>OU427031.1:14318085-14918085 GCA_911387925.2 Bombus hypnorum
AGAATTTATATGGTAAGCGCATCTTTTCTAAAATCGATCTCGTTCGCGCTTACCACCAAATTCCGATCGCGCCGGAAGACGTAGAAAAGACCGCGATAACGACACCCTTCGGTCTTTTCGAAGCGACCAATATGATGTTTGGGCTACGAAATGCTGCCCAAACGTGCCAAAGATTCGTGGACGAAATCACGAGAGGTCTCGATTTCGTCTACGCGTATATCGACGATTTCCTCATCGCGTCCGACAATGAGGAACAACACCGCGAGCACTTGCGGATTTTGTTCAAACGCCTCGACGAATACGGCGTCGTAATTAATCTCGCGAAATGCGAATTCGGCGTGCGCGAAATACGATTTCTCGGCTATACTGTTACCGCGGAGGGCATAAAACCCATGTCTGAACGCGTTGAAGCGATAACAAACGTACCGCGACCTTCAACAATCAAAGAACTGCGAAGATACCTCGGTATGATTAACTTTTATCGACGTTTCATACCGGGGGTCGCGAAAATTTTGCAACCACTCAACGAATTGTTAAAAGGCACTACGAAGTGCAGCGCGACCGTTGAGTGGTCCGAAGAATCCGAAACGAGCTTCCGCGAGTCGAAGCGCGCCTTAGCTAACGCGACAATGTTAGCGCATCCGATTCCTGGCGCGCCCATTAGCCTCGCGGTCGATGCTTCCGATTATGCGATAGGAGCGGTACCCCAACAACGCGTTAACGATAGATGGCAGCCTCTGGGTTTTATGACGAAATCCTTATCCCTCGCGCAACGAAAATACAGCGCGTATGACCGCGAACTTCTCGCGATGTACACGGCGGTAAAGCGGTTTAGACACGCCGTCGAAGGAAGAGATTTCGTGATCTTCACGGATCATAAGCCCCTGATATATGCGTTTGAGCAGAATCCGGACAAGTGCTCTCCGAGACAATTCCGACAATTAGATTTCGTGGGACAATTCACGACTGACATCCGACATATTAAAGGTATGGATAACACCGTGGCCGATACCCTATCTCGAATAGAGGCGATCGGGAAATCAGTCGACCATCGAATGTTAGCAGCAGCGCAAGCGGAAGATGCAGAGCTAAAACAAATTATTAAGTCAGGCTCTAGCGCGCTGATATTAAGAAAAATACGATTTCCCGATCAGGATGTCGGTATATTCTGTGACCTTTCGCTCGAAACCCCGCGACCATACGTACCGGAACCGTTGCGTCGCGCTGTTTTTCAATCGTTGCATGGTCTTTCCCATCCCGGTATACGTGCCACCCAGAAACTGGTGACAACACGTTTCGTCTAGCCGTCCATTAATAAAGATTGTCGAAATTGGACGCGACAGTGTATTCCGTGTCAGCGTTGTAAAGTCACCAGGCACGTATAGCCTTACTGACGAGTCCTCCGGTAGTCCCGGGACGAAACGAGGAGGAGGCCACAGTGGCGTAATGTGTCGTGGAGTAGTTGCTGCCAGGTGAAAAGTGAATTCGCGTTTCGTCCCGGGACTACCGGAGGACTCGTCAGTAAGGCTATGCCCGGTAGTCCCTGCCTTAGACGTAGAGGGGGAGTCTCGCTAGGTGCGGTATTTGTTCGTGCGCCCGTATATTCGACCGCTAGCGAGGTGACTCTCTTGTCGTCGTAGCCCTCTGGTGTTGGCGGTTGGTACCCGCGGATCGCCCGGGAGGTGTTGCGCCGCGTTGATGCCTCGACCTGTCGGCGTCCTGTTGATACCGATCCGCCACAAATCCATTAGCCCAGTAACTTGGTTCTTTCTTCTGAAGTACACAAGGACGATTAGTTTTTCTTGCAAGCTCTGTTAGAAAACTATAAGTAATTTTAAATATGTCTGATTGGGGAAATTATATATTTTAGTACTGTTGTTGAGAATTGTGGATCTTTGAAGCCGAAATAATGTTATAGGAACATTAAGTTTACACTGAGGATTCACATTAAATAATAATAATTTATTTCGTGGACGATTCCTTATATATTTATCAATACACACTCGCACGCGTCTCAGCACTCTCTTCTATACCCGACAGTTGACCGACCTTGACCGACTCTTGAGCGGTTCTTGACCGACTCTTCAGTTTACATTTCTTTGTTTCCGAGACGCTGCGGACACACATACTTCCACACACCGACACTCACACACAAGTATCCTCACCACGCATCTAACTTAGTTCAGCACAGAAAATTACACATATCTCAACAACTGTATTGGGAGTTTTATCTTTGTGGTATCAGTCGACACCAAAAATACCACCAGATGACACCAACTAGGGTCGAACGACGGCAGCGCAGTGGTTAGCGCCTTAGGTTATGAACGTTCGACACCCGGGTTTTCAAATCTCGACGACCGTAGTTCGATTTTTCTTCCACGATACAAAAATGAGAAGAAAAACAGCAGTACCGCATCAGCAGCGACATCTAAACCCGCAGCAGCAACGACATCTAAACCCGCAGCAGAACCTACTATCTCGGCCTTTACACCAGCAGTAGCACTATCACCCACAACTACATCTCCACCTCATCTTTATAGAACAAAGGCAAGGGTTGATGCATTTTGGTTAGCTGCATTCAGTTAAGTATTGGTTTAATATAGGGCTGCCTATGATTATAGGGGATAGATTGAGTTAAGTTAAGTTATTGTAGTAACATAGTTATTAATAAGAGATTAGATAGTATATTAAGTTGTATTAAGTTATTTCTGTTAGAATTTTAATCTCGGAATTAAGATTAATAATCTGTGGAAGACACAATGTTTGTATTGAAATAATATAATGTGATATTTATTAAACAAAAAGTAAATATAAGTACAGTAAATATAGGTAAACGTTGTGAATGTTGACAGTTGGCTAGTTATTCTCAGACTGACTTAGTAACCCATGGCCCTTGAAAAGATTTTGAACCCCCACTCTCTATGCAATAATGAGTGTGATCTGTGTGGATGCCTTTGTGGCTGCACGTGCCACGGAACCTTCTAGTAGCTTCGCGATACAGAGCGCTATGCCGTCAAAGCGCGACACCGACGTGCCGAATGCTCCATCCATGTCCTTATGCTTCTTCCGCCGAATTCTCGGAAGACCATGCACGCGCTAGCAGCCGCGGTACATCTAACGAACGAACGCTAATGGGGATAGCGCTGGGCAACGAAGGGAAGAATCCGTTCGATCAATCACCTCTTCTGTATGTGATTAATATCGTTGTATTCCAACAATAATTATAGTTAAATAGTTTGGAAACAAATATATTGGTTTAGTGATTCATTTAGCATAATGAAAGCTAATAATATAAAAGGTAATTTTTAGGCTTATTAGATGTTGGGCAACAGTAAGAGTGGATTGTAAGATTGGTAATTAGGTTAGCTATTATGAAGCTATTCACTTACATATTTTGAATGAATAATTGTGTATACATTTAAATAGTCATTCCAAAGGAACAGTTGCGTTACCCAATCTATAGAAATAAATAATAGATTAGATTTGTATATTTATCAATTGAGGTAGTTACATAGTTATTATATATATATATATAATTTATTATTAGAGTTTGGGTGAGTGGTTGTAGTATGACAATATAGTACAATACACGCCTTTATTATTGTGCACTTAGTTCATTTTACGGGATGGATTATTCATACTTAATGTTAGCAATGGTTAATTTATACCTATTGGACAAATAAGGCAATGTTAGTCGAATGTAATTATAGTAATATTCGATCAACTAATAATAGAAGTAATTAGAAGTTCTAGTGGACTATTAAATTAATGAAGTAAGCTTGGTTAGGATAGCTAAATAATTGAATTAATAATATTATATTGGTATTTAGATTTTATAGATGCTTCAAGTAATAGTAAGGGCTGTTTGTAAATAAGTTTAGCGACTCATGGCGTTGATTACCAAATCATAATGGGAATATACGTTGGCGCGCTACTTCGATCGCGTCTCTTCGCGAAACGGTCGAACAAATTGTCTAAGAGAAATATCAGGCCCTACAGCTTCGGTATTACGACTTTATACTCGCTGACGTAGGTAATTACCCGTAATAATTTGTTTACGGTTGGCCAGGTAGTTGCAGCGGTGTGAAAATGGTTATGGACGCTAAGGATGTTCGATCAACATCGATGACTGGCCAAAGGAAGGAAAATATTGGTGGATACCGAATCCACAATAAAATAAGAGAGAAAACCATTAAACCGACAGAACTCAATCCTGACACCGCATAACACAGGTGTAATCTGTACATATTGTAAATTATGTAAATAAACCTACTTAACACCCCCCTCCCCCGCCCCCTCCATAAAATCAAAAAGTAGAATACCGAAGCGTCCTGTTTTTGCCACCAAGTTTTCAGGACAGAAAAAATAAATACAAATTCATATAAAAGATCCGCTCCCCAGCGGCTTAAACCCAAAGAATGTAGTAAACACAAATCATGTAAAGCGCCGACACATAATATAGTATGGCTACGTCGTACCGTCGCGTATCCGGTACCTTTGCCTATCACATCATTATCAAAATTCATAGTTTATTGTGAATACCAAAATGTACTTAAAACTGTATCTTGGGTTAAATAAACATAAAAAAAAAAAACCAAAGGAAGGAACATTCACAAGGCTGCTGGCCACCAGGACAATCTCCGGTGGACTTGGGAACACACCGGTTGAAAATGAGTCACGTCGATCCGCATACTACTCTCGCTTACTAAGACTGATATCTCGCGACCATGCTAATTGTATAATGTTTATAAGTAGCTATTAATGAATTATAATGATACAGTATTATAATTTGCGTACGGATGTCGATGGTATTGATTTAGAACTGTAACCAATTTTATAATAGCATTGATAAAGATAAATGCAGTGCAAGAAGTATTTACTTAATTGTAAAGTACCGTTGAATTTTTTAAACCGTTTTTCTCGAAAACTTTAAAAATGGATGTGCAATATTTGAAGAATAAATTTTCGATATACAAATATACGAAATATTATGTTTAAAAATCTGAAGAAGTAATTTATTCCTTAAAATTTAAAGTGGCTAGGTAGTATTACTTACAAAGTTTATTGAATCCAATTTGCATAACGATTTAAGACGGAGGGTGAAGTTTACTAGTTCTTTTTGACATCGATTTTCAAACAACTTGTGTGTAGAAACTTGACATGTTGCTAAATAAATTTCAAACAAAATGATAGTATATTTCCAGATTAAAAAAAAAATTTTCATTTGACAATCTACAAAATAAAACTGTATTTGGTAATTCATAATTTGTAATCATTCATAAATTGAAGAATAGAAGCAACTTTTTGTATTAAATACATAATTATTTAAGAAACTTAAATTTTTATGAGTAAGCAGAAAGGGAAACCATTAATAGTTTCGGAAACCAAAAATTGTTTTGGCAGTTAAAATACATAAAAGCTCGAAAAAATTAAGGGCATGATATATTCTATTTAAAATCATTGGTTTAGAAGATCGTTTGAGAATGAACATATAAGTGCATATTAACATATTAATCAAAGTATAGAATTCCAAACTTCGTTTACGCCTATTCGGTGTTCTGTCCTACGCTTTATTTGTAATTTCATATTAAAATTTAATTTCAATTTCCACCGCTATGAACGCTACAATCTTATTCTGTACTGAATCGGTAACATTGGGAAAGACACTAAAATGGTAAGGGAATTCTAGAGCACGGTTGTATACACAGGCCTGGACATTCTAGTGGGAAAGATCGCGATTATATAAACAGGCATAAGAAAATCCTTGTTCTGCGTATGTGTGCTATGTTATAAACGTCTCTGACAAAGCAAGAGACAAAACACTCCATGTTCATTTTTTGCGACTTCATTTTCGGATGGTTTTCGATCGATTTGTTGAGCTTTTACATTTAACGCTACTATCGCCATTCTTACCACTGAAGGTAAAGTATGTAAACTAAACTACTATTTATAACATTTCTCAACATAATCAAAATAAATATACAGAAGAATGTTGTTTCAGTAAATGTAGACCTATAAAGAAGAATAGAGTTCAGTTGCAGACACGGCCGTGTTGCAGATTGCAGACACAGGGCACGTCACGCAACGAAGCCTAACAGACTAACAAATCGATTGAAGCACCTTACTTTTAGAAACATTTTCTGACTCATAAGTGATTTATCCCCTCCACTTTAATTTCCAGACCTATGTATACAACCATGATCTATTATAGGGCTCGTAAACCTTGGGAAGAAAAAAGCATTGAGTGCCAGGTCTATTCTGTATTATGTCTGTATTACCACTCAATGCATTTCTTCATCCCAACCTTACCGGCAAGGTACAGAATCAAGGATAAATAGAGAGATCAGCGCTTATGGACGAAACACAGTCAAAAAATGGACACTGAGGATAAGAGCCTCTGATGATCAACGATTGCACTATCCGCCAATGTGCTCCTGATGGTAGAAACGATTGAATGCCAGAGGAAACATACATACACTACCAGACGTGAGTTTGGGGTACTTATTTATGCTTAGTGTAAATTGTTTTCTATTGCTTTTATTTTCTAGTTATTTTCCTATAAATTTATTATTATCCTAACGTCAACAATTTTCATTCATTCGTTACATATATATGTATATCATTTCTTATGATAATTGTTTACGAGATTGGTATTGATTAACATATTTTTCAATTAATATATATATATATAAGATAGTCTGAGAGATACTAAAAATTTAAAGATAATAAAAATTTTAATGACGCGTTATAATTAATATATATTTTTATTGATTGTTTGGCCAAATGTATTTATTATAACAATAAAAACGGGTTGAAGCATAAATTCTGCATTCTGAATTTAGCAATTTTGTTCATCGAAACGACTTTGCGCTCATTATAATTTAACTACTATTACTTATGAAGATTAATAAATATTTTTGTTATCAAGGGCATCATTCGGAAGGCAATCAATATTAGCTGCCACTTAGAAAAGATTATCTGATTTTAAATAATAAAGATATAAGTTATAAAAATGTTTTACCTGACATTTATAAAACGCATGAGAAACATGAATCAATACGAACAAGGAAGTAGGAGGTATCCGAGTCCTGAATAAAAGTTTCACTGATAAAGTAATAGAGAAAATATTTTCAAAATATAAAACGGACAATCCCCGTTTACTCTGTGATAAACTTTGTGGTCGAGCCAGGTAGGAAGGAACCTAATGATTTTACAGGAAAAAGTTTAGAATGCAATATAGCTGTTGAAAAGACCTACAAAGTGAGATCTATAAAGTTAAAATCTGTCCATACGTTAACTTTCAAAAGAATATGGAATATTCCTTTCATTTTTATGGTAGCGGATCGGTATAAATTCTTTCTTCTTATTTATTTAATGGAAAAGTCATACTTTTTTAGAGCCACGAATTTTTACCTTTCTCAGTATCCACATTTTTCATTCTACTTTTTTTCTGTAAAATCGTTATGAATTCTCCGATCATTACCGATCGCTTCCTTCTACACACGAAAACCCTTCTTTTCACACCCTTATGTATTTTTCTAATAATTGTAATAATAACAACGTTGGCAAAGAGTGTAGCAGGATAAGAAACTCAAAAGCGTCCTTGAACCAATTTTTACCAGACAATGGATTACTCGATAGCTTACCGAAAGAAAACATCGTAAACCAATTCTCAACATTTTACCTCGACCGGGAGGTAGTTGTTACAGTTGTACAATACATTACGATTTTTATGATTGGCGATGTAAATTTGTTTATTGCAGTAGAAGTCACATCAAGAAGTCCTCTTGTTTTTTCGGATCTCCCTTAACTATGAGGCGTATTTCAGTTGTATGATAAGCTAAGTGATGAACTTCCTGGTTTTAAAATAGTAATCAGGATTCTATGGAGAATGATTATTCCAAGCTTCGTGGAAAACAGCGTTTCGATTCAAATCCTACACGTACGATGTACCGCTTAGCTTTTCGACATATTTTATTAACGAATTTTATATACATGTACGAGCAAAGGAAGCAATATCACGTGTTCAGAAACTCGCCCATCGGTTGAATGTGAAATTAATGAGTCGCTTTCCATCAAATTCACAAACTCTAACGCAATAGTTGATATTTAATTATTTGATTGTGAGTATTTTTCCGGCGAATTATGAAAGCTCGTGGAAATTGCCGAAGCTGCCGACGCGATAGAAAGTTATACTCATGAAGAATATACTGATTGGTTTGATTAAGAAAATCTAACGAACATAGAACAAACGCGTTGAACTTGTTACGCATTAAACTTTATTCTAGAATTCGCGTGGATGATAATTGTATTAAGATTGAAACAACGTTTGTATAAAAAGCATGAAATTAAAAATTGTTTGAGATTTGTAAATGTTTGAACGTTGATGGTTGTTACGTCGCGAGACATAAACCGTACGCCATCCCTTGTTGTCTGGTCGTCAGATGTCCACCTACCCTTACTCAGACCCTCAATAAACCTAAGGAGGATAAATTTTAGTATTTTAACAATCAGGACTCTCGAGCCCCGTAAATGTCTTTGATCCTTCGAGCCGGATTACGTGTCAAGTGAAAAGTGCACGCCAGTGACACCCACTACCATACAGTTCGAAGAGGATGACCTGTCGGATGAGGAACTCAACCACGCAGCCTCCCGTCCCAGCTGGACAATCATTATCATAACGAGTTCCAACAAGTTCAATCTCAGGCTCACATCATTACGAGGGTCAACTTCGTGAAGGAAACACCTGCACCACGAAGCACATCTTGCGACAAACCACGCCTTGTAACGAGCAGACAACATTAGCTCCTTGCGTCGGAGACGAGGCTACCAAGTCGGCCGATTCACGCTCCTATCGAAACGATTAAACGAATAATTAGGATAAATCCGCCTTATTATTCTACCAGCTGAACGACGCTTGGAATTCGTTTCAATGCCATCCAAAACGAGCTAGAAGATTTAGACGAGGAGGAACAGGCGCGCGTCCCCGATATAACGAACCAGCATTATGATATAGTAATTGGGTAAAACATCTCATAGATAGCGCACAACCAGCATCGCCGTCGAAACCGACAAACTGCGTATCAATGGTAGTATTATTTATATTTTGTGCAATTGTTTTTCGATTAAAGGAAATGCGATAAGTTCTTTCGCTGAGAGGTCACATTAATGTTTATTAACTAATAAATTAAAGTAATTTAGATTAGAGATAGAAAAATGGAATCTCTACTAGATTCGAACTAGTCTTGTTCGGATCAGACAAAACCGTGTTCCTTTTTTTAATTACTTCTGTCGTCAAGAATTGTTACATGTGCAGGAGGTGTAGTTGGAGCGGCCAGCTGGGTGAAAAGAGGAGTTTGCGTTTCGTCCCAGGACTACCGGAGGACTCGTCAGTAAGGCTATGCCCGGAAGTCCCTGCCTTAGACGTAGAGGGAATCTCGCTAGGTGCGGTATTTGTATCGTGCGCCCGTATATTCGACCGCTAGCGAGATAGACAGACTCGTTGTCGTCGTAGCCCTCTGGTGTTGGCGGTTGGTACCCGCGGATCGCCCGGGAGGTGTTGCGCCGCGTTGATGCCTCGACCTGTCGGCGCCCTATTGATACCGATCCGCCACACATATCACATCGCCGGGACACCAACGATACGCCAAGAAAAGTATTTAGTATTTAAAATTTTGTTGAAACAAAAACTTAACAAATGAGACCATACACTCTCAACTTAGTTTAGTCTTAGAAATTAACTAATTAGGTAAGCGGAACGCGGCTTTGAAGACTGGTGAAGCACGAGCACGTATTTGACGCAGGTTAAATCGCAACAGTGAGTGTACCGAACCGAGCGTGGAACGTGGTATGAGCAGCGCGGCTCATTGTGCTAATTACGAGTGAGATTGACAGTGAGTAGACGGAAGCTACTGTGCTTACTTACTCTTACTTACTCACACTTACTTTTACTTACTCACACCAACGAGATTTATATCTTGGCGTGCTCTTTTCCCATTGGTTCTTTCCGATTTTTTTAGAAGAAGCAGAGATCTAAACCGTTTGGGCGGTCAAAAAACAACAAATCAACGGCGAACATGGAAGCATGAACAATTACGACCCGCCGTTTCTCGCTCTGATAAGTCGACGTGAACTATGACAGCTCGAAGTTTACCGATCTGGCCGGAGCGCCGGCGCCAACAGCATCGAACGAGGCTGTAGACTTTTAGGTGTTAGAAAAACAGACGCGACGAGCTAATCAGCCAGGACAAAAGAAACACTGACACTAGAAACACTAGAAAAAATTCTAAAAGTACACATTTGTGCGTTTCTTATTCTTAACGTTACATTATAAAAAGATAAATAAAAATATTATCTATACTTCTGGATATAGCTGTTACTTGCATTATTATTTGCCATATTTATTAACAATTTATCTAACAATTTATTTACCGTGATTCTTTACAAAGCATATATGATACAAATAGAATAATAGTAATAGATTCGTAATAAAATAACTAGGAAATGAAAGCAGCGAAGAATACTAAATATGATACTAAATTACAATACTAAATATGAATGAGTGTCCCTCATACTTATGGCTGGCAGTGTATGTTGTTTACTCTGACAATGATCCATGCCGTGCGCACACTTCTCTTCCATAGCTCATCGGTACGAGCCAGGTTCACACTATCACGCATTTCTTCTCTCACCGTGTATTCAATCATTTCTCTCTTTAAGAGCTCATCGGTGGATAGTGCAGCAGTTGACCATCGGAGGCCCTTATTCTCAGCGTTCATTTTTTGGCTGAATTTTGTACATAAGCATTGGTGGTCTCCCTATTCAACTCTGAGGGCGGCTACAAAGGAGTTGACGGGTGGTCGACTGGCGAAAAAAAATGGATTTGCGACAAAACGGATGATTTATTATGACTTACATGCGTGCTCGCTGGTCTGCTTTTCAAGAAAAGGAAGGAATTTCGACAAAGACTAACTAATTATATTAATTACTACTCTCGTTGCCCATATACAGAGTTTCCAGAATCTCAGCGGGGCCCAGGTGTTCGCTTAGCAGCCTCCTGAACCACTTTGGCGTCTCTGCGGACTTCAGAATACCAACCTGAATCCAAACTTGGTTATATAACTCGTCAAGCGCCTATACCGGCCATTACTGAGTGTCGCAGGCCGTAGTCTACCACATCTTCGAGGTACCTGAGGATCTGTTTCACCGCAGTCCAGTGAATCTTTTGAAGGTTTTGCAGGTAGCGGCTGACAAGATTTACCGCGCTCGTGATTACCGAGAGATGGCTCCCTATGTCCTTGTGACGGTCAGCAGGTATTGCCACTGGATTCGCACTTTTGGTACGGAACATCTGTCTGATACAAGGCGATGGGTCCGCCCTTCTCGCGTAGAATCTGCAATACTAGAAACAGTTCTGCCTTATTGTCGGCTACCTCGAGTTCTTTGCGCAAATCTCGCAGTAGATGCTGAAGTGACTCCTTCCCTATTGACGCCAACAAGTCGTTGATGTATATGGACTAGCCTGTCCCTGTGCGTGCCGCTCACGAAGACGCGCGAGTCTACGCTCGTGGGCTTTAGCTTAAACTTTTTAAAGTTCGGAAAGTTCCAGCGCGGTGCGAATTGCTTCAATCCTAAAGACTCCGCTTCAGTTTGCAAGGTTTAGTCCGCTGCCGCCCTCGTATGTACGATTTGACTTGAACTGGTCCAGAGAAGTCAGCATGGATCAGCTCTCCGGTGCGCTCTAGCTCGGTGGTGCTGCAGTGGGAGTCGGTGCATCTTTCCCATGGTGCATTTATTTGCCTCGCGCGTCCACAATTGTAGCGAGCCATCTTCTTGGCCATCCTTTAAAACTACTGGCTAATACCTCTCTGGTTTTCGTTGGCAAGTCGATGGGGAATCTTTGCAATCTTCAAACTGGACAACACACCCCGGCTCGACGCTCTGTTTCTACCACAATACAGTCATCCTTGGTGAAACTGCATTCGTTACTGGACGATTTCATTTCAACACATCTACCAAATGCTGACACATCTACCATCTACTTTTCATGCTGAACCGTTGAACAATCCCACGTTCATGCAGCCTTAACCACGCATTTCCAGAGAGCTTCTGTCTCTTAGACTTCTGGTGCATGACGAACCACTTCCCTGGACTAGACATGTGATCATTCACGCCCGAATCCAAGAACCACGTTCTGCTGTCTGTCTCGGCGGCCTTGATAGATGCAAGAGCCTCGCTGATATACCTTACACCTTGGGATCTCCCGCTACCTTTTCTTCTTCGTTTCGGATGTTGTTTAACCCAATGATGGTACTCATGACATTTATAACACTTGCCTTGTTTATTTTTCCCTCGTTAAGGCCTTCCAGCAACTCAATTTCTGAAATTCTTTAGAATTCTTGTTTCTTCGATGATAAGCCGCGAGGTTAGATCTGATATTGTTTTGCTTTCTTCGGGAACGAGTTCCAGGCGCTTCTGAAGTGGCGGTAGCTGACACGTAGTATTACGTAACGTAATGTAGCAGGTTCAACGTGTGTACCACATCTTTGATTTTCGCTATGTGGGTCGTCACGTCACTGGACTCTTGCTCCTCCGTGGCGTGTTATTTGTGTTGCAGCAAGTGTATCGCGAAATCAGTTTTTTATTCGTACATAGCCGACAACCTGTCCCACGTTGCCTTTGTCGTGTCGCAATTAATTATGTAGAGAATCAATTGCCTTGCGACTGTAGTCACGATAAAGGTATCTGCCTTTTGCCATGTGACCAGATCTCTTTCGTGCTGTCTACGCACCGTCCCGTCCGCGCCATCCACTGACTCGTTCCGGTTTTCTTGTCTCTCGCTCGCGACTTCTCAAGCTTTCTGAGCATTTAAGGTCATACGGATTTGGAACTTAAAAACACCCCAGTTATCCACGCCGCTAAGTTCGGTAATAACCGAAAACTCGGTCTCCGTTGCATTTTGAAGTTTCCTTTACGCTATTGCACGAGTCGGTTATATACTCGGCTTTTCATCAGAGTTTTCCGCTCCAACAAAGTCAAGTCATAATCTAATTGCGCCCTTAACCATATGTATCTATATGCAGAGGAAGATTAGTTTCGTTGCGGTTTAGCGACAAACGAGTTTATTATTAGGTCATCCCATAAGTTCGTGCCGTTTTTCGAGCGTTTATATATGTTAAGATTGTTTACATACCTTTCAGTTTCATGAAAAAATGTAATCCCCCTCTCGTTGTACAACTTCTTCCCATTTTCCTGGTAGGGCCATTAATCCGTCTCGATAAAAGTTCTCTTGTTTTTCTTTAAAATAATTTTCTAAGCTATTTTTGAGAATGTCAATATTTTCAAATTTTTTACCTACTAAAAAGTGTTGTAATGCTCTGAACAGGTGGTAACCAGATGGGGCAATGTCTGGGGAATATGGGGGATGTGGTAAAATTTCCCAATTAAATTCAGACAATTTTTTTGTATCGCTTTTCGCGACATGCGGTCTAGCGTTGTCGTGATGGAAGATAACGTTGTTCCTATTCACTAAACCTGGTCGTTTTTCAGTTAGTGCTTCCCTTAATTTTTCTAACTGAGTGCAATATTTGTGTGAATTAATGGTCAAACTTCGTGATTTTTCAACAAGATCCCGAATTTTATCTTCGTTTGTCTGAGGAGGACGCCCGGAGCGTTCCCCGTCTTCTAAACAGATATTCCCAGCTCTAAAACGTTGGAACCACTTCCTACAGGTGCGAGATGAAAGCGCAGTTTCTCCGTAAACAGCACATATGTTTTTCGTGGCAATTGTTACAGAACTGCCTTTCCGAAATTCATATAACATGAGTTGTCGAAAATGGATACGCATTTCACTCATGATTTTTTACTGTTAGAAGCCACTGTGTTCACTATATCATGATCTTATACCCACGAAAATCTGCTCTAGCCTGTTCTCGATCAGCTAAGCTCAAGTTCATTGGTTCCTTATCGCCGTATGTTTATAAATTGGCACATGAAATGCATACACAAAAGTCGGCACGAACTTATGGGATGACCTAATATAACCTTATAACCTCATAACGAGTTTATTATAACCTTATAAAAGAAAAAGAATGACGACAAAGGCGGTGTGAACGTGGAATGAAGAAAATAACTATGTGAAGCTAACCGTGGTATGCAAAACTAGATGTCAAAGTAAAAGCAATGCATTTCAACAGTATAAGTTAGTGAAAATGTAGTTGTGTTTGGTCGACTAATGAACCCAACTTTTTAGATTTTCCCACCAATCGCTACTAACCAACCGAACCTACTGAACTTGTTCGAGTTTATTGGTATCTTGCAACAACCCTCCATACTAATAAAAATACCAATAAAAATAGACGTGAAATGCCAGGATTATTTGGACAGCCACGCCGCGGGACAATCCGTATATACGATGTTCTGTGAAATGTTGTACATCATTTTTTAAGCACATACAATAATATAAGAAAAACATATTTCTAACACAAATTAGTCAGCTTTGAATCGGCTGTAAATTGCGATATTCTTTTGATAAAAAGCCAAGGTCATCTTGACTTTTTTAAGTAGCACAATATATTTTTGATATCATAGCATTGTGTGTGTGGATTTTGGTTTACAAAGGTGTTGAGTCATTTTTTGAAGGCGACATTGAGAAATAATGCACAGTTGTCTTTCCATTGCAACTTATTAGGAAAATCAATCTGAAGTATAATATCGCCTTCAAAAATAACTAAATAAATTTCCACTGTATGCTCAAACAGCAATTTAAAAAAAAAATTTTTACGCATCATCTAGCAAAGTAACTCTTCAAAAAACTTCAGATCTGTTTTTACGAGTGCTTGAATATTTTCGCGAGTCAGTGTATATGTGTGCGAAATCACAGAAAAACAAATGTTTTCGACTTTCTAAATCCGAACAAAAGATTTTTCAATTGAAAAACAGATGGTATTATTGTCTCACACAAAACGGAAAACATTTCGTAAACATGTTATGAAGATCGTGCAAAACTATTGCAATTTTTTGCGCAATACAAAAGTGGCGTAAAAATGGAATTGTTATTGATTTTACCTTATTATCTATTAATGAGCAGAAAAATTAAAGAAATCTCATTTGTAGCTCAAGTTTTTCTCGCGTGTAGCAAAGCTGTAATAAATTTGTATTTTATTAAATATCTTTTAAGATCAAGTCTGATAAAAAGAATGTTCCATATAAAAATTCCATTATTTAGTTAATTGCATTTTAGCGTGTTCGTATAAACCCAAAACCAATTGGAGTAGGAGACCACTTTACGCGCCGCTTACAATAGCAAACAGTGCTAGGTATCACGGGTACCTGCACGAGTCGCCAATCTACTAAATGGACGTGATTGAACGACCCACTGATATCAGTATCACGTCTCGAACAGGTCTAGTCGACCAATTATAGTCGACTCGACCATAGTTGCTCTGACAGGATAAACGTGACATTCGATGCTTTTTCGTGTCCCACGTTTTCGAGGCCATCCGACCTCCGATACCATTTTTGTATCACATGCGACGTTATTGATTCAGCATAGTAGTGGTTTGAATTGACTAAACTAAATTTTCCTATGGAATTACAAATAAATTACAGAATAGGACATCTAGCAAATGAAGTATAGAATTCTACACTTCCGCAACATGTACGTACTTTGTACTATATTCAATCGTATTATGGTATAAGTGTCCAATTTTAATGCTCCAATTTTTATTTTGATCCCCCAATTGCAACAACTGCTCATTTTTCACTCGATTCTATGAATTAAAATTAAGCTTGTTAAACAGTAATTTCTTAAATGCAAAACCTTCTTTTTGCTATTAGAATACTACAAGTCAAATTTTACTGCAAAATTTTCCAACTAAAACATTTTTGAGAATTAAGAAGATATTTTATTGTCTAAAATTAATTTTATGCTTTATTAAGTTTTCGCCTGCAATTTACTTGAAATCTAATATTACAATTAACTACACATGTGTGTACTAAATCTTACGCTATGCGTTAATTCATTTACATATATTGCAGCATCACGATCGTTTCTGTGTCCTCCGTTAACCAACGGTAATTATGGTAAGAAGTTTGCCCTCCTCACTGATTTCCATCATTTTTTAATATTTTGTTGCGGATACGATTCTGAACAACTTTTTCCTATGCATGTAACCACCGGACTCTCAGTTTTCGAGATATTGGCAAAAAGTTGTCGGTACCATTACAGTGAATTCTGCCGATTGTGCGTCCGTGGTACTGTATACATGAGCATTAATTACTGGCTGCATAAAATAAAAGATAACCTTAACCTAATTCTTATCTCTTGTTTATAGTATACAGGGTGGTTGGTAACTGGTGGTACAAGCGGAAAGAGGGTAATTCTACGCGAAAAAAGAAGTCGAAAATATAGAATAACAATTTTTCGTTTGAGGCTTTGTTTTCGAGAAATTCGACTTTGAATTTTCGCTCGGTACGCGTGCACTTATCGCGTCTCGTTATAACGGATCTCACTGTAGATCGTTGTCTCGATGGAAAAATTAAAAAAAAAAGAAAAAAATTTTTACCACCAGTACCACCAGTTACCAACCACCCTGTATATGTATAAATGAGAGTTGAGCGAGTTTGAGTATACCGCCGATCCTTCTGACAAAGACTCAGTTCATTACAGTCTGTAAAAGATATTTGTTATCAGCCAATGAAAAATAAATATCATCAATGTTTTGCATTTGAGTTTCAGTTACCTTTATTTGACCTGAGAAATAGTAACAGATTAATTGTAAATGTTAAAATTTTAATCTCGCAATTAAGATTAATAATCTGTGGAAGACACAATGTTTGTGTTGAAACAATATTATGAGATATTTATTAAACAAAAAGTAAATATAGGTAAACGTTGTGAATGTTGACAGTTGGCTAGTTATTCTCAGACTGACTTAGTAGCCCATGGCCCTTGAAAAGATTTTGAACCCCCACTCTCTATGCAATAATGAGTGTGATCTGTGTAGATGCTTTGTGGCTGCACGTGCCACGGAACCTTCCAGTAGCTTCGCGATACAAAGCGCGACACCGACGTGCCGAATGCTCCATCCATGTCCTTATGCTTCTTCCGCCGAATTCTCGGAAGACCATGCACGCGCTAGCAGCCGCGGTACATCTAACGAACGAACGCTAGTGGGGATAGCGCTGGGCAACGAAGGGAAGAATCCGTTCGATCAATCATCTCATCTGTATGCGATTAATACCGTTGTATTCCAACAATAATTATAGTTAAATAGTTTGGAAACAAATATGTTGGTTTAGTGATTCATTTAGCATAGTGAAAGCTAATAATATAAAAGGTAATTTTTAGGCTTATTAGATGTATAGGCTTATTAGATTAATATCGTTGTATTCCAACAGTAAAAATAATTAGAAATTTAATAATGAATAATGACAAATGTTGTCGCAATTATGCATACACGAGACTGTTAGTAGCGGTAGTAACAAATATATAAAAACATAAAATGTATATTATTCATATACTATTAACTTTGCATTGCATCACAAGTCGGAACACTTGCATGTGCAGTTGTGAACGAGATTTTCGTAGAAGCTGTTTATTTAGATTCGAAAAGTATAATATTTAGATAAGGAGATCGATGGTTGATGGATGATAACAGATCGCCAAGCTGCGAACGAAGCGACGAACGTGTGGCTATGCTTGCGAGTCTGTCACGGATACACACACATGGGCAGGATTTAATGTCTAGCAGACTTTTACCAGTATCTCGGTAACTAAAGTTGCCTGCCGTTTATGTGGGCAGGAAATAATTATTCAAAATGTAGAGCTTAGCAATATATTTCAAAATCATTGAAATCGAAGAGAAACTGGCTTTTTTGCAAGTTCACTTTTATTTCTTATTTATTTCATTATTGATTTATTTAATAAACGGACATATAATTTTTGAAATTCGAAACAAAATATTTGGTTATATTAATACACTTCTTTTCTAGTAATTTCCTATACTTATCATTTTAATCCTTTTGATATATATGTAACAGATAAATAATAAATATATAACTAATAAAATAGAAATTTTATTACATAGTTCGACCCAACTAATTTTCTACTCAGACGAGTGGAAATAAGTGGTTAAGAAGAAAAAGAATCAAGTGGTCGATTTTTAGGTTTTGGTAGTCAACTACTAACGATTACGATCATTATTTTCCAAACAGTACATGCACAGTTTTATGTTAGCAATACAGTTCTAAATTATTAGTTAGGGAAATATTTCGAGCAAGAAATTTGGTAAATTTTATATATAATTTTTAATGCACCATGAGTTTTCGTAATACATATCTCTTACTTTTAAAGCTAATTTGAATTTCAGATTACAGATCACACTTTTCCAATACGTCAACTTCAAATAGTTCTCTATTTTTCTTCCCATACATTTATTTTAAAAACCTATTATACGAAATATTCTTTCGTTTTGCCTATATCGGCCAATGTCCGCATTGACGCATTGACGTATCTGCTTGTGGGTGCTATCAGATTACTCCCTCTCCAACTGGATATATTCATATTAAAATACTTTTTTGTAAACTACCAACTGACAGAAAAACCACAAAAATTGACGAAAATGGATTTGTAATTTTGTTCTTTTCGTATTGTTGCCGTTAGGTTTTCATTTATTTGAAGTAAAAAAGGCTTTGAAGTCACCAGAATATAACACCGTTGGAATTTTATCAACAATTATAATATGAGATTGCAGATTGTGTACCAAAGTGAATATAAATCGATATCTAATTATAGGACGTATGAAAATCAGTAAATTTTCCTAGCAACTTTTTTCTTTTAAATAATCCAATAGAAAATATTTTTATGAGATTTATTATATAAATATTGACGTATAGAGAAAGGTACCTTTTTTTATTTATTTTCAACAGAATAACGATGTCGAAGTAGCTGCACAATGAGTTTCCTGAAATTGAGCTGTAAATCGGTTTTCCATGTATTTCCGAACTCTCTGTATGAACAAACTACCAAAAATTTTCATTTCCTACATGACAAAAGCTACTGAAGTACATAGAAATTTTTCGATTCGTTGAAAATATATTTTCAAGACATTTTCATAACAAAATTTTTTGCCAAAAAGGCATATTCCTAAAAATTCCTGTGTAAGTATACAGGTCCTTCTGTTAAGATAAAAGTATTTTATAGGCTAGTATTTTAGTGCTATAGTATTAATATTATGGTATTTTTTAAATTACAGGACTTCTTTTTAACGCTTCAAAAGTGTAGTAGGTTTTAGCAGTGTATAATATTTATTAATTTGAAGCATCTTTTGTATCTTAATAGAATAATAAGTTTTAGTTTATTTGCTATTTGCCATATTACTTTATTTTAAATAACATTATTTAAATAATATGTTTAAAAAATAAATTTTAGTAAAGGGATATACAATCTTGGAAGCTTAAGAAAGGTAGGGTAAATCTAACATTTTTTTCGCATTCAAGTATTTGGTAAAGGATTAAGATTTTTATAGGAATCTTTAAGCGACACTTAACTCTACGTTTATATTTTTCTTATTACGCAAAATTACAATATGGCACAACATTATCTGACTCCATATCCAGCGGAACCTTGTTTGCGTACACCCAGCGGCGAATATGACTGGAAAAAGTAAACAAATTTTGTGCGAACATATACAAAAATAGATTGTCTTCAATGTAGCGTGTGATTTTTCTATAATTTTGAAAAGTAAGAAAGTCGCGGCTTGTGAAGAACAAAATTTTATTTTTTGGCTGAAAAAAAATCAAATTTGAACGTTTATAAAAATTCAACTGATTAAGATATCAGAAAAATTGTACGCTACATTGCAGATAATGTTACGCAGAATAACGTGTAAAAATATCAAGTTAATCGGATGAAAAGTTTGGGGATCTGCTGGGTGCAACATCGAAAAGCAAAGTTTCGAAAAAACGCGTTTAAAGTTTAAAGTGAAGTTTTCGCTAAAATAAAAGAATGCTGTAGTATTCAGTATTATAACTCTGCCATTCTTAAAAATTTCAAAATACCCTTCTACCATAGTATTCTACACATATCGAACTTTAAAAAGATGCAGAAAGAAAGAATTTCGACATTTTGAAGCCGACATAGTTGCACAGCCCCCTAATATTTGTCATCTTATTTGACATGTACAATTTCGGTGAAATTGTTTCAAAAACAAGCTTCGAGATATGTTTCCTTAAACGTTATAGTGATAGGAAAAATACATTATTATTATTAGTTATATAGCTATATATCTATATATATGCAGCGGGTGAAGAAAATATTTTTGCGCTTTTTAAAGGAGAATAACTTTTTTACTATTGAATCAAACGACTTGAGTCTTTTTAAGAAGTTAGTAGAATTTGTTTATTAGATGACGCGAAAACATTTTTTTGAAAGAATTGCAATTAAGGGGGTATTCTAGTCCAGAGGCATGAATTTCGGGCCTTTTTTCGAGCTCTGTAAAAAAACAAAGAATATTTTTACCATCCATTTTTTATCATTCGTTAATTAATATAATAAGTATAATATCATAATTATCATTCGTTTATTTATATTTTAAGAATATATAAAAAAATAAAAAAATTCAAAACTCGAAAAGTTATCGGTTGGTAAAGTGGTGGATGGTGCATGGTTCCAACCCTTCTGGTCATCTGAAGCAAAAAAAAAACCAACGGATTCTTAATCAGTAAAGATGTCGCTATCGCGTCTACGTCGGAGAAGTAAAAAAAAATTTTTTTCACAAAATGATGGCTGTTTGAAGCAAAAAATTTTTTCACGTATTTTTTTAACAGTTCCAAACTTTTTAAAAGTAGTTAAAAATTGAAATTTTTGACTTTAATCTAGTAAGCGACAGAGGGATGTATAGAGAAGGTTCACACAAAGTTTCAAATAAATCGGTTCAGTAGAACTTGAGATATCATGCACGACAGCTTGAAAAAAGTAGTTTCGAGAAAAACGCGTTTAAAGTTTTGAATAAAGTTTCACGCAGTTTTACTCGTATAATGGTACGGTATACTTACATATTTTCAATCGGCGATTCCTTCCCCATACAATGGACCTTCCTCCACTTCAAAATGTTCATTTTCTGAAGTTTTTCCATGTAAACGAGCAGTCCTGGCTCCCTTTGAAGCATCCGAAGTCGGATTTCAGAGCGTTTGATCCAAGTTTCGTTCCGTTTGACAGCGAACGCATGGGCTTCTCGACCAATCGTGATTCCCATAACGTTCAGTATTTTTAAAATGGGTATAAAGCCTTCATTAAAAATACTAACAGCGAGAAAAGTAGCAATTTAACGATTCGTTATTATTCTGAGTTTCGGAACCCAAACATCGTTCTAATAAGATATTTGCAGACAAACTTTCATAAATTGGCTTTATAACTTTCAATACATCGTCACTTAGAGGAGGATTTTCATGGACAAATTCATCAATAGTGCCCTCAGCCACAGCTCTTTGCTTTCTGTTCGATTTGTTCCGGTCGGACCAGTTTAGTTGCCGCATCACCAAAATCGCTGTAATTCGGTTTTTCGGTAATTCGGTCCAATTATTTAATTGGAATTTTGAAAAATCCCTTTGAGGACATACTCTTGAATAAACTTCGGAAATATAAAAAAAATTGTTCGATTTTTTCAAATTTCTAGACTAGAATAGTCCCTTAATCGGAGTAGCGAAGAGAAAAGCAAAGGTCATGTTTTACAATTTTTTTATCTACGCTGGTAATGGAAATTTAAACAACATATTTAAAGATTTATGCCAGTTATGTAAACGCTGAAAATTTCATCAAAATCTGTTGACGCCGTTATAAACTACAAGCGGATACAAATACCAAATATGCAGTCCTTCACGACTTTCAGTATATATATGTTGGGTTAGCGTTAGATTTAGGGGCGTGTAACGAATCTTCAATCGGCCTAGCCATCGTTGTTGTTCAATAGAGATTATAGTTACTGGTATAAATATTGATTTTTACAAAGTTTGTCAAATAACCGTGGCGATGAGACACACAAGATGTTAAAGACAATGTTCTTAGGTTCAATAACGAATCTACGGTCAACGGGGTAACTCTTTGTTAAACGTAGAATATATTCTGAAGCACAAAGTAACGTTTGCTGTGACGCTCGGTATCATACTGCACGTAAAGACGATGTGCAAACTCTCCAAGGTGATCGCAAGAATAAAAGACTGATGGAAATTTTCCTCTTCTTACGATCGCGTCTGTTCGTTGCATATTGGCCGGGGATACCAACAAAATTCTAGCCGCCGTTGCTAGGCAGACCTGCGTAAAGCTGCCATTGCTCCTAGCCGGGGTTTGATTGTTACTACAACGTGTGTCCCACAATATTGGCACTTCTCTGTTAGGTAAAAACATCCATCCCGTTTTTTTTTTATTATTATTATTTAAATTTTAGAATTTTTCCAGTAGGACATTTGGTAAGATATTATAGCTTAGTGGTATAATAATATAACATGTGGATGGCTACCCCCAGCGGGGTTCCATCTTCCAAGTTGTTTATTTTATTTCTATTGTGAGGTCTGCGGGATGCTTCTTCTTCAGTCTTCTTTCTATTATGATTTTATTCGTTTCAGCAACCAGCTGGTTTGGGTGTGTACGTCCATCCCGTGACCGTGGCTACGTTCGGCGACCAGTTGTGACACTTCGAGCCCAAGCCCACCGTCACAAATCTCGCGCAAATATAATCCGATTGAATCATAACAACTACTTCTAAGTTTTATTATTTAAGTGCGGCTATAATAAATAGTCTAGACTAAGGTATTGGGGATCTTCCCGAAAATTCCAAAAGAAAGGCCCCGATATCCTTTCATCTCCGACATATATTTTATGTATACATATTTCCAGCATGTACAGGGCATGGCTGATAAAATATTACAAGCTGTCTCCTCCAAAGCCACTGCTGGTATCAACACTGAAATTTTCAGCTGTAAAATGGTGGGTTAAATGGTAAATAATGATAAATATAATGGGCAAAATGGTAAAGAGGGGCTAACATTTTAGAGTGTAAGATATTGTGCGCGCGAGTTTCTTAGGGGCGGAAACGGCGACACCCCTATTTTTTCAGAATGATATTAATATTAATATATATTAATTTACTGGTAGCAGGCGTATCATTTATTCGATATTTGGACAGATGTTCGCCCTTAATTGTCTTCATATCTGTAGTAGCAATCGAGATACGTCAATTTGAGTATTTAAATCATTTTTTACAAAATTGCGCAGTGTAACACACGAGATCCAGTGTAGTTCTGAGAGGAGACGACCTATATACGCTGCATTTGTCACTGGAAGCGGAGCTTAACGCGCTTTTAATTATCTATACAGGGTGGTTGGTAACTGGTGGTACAAGCGGAAAGGGGGTGATTCTACGCGAAAAAAGAAGTCGAAAATATAGAATAAAAATTTTTTTTTATGTTTTTAAAAATCTACAGTGAGATCCGTTATAACGAGACGTGATAAAGTGCACGCGTACCGAGCAAAAATTCAAAGTCGATTTTCTCGAAAACAAAGCCCCGAACGAAAAATTTTTATTCTATATTTTCGGCTTCTTTTTTCGCATAGAACCACCCCCTCTCTGCTTGTACCACAAGTTACCATCCACCCTGTATATCTTCAGTATTGCCAGAGATGCGATAGTTTGAATACTTCATTACTATTTTACAATATTATTTTACAAAATTACGTGTGTATTGTAGCGCAAAACGATATGTTTATGCTATATTTGTCACCAAAATCAAAGCTAACAATTTTTACCTTTTTTGTTTCGGTATTTTCTTTTTTTTATTTTGCATAGTTAAGGAGTTATAGGAGAAAATAATTTACACAAAGGGTCTTCGTGAGGTGTCGAAAGATATTAAAACAAGTATATTTTACTTTGAAATTTATGTCATCAAAGAGTTGTCCATTATCTTCCGAATATGCATTTATTCTTGTGATAATAGTTGTACGAACATAATGACATTGTTGGAGTTACGGATTTATAGACGGTGTGAATCTTTCTTTTCATAGTCCCCTTCGTAGTTGATGACGTTGCCATCACCTTTTTCTTTACGTAGCCCCATAAAGAATTAAGTGGTGTTAAATCAGGTGACCTATTTCAAAAATTATTTTCAAAGTAGAATACATTTCCTTTCATATCTTTGGCATCTTCGTGGAGCTCCCATTACGTAATTTCCGCTATAATTCTTTAACTATGCAAAATAAAAAAGATGTTTCAGATAAAAATTGTTAAGTTCGATAACAGTTTGTCCGAATATAGAAAAATTAATATGCCATCCTATTCTTAAAAATGCAGATAGCACCCTCAAAAATTCACCATACAATATCGTACACCCTAAATTGATAGCCCCTCTGCTATTTAACATTTAAAAATTTTTAATTGATATCTACAATAGTTTGTAGCACTTTATCTACCTCACCATGTAAAATACATAAACGTTTTATATTTAAAAAGTTAAAGAATCTGAAGATAAAGACTTTATCAAAAAATAAAATAGTTGTATAAAGTATGACAATTACAAACGCCAGTTTTATTATTAATATTGACTTGCGCAAATCAATTTAATCGGATTATAATATATTATTATACGTAGATTATTATACGGTGATTATGGCGAGGAAAATCATTGCAGGTTAATTTAATTTTAATTTCGCACCTGAAATGTCTTGTCAAAAATAAGCAAACGACCGAATACCTTTGAATGGTATTTCTCTTAAGCGTTAAAGATAATTATTTGTTGCGTTTACCCTCTGATATTATCTGAGAGAATCTATTTTAGAAATAATTTATTTCTCACGTAGGAGTTTGTTTATTCGCAAGAACTTTATTTTCTAATAAACTCGTCTGCTATTTTATTTTAAATAAATATTAACTATTTGACTTCTTTATTCGTTATTTTCGTTTCAAATAGAAAATGTCCAACCTTATTGTGGGTGCACTTATCCTCTTGTATTTTTGTAACGCAGTTTCAAAGTTCAAACCGAATGAAAGAAGCAAACACAGAACGAAGGTGTTTGGCGAGTGTAAGGTAGCGTAGATATCTATATCATTGGAGAGGATAGGACTTGCGCATTGGTTGGTATTCTGTTTAGCTTCCTCGTCGGCGGCGTACACCTAGTTCCATCAGTCACGTGGAAAACTTCCGCGGCTTCGCTTCGTTTCCCTGGTTCCTTCTTTTCTTCTGACTCGGTCGTTTCGCGTTCTTTCGTGTTATGTTTGGCGGCAAGTAACATCGATTGATTCAAGAAAAGAAGAAGTTGCGGTATCTAACAACTGGCAGAATCTGACAAAGGTAAGAGACGATTCAAACTCCACGTCTCGTAACACGTCCACGTTTGTCTTTTTCCGGGAAAACAAGAGAATACTCCAATATCTTGAATTTCTTCGTTTGATATACGTACTTTGATATTTTTAAATCAAATATTCGCCATACATATTACGCTATCGCTACAAGTGTAATTATTTTTATTGCAGAGAAACTATGTTCTTGATTTTATGACAATGGTTGTTTTTATATACAGAACAAATTAATTTACATTCGATAATAAATCGATGGATTTCATCATATTGTGAGCTTCCCTCCTGACAACTAGAATCTCATCTTATTATTTAAAAAATCGAAAAGTTTTCATCATTAATATTTTTAATGTCATTTGTCGCGTAGTTCAAAGAAGTATTTGCTTCATTTCTGCAATTTTAAAGTGCAGTGGCGTAAAGTTTCACACGATAAGAGTGCTTTGCCATACTAATAAACTGAAATGTAACTTTATTTCCAAATTTGATGTAACTTTGAGCTAGTAATAAGAATAACACAAAGCTAAAGAAAATATTTTTATATGTCATTTTATATGTCTTCGTTTGTATGCAAACGTGCAATTTGTATCTTGATACACGTCTGCATGATTACCTATGCGATCGACGAAAGTGAAAGAAGCCTTTGAAAGAAGAGGGAAAGGAGAGCTTAATAGAGAAGGAATACAACTTGCAAGAAACGCATTCGTCTGTTGATATCCATCTATAGTTGGATACTCTTATGTTCTTTAAATATCGTTGTAAGAGTTACGCACTGAATTTGTACGTTTTCATCGAAGTATTATAGAATAAATTGAATCGAGTGACTGTTTCGACACATAAATTGAAATCTAAATTCTAGACATGAAATATTTTTTAAAGATCCCTAGTAGCAAACGTTTTATTTTATTTGTACTACTAATCTAATTCCTATTATAGAAATTGTAATGAAAAGGATATCTTGGGTAGACAAACGGAAGCGTTGGAAAATATTTATTCGTATTAACGGGTTAAAACATTTGTTACAGGGTTTGCATAAAATGCTGTTATTCCTTTACCTATGAGATGTAGGCTTAGGGATTCTTCTGAAAACGCTTTTCTTTGATTGAGCTTTTTATCAATCTTGGAAGCAAAACACATGTTTTAGAGGATAGAAATAATACAAAAAATTGAACAACGAAATTGCAATGGCTCACGTGTGTCTATAAATATTTGATATTACTCATTTAAAATTATTATAAAATTGAAATAATGAAATTGTTGAAAAATTTTTAAATTACTAAGCTTCGATATATCGTTCTCTTTTTTTTTCATCCAAATAGGTATTATTATAAACATTTTGTGTAAAATTAGTGTTATATGTACCATAGATATTGTAAATTCCTATATTTAGTTTTCTCGTTGAACATAATAAAAAGCACATTTTCGTTTTAAATTAATTACTTGCAATCGTGTATTATAATAAATTATAGCTCAACTGACATCATAAGTTGATCTGTATAGCTTATGAAAAAGATTGGTTCGCCTTAAAAATTCTATCCGTCGCATTATTTATCCTTCATAGAAGAAGAATATCACTAAATTATTCATAAATATTACAAGACATCAATTTGAAACTAGTTTATTCAACGCGAAGAACATTTAGTTTCGCAGCTTTTATCAGCGATTCGAGGTTTGAGCTTCAGGGTACAAAGTCGCATTAGGGAAAAGAACGTGTAAGGACGGTTTTGTATTTCACTGATGCTGAAAAAGTTTTTATTTCCTTAGGGAATGAGCTTTATTTTCGCGATACCTCTATATTCGAATATTCTAATCTTCGAGTTTCGAGGATGTTTTGTTATATTTGCATATGAATCATGCTGCTACACATCTGTTGTAACGAAAGAAATATTATCATGAAATTTTTCGTAAGTGCGTCTATCGGTGAATATATGATAATAGAAAGGTTTCATACAAGAGATCATGTTTGTTGAGGGAGAAGTGGGAATAATTTTATACAAAAAAGAGTTTGTAACTTAAAATCACACGATGCTTTATCCTTAACTATTCTGTTTTATGTTTTTTACTCATTTGTGAATGAGCAAGAAAATTTTGCAACAATTTAAGTAAGATTCAAAAAATAGATTCTCGAGATTTAGTTTAACAGAATTTTGTCATTTTAATTGAAGGAATACAGTAGTTTTTGTACATTTATATTACATTTTGCACGGTTATTGTGCATTTTTAATTACATTTACATTTGCAATTACATTTTATCGCAATATCACCTTAGAAAGTAATAATTTTTTAGATTAAATTTCGAGATAATCATTTTAAATCTCGTTAAAAATTTTTTTATTTTTGCGTTTTTATGGGGTTTCGTTTGATTAAGTGTTCCATGGTCGGCGAGGTCTGCGTAAATTCACTATTACTGCTTATCATAAACCAAAATCCAATAGCTTCGTTGAGATGCGTTGCAAGCCGCTTGAATAAAAGTCAGATTATTTGGTTTCATTATATTACATGCAATTTATCCTATGTACGTACAATATTAGATGCCCTATAACGCGGGAAATACGTTCCGCGTTATACGATTTCCGTATCGTAACGCGATACTCTTATAACACGATTATAAAATTGCTTCAAGAGACTCTACACACATACAGTGCTACGAATAATTAGAAGCTCATACACATTTCCTGCATTATTCGTTCAATATTTGCAAGAAACCGCTGATCGTATCTGGATATGTTAAGTGAAATTGTTCTCGTAAAGGATACATTGAACGCTATAGGATATCAAGAGATGTGAGATGACGAATTATTGCCTATCATAACGTGAAATAGATGACAGAAGAACAATTTTTCAACAAGACAATGCTGCTATTCATGCAGTCCTCACTAGGAAAAAGTGGTTTCAGCATTTTGGAATAGAATTATTTTACTATGGTCAGCATTACGTTCTGATCTAAATCCGATCGAGAATCGAGAAAAGTTTACGATCACTGGAAGGCCACCAGCGGAAAACGTCGCTGAACTTGAAGAAGGAATAAAATCCGCGTGGTTGAATATTCAAAATAAAACTTTTATACGTTAGTGGATAGTGCAGATTAATAAAAAAGATTAATAAAAGTAATGAAATATAATGAAAAATCCAGTAAATATTGAATGAAAAAGTAACAAAATTAACATTGAATTTATTTTTTCACAGCTAGAAACACAATTTTAAAGGAAATTTTAATTTTCTCCAGACTTTAAAAGAAGACAATTTTCGTTTGTTGTATTCTCCTTTTTTATATTATCATGTTATTTGATTTTTTATATTATTGTACTACATGAATTATATAAACGATTTTGTCAATTTTTGTTTGAATATTATGAAGAAATCAAAAAATAGGGTTCAATTTGCAATTATTCACGCCACTGTACGAATATGTATGTGAGTAAATTTTAGAGATGCAAAAGCTGTAACTGATTTGCTTCCTGTTCGCTAATTGTCTTATTTGTGACATATCAACAAATGTTTAAGTTTTTGAATCCACTCGAAAATCATAGTTTCGCATTATCTTTGGTATGATAAGGAGAATTTTACGTATTGTGTGACAGTTATTTCTATGTAGAATTAGTGTAGAAAAAATGTGTTTTAGTTCCTGCGCTATGGATCCCTTCTAACGCAGAACGTGTAGTGAGAGTCAACTGAGCGTGCACTTTGCAAACAAAGGGATCGTATACTATTGACTTACATACAGATTTACTAACGTCTTTTTATTATCAATTTGTTTTCCTACATACTTTATATCTTTTCCATCAATTTTCAATTTATGCAACATGTGTGTAAGAGTTCTCTAATACCGATAGCTTTCAAGTGTACTCATTTTCCACTATTACTGTATCTTGTGTGTTATAGAGAATTTCATTTCATTGTACGTTAGTGAAAGACGTGGCTGATTGTTTATAATCGTTGTTAAGATATGTTAATGTTGTCAAGGAGTGTTGTGAGCGTTACCAAGGTTTGTTAAGGGTTAAATGAGCGTGGTAATGCTGTCAGAGTTGAATTAATCGTGGTCGAGAGAAGTTTATCGTGTTGCTGTGACGTAGAAATAGTGATATTATATTCGATTTTGTGAGAGTGTAATAATATTGTGTTTATCATACAGTTCTTTCTGTTAATTTATAATAAACATTCCTCAAGAACAGTGTTTATTGTTGAAAAATAGAAGAATACCATTCGCTGTAGAAATTTGACCTTTTTTTTTCTTTTCTTTCACTTATTATTAATATCTTTTTGTTTCTAGGAACTATAAGGAGTATACTATGTAACTTTCAGGAAGGTAAAGGTGTACGATTTTAATAACATTGTTTAAAACAAAATAAAATTGAATGGCATTCATTTCCCCCGAGATATGTACGTGTATTGCTATTTTATTCTTTTGAATTTTCAATACCGTTAAACAATAGTCTCTCTAGCATTCTAACGTAAATCAGTATTGGATATCGGGCTAACGCACATGACAGGCACAAAGGTGCAGTTATGATCTATAGTATATATTCTACTGTGTAAAGTGTAAAGTATAAACTAGAAAGAATCAATTGAACAAGTTGGTCGCAATTGTGTTAGTCTTTTATGAATGCTTCATAATGTAACAGAAGTCGTAAATTAGTTTTCAAAAATATTTTTACGATAAACAACTTCCTTTAGCTCGAATATACGTACTATTATTCAAAATTTAACTTTACACTAACAATAAGTTATCTTTATTGCAAAATTTAACTTCGATGTTCTCGTTTTACATACATTATTTATAAATATTTGTATCCATTTCAAATTTATGATTAATTATTTTAGCTTCTAATATCGAATATTCTTTACGTTTTACAATTTTGAATATAAAACAATGGTGTAATGATGTAATAATTGCAAATTATTACCAGTACATAAATAATTGTGTAGACACATCAGACACTAGCGTATACTAATATATAATATACGATACATATTTTTGGTAATTATACAATAATATTTGTATATCAATATGTTGTATATCGATAAAATGTATATTAATAATATTTATAAATCTATTTTGATCCTACAGGTATTGTTTATTTGTATAATTATGAGCCGTGTTGTAAGAAAGCAGCTACTAAAAAAGTAAGGTAAACGAAAATTAATAATTAACAATCAGTTTTACACTTTAAAGTTTAAAGGAACATCAAAGTAAGATCAATATTTTAAAGAAGATGACTAATTAATTATTACATGCATTTCCGTAACTCGATTTATTTGTAACTATATTGTGCTTTATTTCAACGCACTTTTACTGGTTCGGGTTTCATTTAAAAATGTGAGTCCCATTTGGATAATCTAATAGAATATATTTAAGGAAGAAACTGGAGATGTAACAGAGTATATAAAATTTAATGGAATATATACAGTGTCTCGCGAAAATATTTATACTCTTTTTACGAACATATTACGTGTATTATACGAAACATATTAAAATTTCATTAGCGCTACTGACACGCAACTACCACGATTATAGTGATAAAATTTTTAACGATTCTGAAGATGTGTACACAAGCTACAAGATATTTATTACAAGTATACAGGGTGATTGGTAACTGGTGGTACAAGTAGAAAGGGGGTGATTCTACGCGAAAAAAGAAGTCGAAAATATAGAATAAAATTTTTTTTTTATTTCTTTTTAATTTTTCCATCGAGACAACGATCTACAGTGAGATTCGTACCGAGCGAAAATTCAAAGTCGATTTTCTCGAAAACAAAGCCTCAAACGAAAAATTTTTATTCTATATTTTCGACTTCTTTTTTCGCCTAGAATCACCCCCTTTCCGCTTGTACCACCAGTTACCAACCACGTTTATATCGTTTATAATATTAATAGATTTTACAAGGAGATGACTGACTGCGCAATCTCGAATGAGTTTATTGTATGTGTATTTGATATTTTAGGTTGATCTAGATTTAGGTAAAACAGCCCCCTAAGTATTTGAATGTATAGTGATTTGTTCTGGAGAACTTGATGAGTTTGTCTATATCCTACTTTATAAATTCTCGTAATATTAATATTATGTTTTTTTTTATTTTTACGATTTATTTTCATAAATTCTCGATTATTTTTATTTGTTATAGTGCTCCGGCATATTTTTACAATTTTGCAGACGGAAATTGTAATACAGGCGTGTAAAACCAAAGAAATTGCTGCATCAAGAACAAAATTTCTCGATTAATTTTCCAAAATCAAAGGGCCACGTACTCAAATCCTTTGGAACTGTTTGATCATCAACTTAAAGCGTCAAATACACATACAGCCAACTTATTAAAGATTTCGCAATTTTCGCCATTTCCTTGTTGGTATCCAATGACACCATTATTATTATTATACGCTGGACTGCATATCTTTTTAAATTGGATCCAAATTTTGCCAATGTAATCATGGTAATCGCGTCTTATTGCAGTGTTAACAAAATTTCTAAATGTTTTATGTAACACGCATGATAAACAAATAAAAGCTTTCGATGTGTAGCCGAAAAATTCAATGAGATACAACCTCCACACTAGGAGATTATAGCGCTTCCTTTGAGATTGGAGTTACCAAGGTTCGACTGTGTTCATCATCATCATCATCATCATCATCATCGTAACTGGAAAGGGGAAAGGATATGAAATTAATTAAAAAACAACGAAAGATGGTAGAAAACGGAAGACATTGGACTCATCTAATCGATACTAATTACAGAAAGATGATCTAAATGCCAGTACTTCAGCGATAATAGCTGAGCTGCCACGGCGAAAGTATATGTATAGATAAGAATGAGTTTGAGTGCCAACGACAGACTGGCCAATTTTCATTACCGTTTTCACGGCAATAAGCCAGCAAGTAAGATTTAAACAGTGTGAAAGCGACCTAGTATTTTGTGAGAATAATCCTTGAGGATCTGAATTTACGATTGTTAGAAGCTGTAAATCGTACGAGCCAAATGTTTGGAAAAAAGTTTGTGAAATTATTCAAAATTTATAGGAAGAATTAAAGAATATTCTATAGAAAAATTATAATGCAACAACAATATTGATTATTTGAAAATAATTATTTTTAATATGCCACAACATTTATTGGAGGGATTAAAAAATATTATTTTAGTTCTATGCGTTTAATTTTATATCGTGTTCGATCATGTTGACCACAAGAATTCGCTATTCTTTCGTTTCTCTTTTATTATCTACACAAGCAAAAGAATATCTCTTTTTGTATTTTAGTCACATACAAAGCACAGCATAACAGACCTTTGTATCCTTTGTATATTTATTTAAAATACAGAAAACTACAGTCAAATCTATTTATTGCGTTAATCGAATATTTTTGCGACAGGCTGTGTGCAATAAACGGTATGTGTGAAAATCATTGTTGCTTGATTCTGCACTTCTGGATTGGTGGAGATTTGTAAAAAAGAATTCGTGGAAAATTAACCTTGGGCATGATTTTTAAGATTAAACTTTCTTTTATTGCACCGTATTCTATTCATCGTGAGAATAACAAGTCTCTGAGGAATCATCTAAGAATCGCAATTTAACCGTTAAAATTTTAATTATTCTTAAATATAATTTACTCATTGTGTGTTTGCATATACATATATTCACATTTAATGAGAGAGTAGTGCGCTATTTGCGGAACAGCAGGAAATTACAGATCAGCTCGTGAAATATGTCAGAATATAGGAAGATTTCTACGTGCAAAAGACACTCCGTAACAATGTGATTTTCAGCGACTACGTTAACAATTCGGTGATCAAGAATTAATATTGCGTTATCCGAAAACAGGTCAACCTCGCATGAATTGGCGCGAAGAAGAGCAGATTAATTATCGCTTTGGTCCTGTTTATTCACTGTTGGGCTTAAAATAATTCTTTAAATAAAATAAAATAAAACTAAAATAATTCGTCAAGCGGGAATTCGTCGTATAACAATCCGACGAATACGGCGAGTATATATGGAATTTCATAAAATTGGCCGCGGCCAAACACTCTAGTCGCATGACTAGGAAGTCGAGGAAGCTTTTCCGTGGGATGCTGCACAAGCTGCATCATGAATCGCACTTTTCGAATCGCGTGTTATTTAGAAACGAGAATAGTTTCCTAAGTAGTATCGTCCTTAATGAACAAAATGCCAAGATGGGCTCAGAAAAATCCATATAAAATGGTTGAAAGATTTAATGAATAATTATTGGGAACCACATTACTAGTCTCATCTATTTGTCTTCACCGATGACATGTAATGCTACCTATTTCATACGTGATGGTACTCCATCTCACCGTAGTCAGCCGGTTCGCCAACTTGCAGTGGATTTTTCTTTAGGAGATGAAATTGTTTATAGTTCAAGTAAACAGTTTATATCCGTTGAACAACTACCACATCCGATTTAATGTAGCTTTTATCATACCAAGCCAATATACAGGGTGGTTGGTAACTGGTGGTACAAGCGGAAAGGGGGTGATTCTACGCGAAAAAAGAAGTCGAAAATATGGAATAAAAATTTATTTTTTTAATTTTTCCATCGAGACAACGATCTACAGTGAGATCCGTTATAACGAGGCGTGATAAAGTGCACGCGTACCGAGCGAAAATTCAAAGTCGATTTTCTCGAAAACAAAGCCTCAAACGAAAAATTTTTATTCTATATTTTCGACTTCTTTTTTCGCGTAGAATCACCCCCTTTTCGCTTGTACCACCAGTTACCAACCACCCTGTATAATCTTGGAGAAAAACTTGATGAAAATGTAGAAATGCGAGTTCGAGGTTGTTTAAGTAGACAGAAAGAGAAAAAGGAAAAAGGAAGATAAAGAGTATATAATGCTAGATCTGGGATATGTACGTGCAACAACAAATGCTATTTTCCCTGCATCTAACTGCAGAATGTAAGCACATTACAAACAAAGTAAGTTCGAAAACTACTGGAACTTTAACCAACTTTAATATTTTGTTCGAAGAGAACGGTTTAGTTGTCCATGGTTCCTTAGAGATTTTTTTATCCACATGATGAGTAGAATAGACAGGGATAAGAAAATGTTTGCCTCTTCAAAGTTAATTTTACATGAATTTTTTGAAAATTTCCTCCGATCCAGAGGTGTGGAATCACGTGATGATGGTTTTTACATTTACTTTTCATATGCCCTGTACAATCGTAATATACGCTGTTTTATGACATTTTTGTGCCTATTCTGTACTGTAAGAGAATAGGACTGCGACATTTAAAACATAAGAATCTGGAAAATTGCGGACGACGTTACTGTGTGCCTTACGAACACGCATATAGAAACAGATATCGTAAATTTTGAAAAGATCGCATTGCTAGAAAGGATAATAAGCATCGTAGCTTTTAAGTTTGAAAAATAGAGCGAAGGACGTTATTATCTCAATAGTGTTTTGTAAACAAATAAACGCAACTTCTTGTTTCTTATGTCGAAAGATTCTCAAAGTTTGAAAATAATAGGCGAAAAAAATAAAAAGTTCTATCAGTTTTACGTAATAGAACAAAACAAGTTTTTAAAATATTTTCATTTAATCTCCGTGACTATATATGACCCATTTAAATCATTGTACGAGTCTTTCATATTGATAGTTTACACCTTCCGGTGGAGAATCCAACGCAAACGAAATTATGATAGCCAGGGATCTAACCGCTTGTCGGATTCTGGATGATCTAGAGTTAGGAAAAAGAGAACGACGATTTCATGCGACGGAAGGTAAAGAGACTTTTTATTCAATTGTGTACGAAATAGATACAGCACAATAAATAAATAAAGAAAGAACACGATTCTTTTACGATACAACGAACGATACAAGTGCAATTACTTTTACGGATAACGCTTCAAACTTATTCCAGCGGAAATTGGTAATTCGGAAACAGCTTATTATCGTACGAGAGATTTACAGGATTATTTGCGATCGAATCAAACGAGGACTGCTTCGCTCAATAACAATCACACGGAGCCATGATACAAAGATTTCAAACGCCGTTGATGACAAACCGTAATTTTTGTCTTCTTCGTAGCAGGTTCTTCTATCCGCACGAATAGTAATGTATACGTCAGACGATATTCTTCCTTGAAATCACACCATATGGACAAGTCTCGAGGATTAGTCTTAAATTTCGATAACTTTTAATTTTGAACGGAATATACCGGACTGCAGAAACCGATAAGAATCTAATCCAAGCTTCAACACATGTCTATATCTCAGTATCAATAAAGAATTATACTTGCAAAGAATTATTAATTCCGAAAGTCTATGAAGTTATCAACGGTTCATTCGTCTAGCTTCTCATTTAAAGTAATTGATACTATGTCTAATCTTTCCAATGGTAAAAGTTTTTAATAAAACAACTTATACTACTGCTTTCAATGAATTATTTAAATTAATTATGAATTAATGAATTAATTATGAAAATGAATTAAAAGACTGAAAGTAAAAACGTAAAAGTCTTTTATTCATGAAGAGCCGCCTAGAGCTATTAAACTTGTTTATTGAAGCTTTTTACTCAATAAATTAGGTGACAAAGGTGAAATAAAATAACCAATTTTTATATTCTTAAGTTATAAGATGCGATAAAATATTAACGAAATATGTAATCATTTTTCTTTTTCAAAGGCAACGTGTTATTTTATTTTTTCTTCTACTAAACTTCGTCTAAACTAAAATAATATCGTTTTTACTTTTTAGTATCGAGACGGCATCTTGAGAATAAAATGAAAACAAAACGTGGAAAATAGTAGAAGATACATAAACGTGTTTGAATTTTATCAAACTTTTAATTAGAACGCGAACAATTTTTCATTAACACTTAACGCTCTAAGTGTATTTTTGGATCGTTATCGGTAATTGTTTTTAAATAAAAAACAATTCTCCTCAGTCAGTTACAAGCGATGAGTAAAGACAGTCAGATCTGAACCTGTTTTATTGTAAACCCACCTATTTTAATTACGTCGAGAAGAAAAATGAATTATCTTTGTAAAGAAAATGCAGATAGTGACGATGACAATTTTGATTTTCGCATCTAGAATAATGTAGCTCTTGACTTGGAAAATAGTTATAGTGACAGCAGTGATAGTGATATTCTTGTTCTTGGAAGAAGAAGAAAAATAAGAAAACTTTCATCGAGTGACGAAAGTGCAAATGATGGAGAACCACAGGAAGAAAATCTAACCAAGAGTATTTGTAACGTAAGATCTTCTGATTGACAGGAAATTTTTAACGAAGATATCGTTCCACAACGATTTGAATTTTCGACTGGTACAAAAACTCCTGGTCCACAGGTACACAATTTATGTGAACCTGTTCAGTACTTTCAATTATTTTTTACTAATGCGTTAATAAAAAGCATTAGGAAGCATGATGAGAATAAGTTGGAGTTGCCAGTCGATATTCACAATTAAAAGTCAGAGCATTAAGGGTTAAAAAGCAAATAATTTGTTTGAGATATCGCAATTATTTTCAAATCGTTTTTCCACAAACATTGAAGATATCATTTCAGTTTGCATAAGTTGTCTGTCCCGATTAAAAATGCGGCATCCAACGCAAGCATTAGAGAGAGACACCACTCTTTCTTATTTATTCATGTATCATATACATTTTCTGTTGAAAATGACAACGTGATCCGATTCGTGTTCGCCATCCATATGCAGATGCGTTAGTTATAAGAAATAGTAACTACAGGATGATCCTAGTTACAATCGATAGATTTAATCGATAGGTTTAAGATGCCTTTTTGTTTTTATCCCTAGTTTTTGTAAGCGCGTGCAATAAAGGTTTTTTTTTTGCTCAGAACGGTGTGATAGATTTATCCATTCAATAAAATAATAACTATTCTGATCTTACCTCTGAGTATAGAAATAACAACATTTTCCTTAAACAAACAATTACATCCAGTGAAGACACACAAAAGTTAAATAATGAAAAATCATGAATATTAATAATAGTCAAAATGTATATGAAATATAATTATCAAGGCGTAATGAGATGTACTTATCTCGAAAAACAGCAAGGTTTTTAAAAATAAAAAGCGAATCACACTTTTGATTGGCTAACGATATTGCAAACAACAGCGAATAAATATAAGCAACAATGCTATGTATTATGACCATTCTGACCCTCCTACAATTTATAAATGTTCGATTAGTTGCGATGGATTGTCAAGCGATATATTCTCAGGAGGAAAACAAATAGAGCATCTGTGATGTGTTCTTTCATTTATAAGCTTCATCATATGAACATGTATTTGACAAATATCTCTGTTGATTGTTATTGCAGTACTGTTTCTCTTAAATTAGACACATAGACATACAGTAGTTTATGAAAATATTCGAACACTTACCATAGAATTTTTTTATGGATATATTATTAAAATAGCATTATTAAAAAATCTTTTGAAATCTGTTGAACTCCTTTGAACTTCTTAAAATTTCGTTAACATTGGAATAAGACACGACTGTCGTGGTTATAAAATTTGAAAGACATTCGAAAATGTATGTACAAATTAGTTAGTAAAAAATTAGTATATCATAAATATACGATTTATCAAAAACATGAAACACTTCATGAAGTATTGATTTTTTAAACATAGGACGCTAATAATTTTTCACGCAGAATGTTCCAAAGAATTGATACGAATAAAAAGATTTCATTAAAAAAGAGTGCATCTGCATTTTTTGGATGTATCGTTGCACTTGTAAAGAAAGTGAAATTGCAGAAAAATAAACGTTGCTATATTCAACTTTCCTCTTAACAATCTTTCTCTATCTTTTACCAAATTCCACACGTAACTCGTTCCACGTATTTTTATGTAACGCACCCTGTATTTGCAAACATGAAAAAGATTTAGCATGTTCCGCTTTGTACGTGCTTCCAATAAGAAGTCATAATGCAGTTTAGTCACGCATAACGTGTTTCCTGTTACGTTTGACAACATCTGATGCGTAACATTCTCGTACGAAGAAGTGAAGAAAGTATTAGGAATCGTGGAATTGTATATCTTACCAGGCTTTTGATGTAACATCGAAACGCAATATTCGGTTGCGTGATGAAGTGTAAGATGCAATGGATATTTAAACACATGTACAAGGTATCCTGTGTAATTCGTCCTAGTTATAATTTCGGAATGGTAAAAAATGGAAAGGAATTTCATTGGGGGAAATGGAACGCTTTCGAATAATCTGATCCGTTTTTTGCATCGTAATTTATCAACTAACAGTTTGTTTAATTTTAATTAATTAATAATTCATTAATTGGCAAGTTATATGTTATACATAGACTTGTCTCTCATAATTTTAGGTGAATTTGTCGAAAAGCTGCTTCATCATGAATTTGAACGAGACTTTTTTTAATTACTTTGTTGTGATTTCATTTAATTTATTACTGATTCTGTTACTATTCCGCAGGAAAATTTACTACCACTGCTAATTTGTGACTCGTGACTTGTTTTCACTAATAATATTAGCTTAATTGTGCAAAAGGACTCTGACACATATCCACTTCAAAAGCGTCTCTACTTTTTTAAACTAGATATGCATAAAGACAAGGATACTGCGTCGAGTCTCTCTTTGCCTTCCAGACGATAAATTCCATAAATTTGAATTCGAAGTATCTTTCAAATCAATTAATTTCCGAGCTAAGTGTCATAATGTCTTAAGATGGCGTATTTAAAAAATTATTCTACACATCTCGCTCTTCAGCTTTGCTCTATTAAAATCTAATTTTAGGGATTTTCATTTCAATGTCACGCACCGTCCAAAGAGTCGTTTATACATTCGATTACATTTTCTGTATTTTCGTCCTAAAAAGTAATGTTTTTATGTTAATTTGGAAATGTTAATTTATTTGAATAGTTGATTGTTCTTAGTTTAAAATGTAATATTATAAAAGCACACTAGAAATATTTTGTCAACTTCCAACTACAACAAAATGACTGCTTTCAATATTCTGAAGCTATCGTCGATGGAATCTTCCTCGTTGTTTGGGTGCCATAAATGGTAAACATATTGTAATGAAGTACCTAAAACATTCTGGAAGTCATTAGAACATGTATAAGGGAACCTAAAGTATAGTATTGTTAGCTGTGGTTGATGCGGACAATAAATTTATTTATATTTTACGGGAGAGTTTTCCAGAATTGTTCATTAAGCGATGGATTGGAACAAAGCGCTATACATCTGCCTAATGCAGAATCCTTACTATTTCGTATTGTTTTCTCATTGACATCGCGTTTACAACGAAGTCGTATATAATAAAACCTTGTCCATTTTGAAATAAACCCGCACTAAACCGTATTTTTAACTACAGATTATCTACGGTACGTCGTATAACGAAAATTCCTTTGAAATAATTGCTAACAAATATTGGCTTTCACGAAAATGAATGAATATGAATACGAACGTCGAGCCAGAAATTGTAACAAATATTGACCTGGCGATATGTACGTTTCACAACTTTTTATTGAACTCAAGTTCCTCACATACACATTACTTGAATCCAACATTGATCGATTCTGAAGATCAACATTATCATGAAATAATACCAGGCTTTTGCGAAACGAAAGCATTTCTGAAAATGTTTCCCTTCTGTTGAATCGTGGAAACCGGAATAATTACACATATTCTTAAAAAGAGCTAAGAGATAATTCGAAGAATTGTTTATGACATCATATCGCAAAGTCTCATGGCAATATAGACATCCAACAAATGAGTGAAAAAATAATGTACGAACTTTTCTTACTTACAATAGTCATCGATGCCTCTATGTATGACGATTCTGTTAAATTTATATTTAATATTAAAAATTTCAAGGCATCAGAGTAAGACCAGTTGTAAACCTTTACTTCGCCTATTCCGTTGTCATCTTTCCCTTCTTTTACACATTTTTAGTTTTTGTGTCATCTACAATTTTAGTATTCAAATAACATGTCTATGTATTTAACTTTATTTACTTTATAATATGTACTTTACCTGATTTCTTGTACTATAAATTTTCCGCTGAATTTCTTTAACTCGTTGACCGCCACGACACCCGTATTCGGGTGTCAGCAAAGTTTCTGGTCAGGCCACGTAACCCATATTCGGGTGTCGCTTATTTGACTACTTGCGAAGGATAAGCATAATAATAAAACTGTTGAATTGTTATAAAATAAAAATACGAAAATGGCTTATTAAAAAAATTATTTAGAATGTAAAACTTTAAAGCATTCTATACATAGCTGAGATTGGTCGGGACAATTTGGACAGTAAGTTGTTTTTTTTCAAATTCTTTTGTGCCTTTGTTCGGTCCATTCGACGTCTTTAACATAGTTTGCATGCGCGTCTAATGCTTCTTCCGGAATCATTTTTCCGAACGGCGATATTATGCCGACTCCGTCGAAGACAAGGATTTTTTGTATTTTCAGACAACCTTAATAATTTTGCAACGAATAATTGTCTAAATATTCTAATATTTATATTTTTGTTGTTGCAATTTTGTAAACCGTCAAAGCGTTTACAACAGAAATTTCCAGAAAGAATTGAATGCCAAGTTTTCTGTACCATTTGATTCCTTTTCTAATTGTGGTGGCATAAGAAACCATTTGGTCGGAATAATCTATACCACACTTTCTTTCATTATATTCGACAACAGCTAGTGGTTTTAATGTTGCGAACAAATGAATGTTTCGTCTACTTTATTACTGTTTCTGGGCTGGTGGCCTTTCTTGAGCCTGTGACACTCTCGCTGAGGAAAACTATTGCTGGGTGTTGGTCGCCCCACCACCGGTCGCTTACTGCTGGAAATGACTGTTGAACATGGAAAAAATCTGACCTTCCCATTTTTTACCCGATTGAATAATAACTCTAAGGAATGTCTCGACTTGAAAGATGTTCTGTAGCAATTATGGGCGTTGACGGTAAAGTAAAAATACTTAGTTTTATGACAGGTCTTTAGGATTATCGCAGTCCGACTAATTATATTTCCACATTTAGTGACCGCCTCGACCGAGGAATGAATTCTGGGTTACGTAAAGAGTCATCGGACGTAACAAAAGCAAAGATGCCAACCTTCGACCATTCCTTCCTTGACAACATTTTGATGTTTCCTTCGCGGTGGCTACTTTCAGAATACGAAATTCGTGCGTATTCCCAGAAGGGTATTATTTTGTTTCCACTCGAGGGCAATATGGAAACCTCTCGTTCTCTGACAATTGAACGATGCTGTTGGATAGTCACTTTCAAGACAGTATTCTCTTGTGAGAAATACTCTCGAAAGTAACTGTTACTCTCAAGTTTTACTCTCAAATGGACACCTGACTTTATATCACATGCATCACGTCCGTCGTATTTTACTTTCGTACATCGATGGTCCACATGGATCTACAGATGTTGCGTTTCTCGTATCCTTTAGGTAGTTTCTAGACGAACCTTAAAATTCAAGACTACTCTCAAATTTCGAAAAAAAAAACTATTTTGGAGTACAGGATATCTTTTCGTAATATTTGGAATCGATTTATCGCATCGTTATGGAGGAATTGTTAATAAAAATGGGTGCATTTCAACACAGTGACGTGTGGCGGATTTGAAAAACTTACAGAAAAACTACGTCCAAGGATCGTACCGAAATAGGCACAAAATGATATCGAAATGTCATAAAGTGAATTTATTAATTTTTCTAAAACTGGCCACATAGTTCCTTTTTAAATGCTAACGAAAGCATAGGTTTATGTGCAAATTTTTAAGCAACTACTTTGAGTAGCCGATCCGTGACAACCTCTCGCTATAAATATGTTTAGGGAGTTGAATAACGGGCAACGATTCATTGAAATACGCCAATTTCTCTAATTAAAGGCAATTTATTGTAAAAAGAAATAATTTGTTATAAGAGATGTAATGTACAACTGTTTTAAGTTCTTTTTAGTTTGAGTCCTGCTACTTCAATTATCTACGCTAGTCAATTTAATATTCTACCTTCGTATTGCAATTATTTATATTGACATTTAACTTTTTAAAATAAATATAAAAAATTATTATTACTATTCCCATAATATCATACCATCTTCATAGTCATTATTTATTAACAAACTCCAATTTGACTAACATAGGTGGCTAAGAACTGCTCTTAACGGTACGTAACGGTTCTTAAACTTCCGATATGCATTGATTTCCTCAGTCCTGTGATCAAGTCCTTGCCCTAGTATTCTTCCGCTGTTTGATAAATATTTTCAACATTTCAGCAGTCAGCTAATACCATAACGTATTTTTATAGATGAATATACATATACAAATGTACATATCCATCCATATTATATATATATTGACTGTATATATGCGTATACAGGCTGATCCACATAAAATGTGTAAAGCAGATATGGACTAATGGACTAATCTCGTACCATTTTACTCAATGGCACGAGCGGATTGATTATTTGAGGAACAAGAGATTTTTTTGAGTTGACTGCCAAGGGGGCAAGGGAAGCCCCTTTCACTTTTCTTTAGATGGAATGCCATATTAATGTCTGTTTAATGTAAGTTATAAAAAAAAAGAAGATCTAAAGGGAGATGGAATGCAAGCTAATGGATGTAAATAATTTTTGATCAATTAATCTTCGATTGATAAAGCAAGTCTATCTGCTTCTTATTTTTGAAGAATATCTTGTTTTTCCCCAAGACCACGAGAGTGGAATATGTAAATTAGATCGATTAACAAAATTGCATATGTCAACAAAGTAATGAATTATAGTCGATACTTGGAAAAACATATTTTTTGTAAGATTATTCTCTTCGTCCATTTTTTTGCGATTTAAAGAAGTAAATTTAATAGAAGTTTTGGCGACGAATCCTAAGAAATTACCGAATACGTTGAGTGAAAAGATTTGGAATAAAATGTTTACGTTTGAAGACAGAAAATGATTAATGAATGTTACCTTAAAAGGTATATAAAAATAGTCACATGTATTTGTTTTCCTAGAGTACGCAATTAAAATTTGCCATTTTATACAGAGTGAGTTATAAATGCATATTCGTACTTTAGGGAATGAATTTTTATACTGAAAGAGTAAAGATTCTCTTATTGACATATATATCTTCTATACTTTAGTTTTCGAGGTATGGATGAGTAAAGAAGAATACAAATTTCAAATCTGAAGTGACCGCTTCGGTCTCAATTTACTACACGTCTTGTTATTGAGTTCTATATTCGCTCGAAATAATCTCGAATCCAATTTGTACCTGTAGCGGTTAGCTGCGTTAGCGAAGAAAAAGCTGTCGTGCAAACGGCTAGCATGATCTATGACGTGGAAACAGCGAAACTATTTTTGAGAAAGCCGTTATTTTCAATAAACAACTTTCAAATGCGCTGCCGAAAATACCCAAAGTTTCCATGGAAAAAATAGTCGCAGAGGGTAGAGTATCCATCGCGTATAGACCTAACCATTTTCGATAAAAATAAAGTGCTAGAAACTGACCTCGCAATTTATTGGATACGTCTCTAAGCTGCCCTTCGTGTTCTTTCTCACAAATCGCGTGCATTCTTCACTTATGTTGAATGCACGATAGATTTTAAATGATCTTAAGAAACAAAAACGTAATAGATAAATCGTATAGAATTCATCTAATTGTTAGTTGTAGATTTCTAATTTTATTCAATCTAATTTCTATTTAACTAATTTTCTCAACGATGTCTTCACCTTGAATATGACACCTTGAACGACAGCATAGTATCCTTTAGCAACTCATTGTCTTCTTTTCGACTTATTGTACAGCATCGATTTACTTTTCGTGCTTACTGACAATGTTCTTCTGTGGAATATCTCTATACTTCTTTCAGTGCTGTATAAATGTTCATTCGTCGAGTGCAATTCATTTCTTCCTGTTTGATTAGAATCCATTTGTCAAGTTCAGTGGACGTTTCTCCAATTCTTTATGTGTAGCACAAATGCCAATATGTACCAATGTGTTATGTCGTGTAAATGCAAAGGATTTTTTTTCTGGTTAATGAAAACAGGTTCAGTGAAAAACATATGTTATTGGTGTTGATTTAGTGTAGCATCAAATAACGTTGATGTTCTCTAGTTACAATGAAGGGCGATTTCTAGGAATGAGTTATGAGCGACATCAATAGTATCAAAGCAAAATTCAGCAACATTTCATTTTGATAGCAGATAACGGATCGATATGAGGAATATAATAATATTTGTTACAATCAAATCATATGCAATATGTTATATCCAGGATCAAACAAGGATTTACTCGAATAAAATGTTATTCGTATACGAACAAATATCCGTGTAAAAATATTATCTGAATAAAAATTTATTCGAATTATTTATTCATATAAAAATTTGCTCGAATAAATATTTATTTACGTTATATAATATCGCAGATGAACAAAGTAAATATATACAAACTATATCAAACATGAAATATATTTTCAAACTTTATTATCTAATTGCTGTTATATTTTTATATCGTTATACTTTTGTAATTAACCTTTTTCAATTGTCAGCAAGTTTATTGCTCTTTGGTAAGCTAGTTGCTTGATAAATTAATAGTATTACATTCGTATTCGAAGATTGCAGTTATTGTTCTATTAAATTATTCGAATAAATAAACAGAGTAGTTTGTTGCGAATAATGTAAAATGAATTTATTCTGATAATTATTACATAAATGTTTCTTGGAAACAATTCCCATAATTCCTATTTCTACGAAAAGATAGGTAAATAATATGGTCTACCTATCACGATATCAAACATTTAAAGAGGAACGAAGACATATCAAAAGGAGAACGTGAATTTATTGAGAAAGAATTTATGTAATATCTGCAAGCATTGATAAATCAGTGACCGTTGCAGGAAATAGTTGAATCAAGTATAATCGATGTCCTGCATTATATCTTAATGGTTGAAGTAATATAAATGCGTCAGAATCTCATTTATTTCCTTCAAAATGATTTTAATTTCAACATCGCTATTTTTATCTCTCCTAATTATTTTCTTTCTGGCGTTATACCTAACCCAAATATATCTAACTCAAATTCAATATGGCAAAATCCAAGTTAGGTTATTGATATCATAAAAATAATACGTATTTACTTACGAATCTATATGTAATAAACATTTTTCTGTAAATGGCCATACAGATGCTTTCAATAAATAACATTAAATAACTGATTAGAAATCATAAGGGAATAAGACAAAATCTTGAGAATTTCGATTTAGTATTTTAATCCTAAAAATATCATGCCTCTAATTTCATAAATAATTAAACCTAAAATGCAATAAATTTGTATAACAATAAATGCAGAATATACTACTTTATGAAAAATAGCGATGAACTACCTTACATCATTATGATTCGAGATAACATTCGAGAACAAATTCTTGCTTATTTGCTGCTGACAAGGAAGATTTAACGATCCAGGAATTAAAAACTACGAAACTTTGTGTACAAGTAAAGTATGCCATCCGTAATATAATCCTGTTTTCCATTAGTGTCATAATTCGGTGAATGTTGCAATATTCGATAATAGTTGGTAAACGGTGTTAAAAAAAATTGAAAAACACCGTTTTCGAGTTACCCTTTCCTCTCGTTTCCACCTAAAAATATTTCTTTTTGCTATACATGCTGAAATACCTCTGGATACCTTCTTCCCATATCTGCAAATCACTTTGTATCAACATTTTTTGTAAATAAATAAATAAAAACCATTATTATCAAATTTGAAGTCCATTTTAGCAGTTTTCTTTAATAAACTGGTTTTATTACGCCAGATTTACTTAAATAATTTATATCTATTTTAAATTTAAATTTAAATTACATGAAAATTATTAATATTGAATTCAATTACTGCAGCATAGCAGTAGTTTTTATTAATAAAAATTTACACGTTTAGCAAAAGAAGTTTGTGGATAATCGTGGGAGGGAAAGGTAATTCTCCAAAAATATTTTTTATGCAATCTATCGAACACAATAAAACAATACGATTTTTGTTAATTAAAATTCTAAATTTCTGTTAACGCGTGATTCACACAAAGAAGGATAGAGTTTTATTATGGATGACTTTATTTGTTCACTTTCTTCCTTGTGAAAGTGCGTCCTGATTATATAATAATGTTACATTTGCACGCAGGTCAGTTACCACTGTTTTTAAATTAGAATGGAATTTTTCTTGTATTTACGAATTACTCTCATCGTCTTCGTTTTCTCGAATGCGCTCTAAATAACTTCTTTTCCAAAATGAAGTTCTCAAAATGAAGTGGCGTATTCAATGAAATGTTAATTAAATGAGAAGCATTTTCGAAGTCTTTTATATGATTATACGAATACTGTGCACCATGAACGCTGTATTAAATCTTTTGGAGATTATTTTAAAAGAAATAAATAAAAAAGCTTGTACCGTTGTTATACTGTGTATAAATATATAGGGTGCTTGAGCTGATTCTGTAGCTCAATAAAAAAGTATTTCGAGCAAAAATTTACATCAAATGAAAAATTTACTCATGCGAGGAGTACTTTCAAAATTATCATGTTCTTATGAAAAAATAGAACTCATTTTGTATTTTTTAAAAAGCGTCATCTATTTTTCTTGTCATATTCTCAAAGTAAAAAGAGGCGAATTCAATGATATGGTAACATACATATATAATTACATATATAATACATACATAATTCTAAATCATAACGCTAACAATCAGCAAACAAATGCATACTAATCTTAATACACTAATCATAATATATACCTAAACTGCATCTCACCTTCTACAGTATAGAGTTGTATATATTTTAATAAATTTGCATGTCTGGATTCAATCAAAAAGTTGTACATTCGTTTGATTTGCCAACGTCGATATCACGAACCGACGATGAAATCGTAAGTGAATACTCAGAAGCAAATTAAATTATTATAGAATCAGATAATTGAAATGACAGACACCCAACTGATTACCTTCACTTCTACGTAATAGGATTCACAGACCATAGGTTTCAGAAATTATAGAATTTATTTTCGAGAATTTATCTACCACACGGAGATAATATAAATAATCATAAGTTTTACGATATAGTTTGAAAACTAGTGTCTGTCTAAAAATAGTGAATTATCATGTTTTTTTGCATTTTAATTTGTGGAGTAAATCAGCATGGTTTCCGAATCACTGTTACCACATCGCTGAATTTGTCTTTCAACGAAGTATAGGAATATGATAATGAAAATATATGGTGCTATAAATGCTAATACGTGCTTTAAATACTAATGTACTTCAAAAAACACAAAACACTTTTGTTTCTACTGAAAAGATGATAGTACGAGTACTTTTACGTAGAAAAATTCTTCGTTTGATATCAATGAACTTTTATTGGAAACATTTTTCCCGTTCAAATGTTGGATCCATTTGAAATATCGTGGCGACCGATTCGTGGACCATTTCGTATGCAGTCTACAGTACTGTCATACGAACCTATTGACAGCGATATCACGCATCTTCGTGACGAATGAACAGTCACATCCACTCGCGGATGCTTGTGCAAGATATTCGAGTAATTATAATACAATCGGAGCGATGATACAAGTAAGCGACTCTATGTTGCAAAAATAAATCAAAAATATACATCAACATTTTTTCATATTACGCTCCGTTTTCGGGAAAATCGAGCTCGAAGTTTGTGTACAAGAGCGAACAGTCGATTGGAACGAGTAATCGACAGGAGATTATTCTACGCGCGAAACTAAGTAAAATATGTAGGATAAAATGTTTTCATGCTACAGGATCATCACACACATTAGGCATTCTAGCTATAGACATCGTACAATCATTCGTCATCGATCATTCATTTGGTTTTGCGAGAGTCCAGAGGTATTCGAAAGGTGTTTAAATAATTCTTACATTATCCGATTAATCAGTTTCTCAAATTTTGTCGATATGAAAATTTACATAAAGTTAAATGAACGAAAGAAATGTATAATGCAATGAATGTATAATTTTAAATTATATTTAAACCCGCTTTGAAAGAACTTAAACGCAATGTTATGCGCGAGACTGCATTCATCAATGGGATCCATCCGACCCATCGATACATTTCTGCGCAAAGTGTCGTCCAACGTGGTGAGAAAAGTTTCCACTTTCATTGATGCTAACGGTTGACATTTTCAGCACCTATTGTAAAGGATGTTGTATTCTATTAAAAAATTATACTCGATTTCATCTAACCCCTTATCGCTAATGCATTTATGGGAAATACAATCAATCAATCGGCCGTTTTTAAGATATTTTTTGTACTAATAGACGATCACGTTTTCCCACTTAACACTGTTAAATGTAATCGTAATGTTGTTACGGTTAATCCTGCTGCGTTCCACGCTGTTTGGGACTTCCGGGAAATGTTAGGAATTTGTTCCTGTGAAACGCGTTTTACTCACTGAAACCTCAAACAATGTTGAACGCAACAAGGTTAACCAAAACAATGCCATGTCTAACAGTTTTAAGTGTGACAATCCTAACCGCGAAAGCCACAGGATCTCCTTTCTCTAATCACGTTTCGTATTTACAGAAAGCTAACAAATAGCTAACAAATAATTTCGCTGAAAGTATTGTGCATTTTTCACCGGTTAGGTCGAAAAGATCGTACGTTGGCGGGCTGATCATTCGTTCTGTCATACAAATCTCAAATAATTTCACAAACCTTGTAACACTGATGTTCCCGATGGTTGGATCCACTTGCATACGTATATTTATATGTACATACATGTAGGATGGTGTGACGTTAGTGAAAGACGTGGCTGATTGTTTATAAACGTTGTCAAGATATGTTAATGTTGTCAAGGAGTGTTGTGAGCGTTACCAAGGTTTGTTAAGGGAAAAAATGAGCGTGGTAATGCTGTCAGAGTTGAATTAATCGTGGTCGAGAGAAGTTCAACGTGTTGCTGTGACGTAGAAATAGTGATAAGCGAATTGGTGAAACGTGATATTATATTTGATTTTGTGAGAGTGTAATAATATTGTGTTTATCATACTGTCTTTTCTGTTAATTTATAATAAACATTCCTACATACATTATATAGCAATGAACATTATTTTATCACTACAAGTACATTGCAACATAATGTGCCAGAAACATTCGCTTGTCTATATTCAACTATAATGTTTTGTGGCATGCGATTCTCTTTCGTCATCTTCATTTTGCTCTAAACAAGAAATAAGAAATTAAAAGGTGACTTGTAAAAAGTAGAAACGGTGAGAAATTTATGCAATGTGATTTAGAACGCAGTTGAAACTCGTTTCTGCAAGAATTTGATCGAACATTCCATTCTCACTTTTGATTCGATTGAGTCACTATTTTCGACTAATTTTTCTTGTTCCAAAACGTTCCGAATTCTAAAGATTTAAACTTTTCTTCCCAATATGCTTCGTCAGAAGTGGAGTGGAAACATAACTGCTTTTCGTTTTTCCTTATATTTATGATTTACACACAGATGGAATTTGGCACAGCAGCAAAGCTTCCTTTCAGTTGTAAGATCTCGCATCCATTCTAAAGAAACGTTAAAAACTTATTTCTGCGCAAAAAACTCTGCAGTCTGTGACGCGTCGGTACGCTACAACAGCGAAGGAAACAAAAGTTTGAAATTCTGAGACTGTAGACTGCCTGTGTTTTATATGATTGCGGTGCTCACAAAAGAAATAGCGAAGAAATCGAACTTTTTACCAGATCAAAACAATGTTTGCAAATTTCCTAAACTTAAATTCTAGAAAAATAATATTTTAGACACACCAACTTAATATTGTACAGAGTTTGCCTGGATTTAAAAGCCAAACTCTGCCAGTATTATAAATACGTATATGAGGTGGATAGGTCGTGATAGGTGCGGAAGAAATACTTGAGTATATTTAACAATATATATTTATTAACATATACTCTATATGTACATTATGCGTAGAACTCGCGATTACTATTAGCGGTTCGCGATTCGAGGTTACAAGTTCGACAGGCGAGTTGGCCTGTTGCTTCGCTGGTACGAAGAATTCTGCCGGCAATCGTATGCCGGTGCCATAAACCGTTTCGGCTGCCGTTGCGTTCAGGTCCTCTTTGATAGCGGTTCGTAAGTCTAATAAAACAATTAATAAATAATTGCTCGTATCGTGGCATTTGATTGCTGCTTTCAGTTGTCGATGCAAGCGCTCTACCATCCCGTTGGACACGGGGTGATAGGCTGTCGTGCGCAAATGCTTAATGCCGAGCAACCGGCATAGTTCGTTAAATAGGTTTGATTCGAACTGGCGCCCTTGATCGGTCGTTATTTTTTAAGGTACGCCGAAACGAGCTATCCATGTAGAGAGCAGGGCCGAGGCAACGGTTGTCGCTTCCATATCGACGATGGCTTCGGGCCAACGCGAAAAACGGTCGATACACGTTAGACAATATTAGTAGCCTTGCGAATATTGCATCACGATAATGTCTATGCGGATGTGTTCGAATCGGCCCGCTAACTGTCCGTATGTTCCGACGGGTGAGGATACGCGCCTGGTAACTTTACATACTATGAACTCTTATAATCCAAGTTACAGTACCACGTCAAAATAATTGACTTATAGCTCTCAATGAGAATTGATTGTAAAAAGTCTATCAATTAAAAAAAGAATGTTCGGGAGTCCTTGTTTATGGACGGCCATACGAAGCGCGTCGTCACCAGTTTTTGAGTGGCGCGTATCCCTGGATGGGAAAATCCGTGGAGCGAATTAAATACGTCGCACGACAATGTCGCCTGATACGTCGCAATATATTTCTACGTCGTGAGCGGGGAAACGTATTTTCCTTGGGGGGGGGGGGGGGGGGGGGGGGGTAAGGTTTTAAAATTATTTTTTTTGCATTTTTTTTTTTAAATTGAATGCATAACATCTTAAGAATATTGTGTCAAAATTTCAAGTCGATTGGAACAAAATTGACGAAGTTACGAGTATTTTTATACATTTATACATCAAAACTTTAAAGCGTTTTCCCCACAACTCACGTTTTCAAAGTCGGTGCACACAATTATTTTAAAACTACTGCACCGATCCTTTTGAAATTTTGAAGACTATTTCTGTACATAATTTACGAGGTAACGCTGTAGAGTTTTTTCAAATTTGTTAACTACTTTTATTTTAAAATAACAAATTAGCCGCAAATTTTCGCACAAAATCGCGTTTTCCCTTCAAAGTGTTCCAAAAAAGTGAAAAATTGAAATTTCGAAAAAAAATTTCAGCGTTACCTGGGGAAAACTGTTACCTAACAAATAAACTTTAACTTTTTGATTTCTGATGATCCAGCACCACGTTATGTCATACTTTATGTCACACTTTAATGTACTATTGGTTTTAAAAAAGAAATTTTAACCGTATCGTCAGAAAAAATTCACAAAAACATGCCTTTTTCTGCACGAATTAACCTTACCCCCCCCCCCTTAAACGTAACGCACATGTACCGGAGTTGACGATGTCGCGTAGTTCGTTGTTTTCTTGCGCGGTGTCAAGAGTTTGATGATCCACAGACTTCTCTATCGCTTCGATGCGTGATAAGATCATAAAATTTCTCCCTTGTATAGCGTGTCGAAATCGCTTGATCGCGGTGTACATAGCGAGTAGTTTGCGATCGTACGCGCTATACTTTCACTGCGCGCAGTTCAATGGTTTAGTAAGAAAGCCCAATGGCTGCCAAGTGTCGTTGACGCGTTGCTGCAGGACCGCTCCTAATGCATAATCGGATGCGTCTACCGCGAGGCTGACGGGTGCGCCAGGTACCAGATGCGCTTCGACTCGCGGAAACTAGATTCGGATTGCTCCGACCACTCGATGGGCGCGTTGCCATTTTTCGCTACTTTTAACAGGTCATTGAGAGGTTGAAAAATTTTTGCGGCCCCCGGTATGAAACGTCGGTAGTTAAGTTAAGTAAAGTTAATTATACCGAGGTACCTACGTAGTGCTTTAACGGTCGCAGGAAGCGGTACTTCCACAATAGCGTTAACGTGTTCGGCTAGCGGCTTTACTCCGTTCGCGTTTGCGGTGTGTCCCAAAATTGTGATTTCGTACATACCAAATTCACGCTTTGCAGGCTTGATGACTACACCGTAATCGTTTAAGCGTTCAAACAAAATCCGCAAGTGCTCGCGGTGTTATTCTTCGGTTTCAGAAGCTATTAAAAAGTCGTCTATATATGCGTAAACGAAATCTAAACCACGCGTGATTTCGTCGTCGAATCTTTGACACGTTTTGAAGCCCAAACATCATGTTGGCTGCTTCGAAAAGACCGAAAGGTGTCGTGATCGCGGTTTTCTTGACGTCTTCGGCCGCCTTCGGAATTTGGTGGTAAGCGCGGACGCGATCGATTTTTGAAAAGATTCGCTTACCGTACAGATGTTGCGCAAAGTCTTCGGTATGTGGTGGGAAGTACCTGTCGGGTACGGTGCGGGCATTCAACGCACGATAGTCGCCACATGGTCGCAGGCTTCCGTCCTTCTTCGGTACGCCGTGCAGGGGTGATGCTCATGGGCTTTTCGATAGCCGCATCATTCCTTGCTCGATCATCATTTCAAACTCCTTCAAACTCATTTCAAACTGTTTGAGTCGGTCAGATGCGAAGCGGCGGGGCTTGCTATAGACGGGTGGGCCGGGTGTGGTTTCGATGTGGTGTACCACACCGCATCGAATTTTTCTCTCTTCCGAAAACCGGTAGACGAGTTAGGTCTGGAAACTCCGCCAAAAGTCGATGGTAGACCGATTCACCGATTATGGTTTTTATGGATACTTCGTCGGTCATGGCAGCGTATCCCCTTGATGACAATTGAGTTGTCGTGTCGAGGAGTTGTTTATTTCGCATCCACATGGAAGGAAATCTTCGTCCTTTTGTCCGTCGTCGTCTGCCGTGTATTTTCGTGCGCGGCTCCGGTATGTTCGGTGGTAACAACAAAGGTCGAGGTCCTGCGATCTTTCTCTCGACCTCGATCTACTATGTCTTCTCGTTCTCGATCACCGACGAGGACGATGATTGAAACTCAGCGCACTCATCTGGGCTTTTATTCGGTTCATATGGTCTTTTAACGCGTTGAGAAAGGCGAGCAATTCGTTCGTTCCAACGTTTTGAGCTGGTAGTTCAATTACCGTCGTTATTCAGGCAGTACGCTGGTGATCCTCTCCAAATTCCTCTGCTAAAAGGTCCGCTTGCCGCATTAATTTTTCCGGATTAGTTTCGTCGATTGCGGCAAGGATGCGCCTGACGCGGGCGGGTAGTCGGTTCCTCCACAGCGTGAGGATGAATCCTCCCATCGGGCGTGGAGGGGCTAGCGAGTTTTTTAAGGTGCTGATAAAACTGAGATGGCTTCCTATCGCCCATCTCTTCGCTTTCCACCAACTTCTTTACCCGAGCACTGCCTATGTCGGTTAATATGCGAATGAACTCGCATTTCAGTTTCTCGTAGCGCTCCGTGGCTAGGGGATTCGTCATTAGGTCTTCGACATCCTGTAAGTGCCGACTGTCGAGACATTTAGCTAGAGTCACGAACTTTATTTCGTCGTCCGTGATCTGCGCTACCTCGAATTATCTCTCCAACAGGGCGAACCATGCCGTAGTGTTCGTAGGCAGCAGTGGAGACATGCTGACCATCTGACTGGCTGAATTTCCTTGGTTATTATTTTTGATTTCACAAACACACTTAGAATCGCGGTAATTGAAATTTCAGTGGCACTATCACGGTCACCTCTTTTACAGTAAATCACGACCAGGTCACCAATTTAAGGTGGATAGGTTATTAACATATACTCTATATGTACACTATGCGTAGAACTCGTGATTACTATTAGCGGTTCGCGATTCGAGGTTACAAATTCGATTTCTGGTCAATGCGTTGCGATGCGCGGTACAAGATAGAATGATGATTGCTTCAGATGTCGAGAAACTCGGATAAATTATTACTGCTGACTATCAACTATTGATTCAGACAGGCGTCTAACGACTGACTTTCCGTCACGATGATGCTGCAGAGGAAAACTACGATGGGGTGTGTCTAAGGACACGAGATCGTCGGATTCGTCGAGGAAAGCCTTCGTTTGTGAACGAAGTGTGAGTTTGTGGACGTTGCTGTTAATTGATTAATTTCTATGTTGGTGGTTGGAGAAGGATGCTAACCGCCCTTGAGAGAAAGTTGCTAGCGGGAAGCATCGTACGTGAGAAAAGCAGATTTTCCGTATCTTCCTGTAGTAGGTGATAGATTTAGGGACTGTTAAGGCAAAGACTTAGAAGAAGCTTAGCTAAATAAATCCTAAGATTTATAGCGGGTCCTTAGGCTAGCTGAAAATATTCTGTGAGGATGTATCGACATATGGCAGTCATCTAATCCGCAGAATAGGGTCTTTGTGTAGCGAGCCACGGGACAGAAACCGTTGTAAAGTGTACTGTCGAGTGCAGCTACATATACATGTATACAGGGTGAGGCCGAATAACATGTACAAGCGGGCACGAGGTGATTCCTTGTGAAAAAGTAAGGACAAAATGTGGAATAAAATTCTTTTCATTCAAGGCTTAGTTTACGAGAAAATCAAGTTTGAAAATGTATCAAATATACTCGAACATGACCAATTCCGAACTAGACAGGACTAAATAATCGTCAGGAGGTCATTCTACGTGTGAAAATAAATCGGAAATGCAGAATAAAATTTTTTCTCAAGACGCTTTGTTACCGAAAAAGTAAATTTTAAAATCATACGCATGTAAGTATTAAATCGATTCTTAACTAAACATGTTTGAACTCTATCTTTTCTTTTTTTAAATAAAGCCTTAAAAATGAAAAATTTTATTTCATATTTTTTACTTACTTTCGCCTCTACAATAACATCCTATTGATTGTTTACTCATATTCAGTCGGTAATTATTCAAAGTTTCAAGAGAAGTTACAGAATGGCGTCTGTTATTTGCAACTGCTCTCAGACGAGCTTGGAATAAGTTACGCAACGATGTAGACGACAACGTCACCCCATCTGAAACCGAGCATGTTGAATTACATAATTTGGCAGACGATATTATCTGGATTTGAGAATTGTGATCAGAACGATATTCAAGAATGGTTCGGATAAATAACAAAAATCCGAGAGATGAAAAAATTATTTCATTCAATCTTGATAAAAAACATGACGACATAGATGATGACTCGGCAGGACTCCGTGTCGTCCACTGCATTGCGCAGCTAAAAGTGCACTAGGTATTCTATCAAGATGGGCAAAAGAACGAAAGATAACAGATACGGTGCAAATATTTATCTTAGGGAGAATACGACACGAACCAAATGGCAATATCAAAGCATGATAAATTTAGTTTCTATATTATGCTTTTTCTTTTTTTTTTTTTTTTATTAACATGGAGGAAATCCGCACGGACACCAGGTCGCTTCTGGGGAAAAGCGGCGTGGTAGTGCCGGACTCCAACCGACTAAAACCTCCACGATGACCGTCCCTGCTGCAATCGAGATCGAGAGGGGCCTGGGAACCGGTGTGAGCGATACACTGGGCCATATTATGCTTTTTCTAATTTTTCTTTAACTTAAGATTAGTGCAAGTTTACGTTTATCATTGCGTTTTATTTTCAGTCGTTTTACGACATATTTGCAAATTTTGTTTCTTTAGTCCGATTATCCGAAAAATTAGTCATCGAAACCAGTTTGTCTCCCTATTAACATCGACGTTCTACTGTATAAAATAGTTCAGTACAAGAGGAGGCTTGATTATTAGATAAAAATGAGAAAGTATGGGGCAGTATACCCAGCATGAAATAGTGCAATTGTAAAAAATCTAAAGCATTTATTTCACCAACAACTTTTCTTGCAATAACATCTGATAAAACATTTAGTAAAAAAAACATGGATCAAGTGGCTAATGTGCAAAGTTCAACATTTCGATGTGTGATTGTTGCAAATAGCTATTTTTTAAAAATATGATTTTATAACTAAAGCACCATATTTAACTATATTTGGCCATTCCATATTAGGTAGAGTGTTTTTAATGTTAGTTGAATATCGAAAATTATTCATACCGTTAGAAATACGTACAGGACTGCCGTTAAATTGTGCATAAATATATGATGGAATATCCATAAAAACCCTTATTTATTTCGACTAATTTTTTAAGAATGACATTTCAAAAACAAAATTTTACTGCATATTGTTACTTTGCATAAAAGTAAATAATAAAAAATATGTAACGAACAGTTTCTACCGAACATAAAATTTCAATTAGTGTAAAACTCATACAAAAATCGATTTTAGAACTGTTTTGAAAATGATAATGTTTTGCAAATAAATGATCTGAGAGCGATATAAGAATCAATATCGAAATTGTAGCTTAAACGGAAACTTTGGAAAACCGGTTTCTTACAAGAACGAAATTTCATATCTGTTTTAAGGAGCGAAGATGTTATCATAACAATTTTCAACTTCTATTTCACATATGTGGACACATATATTTCTGTTCTTATACCTATCTGAACAACGAAACACGAAATATGCCATATACGGAATAATTACATCATAATTTTTGCGTTATGGCGTTTCCAATTAATTGATGTTTATAAATAAATAATATATGCTTGAAAAAAATGAAAATATTTCATTAAATATAACAAGTAAAGAATGAAATTTTTAACTTATCATGAAATTATTAACACGTTGTATAGTGAATACTCATAGAGTACGTGGTACTTGAAAAACTACGTAGATCAGGATTATAAGAACTACGCACACAAAAGATTAAGTCGAAAAAAGGATCTAAAAATGTTTTTCTAGTAGGTATTATAGAATCAGAAGGAGCAATAGTAGTTTTAGCATAATTAGTCGGAATTGCTTTGCTTGCAATTTTGAAATCTGAAATGCACTTAGCGAAGGTAAGTGCATTTCAAAGTGTAAAGTTAAACAGTCTAGATTGGAGCTTACAACATTGTACGCAGTTCTGCCAAAGCTTCGTGTTTACACTTAGCGTAAGATATATACATATGTATTTACTTGTTACATAGTACGTGTTTGATTTCAATTTCAGCTGATTATCTACATTCTCTCCTATGCACTCATTGTAAACAAAAGAATAGTGATCTTTGTATAATTTACACTGAAAGTGAGTTAAACCAATTTCTAATTTTGGGGGTAAAGATTATCTTGGCGTAAGTGCGTACTACGGTGAAACGAAAAAATCAAAATTAATTGAAAATTAATAACCAGACTGCGGATCTTTATGCATTTATAGGAAATTTGAAAGCGCAAAATTGCACGAAATGTACATGATATAGACTGTTTATCTTGAAAATGGTATAGGTCTATTTTAGTTTGATTTGAGGTATTGAAGTGTTTGCACCGATTAAAAAATCCTGATAGAATCTACTTGATTTGTCTCTGTCGTTATGTGTTTGAATAGATGTGAATTCGTTATACAACAGTGTTTTTTAAGAATCAATTAGACCAATATCTTTTTTCAGGATCATGAATGGACTTGTGTCAATTTCACAGCTATAAATTATACAATTTATTAAATTTTAATTGTTTAAAGCTTATGTTTTATGTTTTAGTCCACTTTTCTTTATACATAAGAACAGAGAAAACAATATACTACTATTTCATTTCGATATATTATTTCAATATATATTAGATTCGTTATTTCTTTTTGGATTGTTATCTGCAAGTCTTTTGAAATACTCATGATACACGGAAGGTATACGCCATAACCACATCATATTTTATCACATCGTACATATATATTTCAATTATTGTAACGCGTAAATATTGTAATATTGTAACAATTTTAACGTAATTCTTTTCATCAAGATCAAGAATCTGAAGTATATAAAATTTACTGCAAAGTTTAGTTTCGCATTAAAGTGTGAAATAAATAAGTCTCAATCTTAAGTTTACACTTTTATAACAATCCGATATTAATGTAAATCTACTATTAATTTAATAATATTAATATTGTAATATCGGAAATTAAAAAATATAAATTTTTCCCGATTACTTACAATTTATCAATAGTGAATTAAATACACAGGTGCAAATTGGACAGAAAACGATGTTTGTTTAACAGAAACTAAATGCTATACTCGTATCTATATCAAATAACTTTACAGTTATTTGATAATTCTCGTCACAACGAATCTAACACACTCTCTCTCAATTCTAACAACTCTACAACTCGATCAATTCTCTCAACTCTACTCTTCGACGTCTCGATCAACTCTGACTCTCGCAACGCACACACTTTTCGGCTCGCATACTCTGACCTCTCGGTCATCCCCCCTTGGAACACGAAACCGACCTTCTGCTCTAACATTGTCTATTGTTTTTCTCACATCACTGTAAGAACTAGGTGACTTTAGTAAAATAGGCGCTCTTAAATGTAAACGAAACACAGAAAAACGACGTACACGGTTTTTTCTAATTTCAACCGACCTCTAGTTCAAGCTATTTTACGATATTACAATATTATTACTAATAATTGTAATAATGTACTTTAAACGCAATAACAATTTACGAGTATATTATTAAGAGGGATTTAAACAACTTGTTCACAGCCGCACATGCAATATTATATTTAATAGAGAGGATAACATTACATTCGTTATCATTTGTTTTTCGTTATCAGTAACCCAACTCAAATTACAGGAAATGTATCTACATCACTTTCAAAATAAATGATTATGCAATATCATAATTAATGAAATTTCAATTGATTAAAACGGATAAATATTTTACAGTTTTAATTAGAAATTATTTGCAGATGAAAAGATAACACTAAAATATATGTAAATTTAACGTTTTCTCAATTTCAAAACACAAAAAACGACGTACACGGTTTTTTTTTAATTTCAACCGACCTCTAGTTCAAGCTATTTTACGATATTACAATATTATTACTAATAATTGTAATAATGTACTTTAAACGCAATAACAATTTACGAGTATATTATTGAGAGGGATTTAAACAACTTGTTCACAGCCGCACATGCAATATTATATTTAATAGAGAGGATAACATTACATTCGTTATCATTTGTTTTTCATTATCAGTAACCCAACTCAAATTACAGGAAGTGTATCTACATTACTTTCAAAATAAATGATTATGCAATATCATAATTAATGACATTTCAATTGATTAAAACGGATAAATATTTTACAGTTTTAATTAGAAATTATTTGCAGATGAAAAGATAACACTAAAGTATATGTAAATTTAACGTTTTCTCAATTTCAAAACATCCAAAGATGTACTTATACCACTTTCGAAATAAACGGTTGAAAAAAATATAAAAAGATCCAAATTATAGTAACCTTTTATAGCGTTTGGCAGGTAAGTCTTATTTTTTTTAATTTTATTTTCAAAAATATAAATCTACACAAAAATTCGCAAACTATCAATAACGCATTATGAAATTTCATAAAAATTGTAATTATGTTTTTTATTTATTGCCTGAGCAAAATTTGATATAAACTCGAGCCAAAGTTTGAAAAACACTACTGTGTATATCTCGGGAAGTAGCACCAGTTATATTACGTATAAGTGTGTAGAGGACTTGTGTAGGATGTTTGATCGTGAGATTTATTAAATGTTATTGCTTGTTGTTGAAATCGTCGAATATGTTTAATATAATAAATTAGTATACAGACTATATTCGCTGAGACGCTCGTACAGTGTGTAAGTCGTAAAATAGGATCGCTAATGACTCGTTAATTAAATCGCTGATAATTCGTTGATAACTGATCGACAACTGACTGTAACTCATTTTCTTGCGATCGCGTCCGCTTATTTATACTGGTCGGGGAAGAGTCGGAAAATTCAACTTCGTCTTTGTCCGTCGGTTGCACGTAGCGGCGACATTGTTTTTCCCGGAGTTTATTTATCGTTACGTTTCGTGGGTCAAGGTGGTGCCAATGTCCCAAGGGAAAATAACAACATGAGTCGCTCTCGATTCGCATCGTCCTCTGACTCATGTGCCGCTACAAGTGAAATTACATTACACACAAAGGTTTCAAGTGTGCTACTATTTTGCCTCACCGATTTTAGTTTGCGTCTGTATTTCTTTCCACAACTCTCGTAAACCAAAAACTTTCGTCTTTTACGAAACCGGGAAAAGATGTTGAGTGGGCTATCATTTTGTTGCATAGTGTATCGATTTCAATGAAATTGACGACTTATGTTCCCTTTCACTCTTCTTTCAATTTTAACACATCTCAAATTTTTTTAGTGAGGTTTAAACTAAAGAATTCAATAGCTGCCAACATATAATTACAATGTTCTAAAATTCTTGTAAACAATTTTCGCAACTTTTAGAAATATACAGTGGTTACTGTATGCGTATCGTTGTGATTATTGTAGAATTACATGCTAATTAATTAAATCCTGTATAATAATTTAACTTGACTGACTATAAAAGTTTAATATTACGAAAATGAAATATATAGATCTTCGTAAAAAAGAAAATGTTTCATTGGAAGATATTTCCTGGATATTTTAAAAGATACGTTCTCAACCTCTAATTTTAAGAGCTGTTCTCTTCCTGAACGAAAATGATGGTTGGTAAAAAAAAATACGTGTAGAATATTTTTAGCTGGATTATGAATCTTCAAAGTTTTATTAAAAATGACATATAATTGGTTGGCGTGTCTTACTGCTTAAAATATATTATATATATGTATGTATATGTAAAATTTATAATCTAATATTCCTATTCTATAATATGTTTATTATGTTTTTTAATGAAGTTGACATATTTATTAGCGAATTATGAATGTTCTGCCTTTCGCGTTTCATACCACTTTGATGTGTGAATATCTACGAATAGCATTCATCAGATATATTCTTTAATCAACGGTATGTATCTACTTCAAGTATAACATCGAATCAGTAGAATAAATCAAAGTGTTTGTGTTTTTAGCGATTCTAATAAAGAATGAAATAAATCTAAATGTTTTGATAGATTAAACATTAGATGAAAATACGCAAACAGCATCCTTAAGTATTATAAAATTTTTAAAACGTTAGGGAAAGCAATTAAAATGTTCTATATAATTATTTCAGAGTCTAAAGTGGAACCCAAAACTGGTTATAAAAATAATTTTTTACAAACTGTAATTTTTCTAATCTAACCTGAAGAAGTTTAAGGTAAATTTGATGTGATTTATTGGTATAACAAATACTAGTCAATGTTTTTCCCTTTGTGTATGTTAAATTTTGTTTGTAATTATTATTCGCGTTAAAACACTTTAACGATCGGTGTATTAGTTCCTAAACAAACACCTGTGGCCGGCGATTTTCGAAAAGTTTTCCATCTTCTTGATGGTATTTGCCATCGTCTGAACCACAGCTACGTTCTGAAAAACTATCATCTCCTGAATCTCTAGCGCATATATCGAGCGGACAATCAGACAAAATATCTGCATAAAATTCATGGGACAGTTCTTATTCACTAAAAAATTCGCGATGCTCCATTTTTAAAGTGACGCGAGTCTCCGTTATTTCTGTTCTGGATGGCTTGTGACAAACGACCACCCGAAGTTTTCTAAAGCTACGCATTTTCTATTAGTCTGTCTTCGGTTTACGAGTTTTATCTTATTTCCTTTTCCTTTGTTTTTTACAGCATATCTTTTCGTGGCTACATTAGCCTTGAATGGTTGAAGGGAACAAAGCGAAACTTCTACGGTTCCAACAACTTTCCTATATTTTTCCAAGTTACGTACATTACAGTATAGTTGATTGTTACTGTTGCGCGGCTTGTTATAATTACTTTAGTTTCCTCTGTTTATAATTTAGTTTAAGTCATGTAATTTAGTTAACTTGGCAAGTTGATGGGTCTCTCACCGGAATACCCTCGTGCGCCAGAAAATTCCCTTTGCAAAGAGGCAAAATGTGAAAAGTAAAATAAATGTAACGAAATAGAATGTAAATATGTACTTTTCATAATGAACAGATTATCGAAGTAACGCTCTGAAAATATCATACGGTGATTTTGATTACACCAGAATATGACAACGTCTAAACACGTCGCCGGTTAATAACGTTCGATTTACAATAGACGTCCTAAGACGTTCCCGGTCATTAAAGCTTCAACATTCTGAAAGTCTTCTCATACTTGCTTTGCATCGTACACGTTTGTTTAGAGGAAGTATGACACCATTTCTTATTAATGTTTAACGATAAACGGAAGGAGTCGTCACAATATACATAAATATAAAATGCATGTTAGTTTGTGGCGTACATATAACACTTTGAAGAGAGATTACTTGATTTATATAAGCTTCAACGCGCCACTATTCGTCGTCCGCTATTCGTAGAAGTTGTGTGCTATCGATTTTATTGTGTGAGGCGATAGCTACTTGTTGTTGCTGACGACAGGAGAGATCTATCGATAAAGCAGGCTCGTTGACATTTTGTAGCTACTTCCTGAATCGAGTACACTCGCAGAGATGAGCAAGCCAGACAATCAGTTCGAAAGTCTTTTATTTCAAACAGACTAAACGATTTGTGGGTGATAAATCAGACAATTGAAATTCCATTTACATGCAACGCTCTCAGAACAAAGTACCTGCAGACTTTTGATGTTACTTGCAGTACACAAAAATATTGAAACATTTATACAAACCTTTTACGGATATACAGCGATTCAGGAAACTATTCTATCACTTGTTACAGAAAATTTTTATGAATATATTAAGCGAAGTACACAGAACTTTTGGGGGTTTCGTTAACACTGTAATGGAACACGACTATCGCGATTACAATAGCAAAATTTGAAACCGATTGGAAAATGTAAAAGTTACAAAATGTTTATTGTAAAGATATATTGTAAACATATTGTAAACACTTAGTGAAAAGCTAAACGTTTTGTTAATTATATGCACAATTAATGTTAAAGATGTTCCCACAAATATTGTGACTTATTAATTTAATCTTTGGTGATTTTTGTTAATATTAGGTGAAGTAAAAAGTTCTGAGCGCTTTTTCGCTTTATTTCGACGATGAAATTAACATAGTCAAGATTATTCGATTTAGATTAAATATGCGCCGTTTTGTTCGATTACTTTTGTCCATTTTGAAGGCAATTTCATAATTCCGCGGTTGAAGAAGTCCTCGTCCCTATTGGTAAAAAACTTGACCAGCTCATTTTCACAAGCCTCTCTTGAGGCCAGTTTTGTACCATCAAGAAAATTTTGCAAAAACTTAAAAAGGTGATAATCGCTTGGTGCCAGGTCTGGACTGTACGGCGGATGCGATAGAACCTCCCAGCCAAGCTCTCGGAGCTTCTGACGCGTCGTTAAAGATGTGTGCGGCCTGGCGTTGTCTTGATGGAACACAACACCTTTCCTATTGGCCAATTCTGGCCGCTTCTGGTCGATCGCCTGCTTCAGTCTGGTCAGTTGTTGACAATAGAGGTCCGAATTAAGTGTTTGCCCCGATGGGAGCAGCTCATAATGGATGATTCCCTTCCAATCCCACCAAACACACAATAAAACCTTCTTGGCCGTTAATCCACGCTTGGCGATCGTTTGGGCCGGCCCACCGCGATTGGACCACGATCTTTTTCGGCTGTTGTTCTCGTATGTGACCCATTTTTCATCGCCAGTCACCATCCGCTTCAAAAATGGGTCGATTTCGTTACGTCTCAACAAAGAATCGCAGGCATCAATTCGGTCCAAAAGGTTCTTTTGCGTCAATTCATGTGGCACCCATACGTCGAGCTTCTTCTTGAGACCAGCCTTATGCAAATGGTTCCAAACGGTTTTCTGGCTAATCTTCAGTTCCTGGGCAATGGAATAAGTGCTCACATGCCGGTCCGACTCGACGATTTCCATGATTTTATCCACATTTTCGACGATTGGCCTACCAGAGCGTGCCTCATCTTCGACGTCCATATTACCAGAACGGAATCGTTGGAACCACCGCTTTGCTGTTGCATTCGATACTGTACTGGGTCCATAAACAGCACAAATTTTTTTGGCCGCCTGCTCCGCCTTTTCACCTTGGTCGTAGTGGTACTGAAGAATGTATCGAATTTTCTCTTTTTTTATCTCCATTTTCGAACGCTGTAACACACAACTGGCTTCACCGAACACAAAACTGACAAAGAACCTTTTTGATGCGTAATATCACCTTGAAATCGGTGTATACTATGACTCGATGCGATGTGCACATCGTGAGATATGGCTCACTAAAGACATCTAGCGAAAAACGCTCAGAACTTTTTACTTAACCTAATATAATTCCAATAAATATTCTGTAACTTTTATATACATCTCCAAATTCGTTTCACCTCTTGCCAATGTAATCATGATAGTTGTATCTCGTTACAGTACTAATAAAATTTCAAAATGTTTGATATAATATGTAGATAAAAAGTTTCCAAGGCTGTTTGAACATTTTCGTGAGCCGCTATGTTATGTGTATTGTATGAAATGTTTAAAAATTTCATTAGCACTGTAGCGAGTACCGACTATTATGACTAACATGATAAAGTTTGAAATAAATCTAAGTATGAATGTACATAGAAGCTACAGTGTATTTAATGCAAGTACATATTTCGTGGGATTTAAACGGTAAATTATTCGTTATATTAATAAGCATCAATACCGTGTAAAGCCATTTTTAACACTTACTATATGTTTAAGATGACTATTCATACCGTGTACTAATTTTGTAATAAACATTTGCACTAAATTTTGTAGCTCCTATATGTATATATTTTTCAGATTGATTTCAAATATTCGCGATCTAATCATGACAGTCGTATAATACTTTATTACAGTGCGAACAAAATCGCCCTGGGAGCATAATATTATACGAACAATAAATTCGTAAAATTTTTAGTAAAAGTTTGCACTATGAGTTTACTATTTTATTTGCTTAGTTACTTTTTACTTTTTTAAAGAGTACATTGATCTCCGAGGATTAGTAAAAAGATTATTAGCTTTCCACCTTGACTTGGATGAATATGAAGATCACAGGGAAAGAACACGATATGTAAAATTTTGTTGACCTTTTTATTTCAATGTTACATTATGATTAAAAAGGAATATTGTAATATAAAGTATACTAGCTAAAAATAGAAAGAAATTGTTAGGCGTAAAAGTATAATTAATGGGGTTTTTTAACTGTTACGACAGGCAACTATTTGGAATAGAGAATATTTCTTTTCATGGGTTTGAAATATAGTGTCGACGCATTGAAATATGTTTGATAAATTACTGAACAATTTTTCCTTAGCACACATGTAACGTTCAATTTACATATATAGAAAATCTTCTTCTCGTTTGCTTCGTACGATTTATATCAAAATTTTTACCTGTTATTTGTTTGCTTAAACTTTGCTGCGATATACGAAAAATTGTTTAATATTAGTAATTTCTTTTTCACTTATCTTTCATTTATATCGAATTTTGACCTTGTATGAAATAAAATTTATTTCAACGTCTTTTCACTCACAAGGGAACGCCAATGACAGATACATGCTGATTTTGATAAAACTTTGCACAAGTATTCATTAGAGCTACCTAATTCGTTCGAGCCCATCCTCTATGTAATTGTTTATAAATCGTAAATAACAAAAGATCAAAAATGTGCGAGACATTTAAAAAAAAATCACTTTTTTGCGAGCATCAAATTGTCTTCCTTCTTTTTTCCAGAAATTTTAATCTCATTCTGATGTACGACGTCTGTCTGGAAGGTGATGAGAATTATTTCATAAAATAATATTTATTGAAAATATTCACAAAATTATGTTATCTCCTTCAAAGTATGTTCCTTGAGGACACACACGATTCTCTGCCATTTTTCATAGCATTTTTCTCCGGTTGTCATGTGCAGCACTTACGTCATAGATTTTTGGACGTTTTCCACGGAACCGAAATGGCGACCTCTTAATTTAGTTTTTAATTTGGGGGACAAAAAGTAGTCGCAAAATGCCAAGACGAGGCTAGAGTGGGTGTGGAAGGACTGCAATGAATTCTTTAATCAATGTATTATCGTGATATTCACGACGAAGTATTGGGAAAAAGACACACAAAAATACTCATGTGGATCTGGTGAAGATCGAAACACACCTAAGGAGAGTTCTTTGAATGGCCAACTGCGCCAGGTAACACAAAGGAATGTAGTTATTTGATACTCATTACATTCCGGACAGACCTCGTATGAAGGTATCTATTCCTTTTGGATCTGACGATCTACTATAGTCTATAATTATTGTAATTATTCCATGTAGAATTGTCGCTTTGAGCTTTGTGTATTTCCTGCATTGATTATTAATTTAACCTGCAGTTACGAAGCTTCTATACCCAATATTATGTATAATATTAATTATGACAATGAATTAAACATGACGTATAATTATATATAATTTCTATAATATCACTTTAAGGACCGTATGCTCTAACAAGCTTATACTCTGAGTTGAAAAAATTCAAAAGGTCGCTCGGAAAGTTTGTTCCGACTTACATTTCGATTCGATATACATTTATTGAATGTTGTTACATGTACCATTTTGTTCCACAACCTCTCTTCATCTTTCACGCAATTTGAATATTCCATCCTTCCAGAACCTCAGGTTTTTCGGCGAAGAACTTTCCAATATGATTTTTATGTCGACCAAATTCCTTAAAAATTGCAACGATCTTTCCGACCAGCTTTTAACAAGTGTATAATGTAAGAGTATATTTAAATATATCTCTGGTAACGTTATTCAGCGAGATATGCTCGAAAACAATTCCCAGGGTAGAGAGGTACTCGGTATTATTTTATTAAATTCTTCAAAAAGCGGGACGAACTTTCCGAGCGACTAATATTATATCTGATATATTGATGACGGTTTCGTACCATTCAAGCATGTAATGTAAAAACACATTCATAACATTTCGTTTATAGCATCCATTGCTCTTTTCACTGTTTTATTTAACAATAGTTAACATCTTCATAGGATAGCGCGTAAAGTATGTAAGACGCGGATACACGTCTCCCGTCACCAACAGTCGAAAGACATGAAAGACATCCGAAAGGCGTCTCCAGTCCGGAAGGTGATATTATAGGGGAGAATCGTGCAGTACCGACCGCTCCAAGTCTTTTCATTATATTAGGTTGTCCGAAAAGTGTCTTTCTTTCGCAAACGTGTTTTTTGCAACAGAGCACCTTCATAGAAACGTGAAACCAAGTCTGTGAAATGTCGCGATGTTTATCTCAACAGAACAAAATGGATCGTACTTAATTCGACAAAATAACATAAAACAACAAACGTTGTGCGCCTATTATTTCGCTCATAAAACGAAAGAAACTTTTCGAACAACCTAATAATATATTGGGCCAGTGTCAGTAAACATCGAAATTTAAGAAATGAGTTCGCGGTACAAATGAAACTTAATAAAAGGAGAGAAATCACTTTTGTGAAATTCAATAATAACAATTGATAATTTGCAAGGATAAAAATGCTGTAATTTGTAACAACAAAAAGTTGCTGTCCAGCACCGATCAGTTATTTAATTAGTAGCTAGTTCGGTGCAAATGATTAATAATGTAAAGAAAGGATTTCAATGTTATAATACACTTTTTTATTCAAATTTTATTTTTACATATATCGCACAGAAAATAATTAATATTATCTTGGTTTGTGCAATCGACGTGTGCCCGGCCTTCATTTCGTCGTTTTTGGAACATTGGAATGCCTCAGGCCTGTCTCTGAGACATTTTATTTTCAAGGAGTAGCTTCAAAGCCGCATTCGTGCTCTCCTGTGTCCATTTTCTCTTCTTCTGCTTTGGAATTTCAGATGTTTCTTTGTGGGAAAGGGTAAAGGATAGATTAAATGAACATTCTCTAACTTAATTTCAGTTGCCGACAAATTGAACTTACAGATACAAAAATTTGATCTGTACTGGTCGACGGCTAATCAGCTTGATCGCTACTGGACGTCTGGTATATAAAAAAATTGCAGAACTGGTAATTACACTTAACAGACTATATATAGTATACATAATACAAGAAGATAATTTACTTTGCTGAAAAACCAAATATCAGCTCTAGAAAATAACTTTTGACATTCGAAATATCAACCTGTACGTTTAACCGAACTACCGTACAATCCGAAATATGTTACATAGAACTATTATATTCATTTGTTTATTTAAATAAAGCGCTAATATCTGATAGAAAGTGCTAGGATTAATTTTGGTCAATACTGCATGACTCTCTTCTGATATTATGTACATAATATTATATATTATATGGTATATATAGGAAAAGATTAAAGTTCACCTTCTGCAACCTTTTAATTGTAATGAAAATTTAAGCACATTTTGAAGGCTTATGTCAGTCATATGCTGGAAATTTCATCGAAATTGGTTAACGTTGCTATGATAGTGCAAACGATCAAATTGTAATAACTATCATTTTTCCATACGTTTCACGTAACACGTACATCACCATAAAATGAATTTCATCATAATGTAATGAAGTCGAGATATTATATTATAATATATAATATTTTAAATTAGTTGTGCAGCACATATCAAAATTAATTCTGGCTTTTAATTATAATAATTATGTACATAATATAATATAATATATAATGTTGTAACACGTATTGAAAAATGATTGTTATTACAGTTTTTATCGTTTGTATTATCATAGCAAAGATAACCAATTTCGATGAAATTTTCAGCATATGACTGGCATAAGTCTTTAAAAGATGTTTAAATTTTTATTACGGACACAGATAAAAAGGTTACAGAAAGTGACTTTTACTCTTTTCCAGGGATCGAAATAAACAGATGTCCTCGGTTTTTTTTTAAATTTCTGCTCAAACTTATATGTTTCGTTAAAAAAAATATTTATTCCTTTGGGATTGTTATGGAAAGGAATGTTACCTTTAGGAACTTTCTTCAAAGGTGTTCTCGTGGAACAGATATTTTAGAATTTCTATAATAAATGCTCCATGGAAATATGTTATTTTAGAACGTGTATTAAAAAAGATTTCACAGAATGAATAAACGTATCAAGTAGTAATTTTATTTAACAATATAATGTCATATTGTTCTTACGTTTATTGATCAAAAGGTATGAAAACCATAAATAATTAATTGTTTTGTAAGACATATTGAGTAGAAAGGAAAATTTATCAAGAATAATATCTAAATAACTTTTTTTTTATAATTTAAATTAACTGAGATACGTAGCAATTCTACAATATAATATGTAGAATAATATACACACATAAATATCATATGTGTATTCAGTAACGCCCTTACCTTCCTAACTGATCATTTCAAAGACAAATAAGCAACATATTCAGAATATCGATTTAACTGTAATAATAATTTAATATTAGTAGTAGTACTATTCATTAAATACTATTCAGTATTTGCTACAATAGTTGAGAACTCTTTTAATATTGATGAACAAAATATCTGCTCCTGTTATAGAAAAGTTTTTATTTTTATATTTTATGAGTTCTATTCAAACTAAAATTTTTATTTTCGAGAACTTTCCTGCGAAAGTTATAATGTGAGAATGTGTTCTAAAAAAAATTGCACTTCCCATGTTTTAAGTAGAACTCATTAAAAAGTTCCATAACTCTTTCGATCCTCGCTTCTTTCACGATTCTAACCAATTGCAATCTTTTCAAAATGTTTCTCACACGCCGCCTAGTAAATTAATCCTTCTACGTAACTTCTTAAAAAGAATTAAGTCGTTTCGTTCAATTTTCGGAAAGTTCTATTATAAGAGGTGTCCAAATATTAATGGGAGTAATTATAATGAGAGTATATTCTATACACAAGGTATTTCCAATTTATGCCGATCAACTATCACGAGAACATAATCTAAAAAGGAATTTTATATGAAATTTCGTTAGAAACTCTTTGTTACAAAGGTATAGACAAGTATTGAACGTCATATGAAATACAGTAGAACCTACAGGGCTCAAATTAACCCTATTTGGGACTACTAGACATACTATCACTGACAATATGTTTTCAATTAAACGCAGTACTGCCGAGTTAACGAAATATAATGGAATTTTTGAGATATAAAATGTTACGGTATACACAGACTCACCAAAGTACTCAAACACTATACTTGTATGTAACATATTGCGTGTGTCGTACGAAACATTTTGAAATTTCATTGGCATTGTTATGGCAGTCGACTATAGTGATTGTATTGCTTTGGAACGAATCTAAAAATATATATAGAAATTGTAATACATTTAGTATAAATATACAGTGTGTGTTGGTTGATACAATTGTGGGATGGTGTGACGTTAGTGAAAGACGTGGCTGATTGTTTATAAACGTTGTCAAGATATGTTAATGTTGTCAAGGAGTGTTGTGAGCGTTACCAGGGTTTGTTAAGGGAAAAATGAGCGTGGTAATGCTGTCAGTGTTGAATTAATCGTGATCGAGAGAAGTTTATCGTGTTGTTGTGACGTAGAAATAGTGATAGGCGAATTGGTGATATGTGATATTATATTCGATTTTGCGAGAGTGTAATAATATTGTGTTTATCATACTGTTCTTTCTGTTAATTTATAATAAACATTTCTACACAATTGGCAAGAAAGTAATTTCACGTGATAAAACAAATCGAAAACGCTCCGAGCGAATAGTCGATAGCAGATTATTTTACGTGTAAAAATAAGTTATTAGGTGAAGTAAAAAGTTCTGAGCGCTTTTTCGCTTTATTTCGACGATGAAATTAACATAGTCAAGATTATTCGATTTAGATTAAATATGCGCCGTTTTGTTCGATTACTTTTGTCCATTTTGAAGGCAATTTCATAATTCCGCGGTTGAAGAAGTCCTCGTCCCTATTGGTAAAAAACTTGACCAGCTCATTTTCACAAGCCTCTCTTGAGGCCAGTTTTGTACCATCAAGAAAATTTTGCAAAAACTTAAAAAGGTGATAATCGCTTGGTGCCAGGTCTGGACTGTACGGCGGATGCGATAGAACCTCCCAGCCAAGCTCTCGGAGCTTCTGACGCGTCGTTAAAGATGTGTGCGGCCTGGCGTTGTCTTGATGGAACACAACACCTTTCCTATTGGCCAATTCTGGCCGCTTCTGGTCGATCGCCTGCTTCAGTCTGGTCAGTTGTTGACAATAGAGGTCCGAATTAAGTGTTTGCCCCGATGGGAGCAGCTCATAATGGATGATTCCCTTCCAATCCCACCAAACACACAATAAAACCTTCTTGGCCGTTAATCCACGCTTGGCGATCGTTTGGGCCGGCCCACCGCGATTGGACCACGATCTTTTTCGGCTGTTGTTCTCGTATGTGACCCATTTTTCATCGCCAGTCACCATCCGCTTCAAAAATGGGTCGATTTCGTTACGTCTCAACAAAGAATCGCAGGCATCAATTCGGTCCAAAAGGTTCTTTTGCGTCAATTCATGTGGCACCCATACGTCGAGCTTCTTCTTGAGACCAGCCTTATGCAAATGGTTCCAAACGGTTTTCTGGCTAATCTTCAGTTCCTGGGCAATGGAATAAGTGCTCACATGCCGGTCCGACTCGACGATTTCCATGATTTTATCCACATTTTCGACGATTGGCCTACCAGAGCGTGCCTCATCTTCGACGTCCATATTACCAGAACGGAATCGTTGGAACCACCGCTTTGCTGTTGCATTCGATACTGTACTGGGTCCATAAACAGCACAAATTTTTTTGGCCGCCTGCTCCGCCTTTTCACCTTGGTCGTAGTGGTACTGAAGAATGTATCGAATTTTCTCTTTTTTTATCTCCATTTTCGAACGCTGTAACACACAACTGGCTTCACCGAACACAAAACTGACAAAGAACCTTTTTGATGCGTAATATCACCTTGAAATCGGTGTATACTATGACTCGATGCGATGTGCACATCGTGAGATATGGCTCACTAAAGACATCTAGCGAAAAACGCTCAGAACTTTTTACTTAACCTAATAGAAATATAGAATAATCTTTTGTCGTAGGATGTTTCGTTTCTGAGGAAATGAAATTTAAAAATTGATCAACGTACATGTGTACCGAGCCAATTCTTAACTAAACCTTGTTTTCTTGAAAACGTGATCTTAAAAGGAAAAATATTATTCTACACTTTTCACTTATTTTCACACATAGAGTACATAGAATAACTTTGTGCTGGCGGTTTACTTATACCCAATCGATAACTCGTCAAATTCACATATACCGAACAAAAGTCGGTTTTCTTCGAAGATAGTGACTCAACTGATAAAAGCTTATTCTATATTTTCAACATACATCTTCACGTAGGATCTCCTCGATTGTACCATGTTGCAAGATAACGCTGGAGCCAGTTCGCGAATGTAGATTCCAGCGGCAAAAGCCGGAGGACAAACGAACAGATGAAAGTACACGCGAGATACAAATTCATAGATCACTAAAATAAATATCCAAACTGGATATTGATTCTTTCTCCCCAAGAGAGGAGTTTAACAAGAACAGGACAACGAATAAGTCAACACTTTCGACCTCGTTTCATAATTAGTACGAGCACCTTTGCCGAGGAGCGGATGGTCAAAATAGAATATTCTGATCATCCCCGGATTGTTGCAGATAACCAGAGACTAAGTTCTAGAAATTGATCCGAGATTGGACTGCCTTGATCCAAGTACCTTGATTGAGTTTGGTAATGAGATTTTCTTGAATGATACAAATTGAATAAATTAAAGTTGACAATGAATTTCCCGATAATTGAATGATTAAATTTGCACTAAGTAGACGATTCCATTAAATTAAATCCTTTCTGACTAAAACTAAGCTGACTAAAAGCTAGTGACATCAATTTACGTCCCCCTTAAATGCATTTAATTTTTGTTGGAAACATCTTTCGATATCACGAATAGTTTCGGAAATCTTCGCAGGAGTTGACTTAGATGTGACACTCTGTATATCGTAACTTATTCTTAACATATGCGAACGTGTTTTGATTTGTACCGCACCATATCGTTTTAAAAAATTTTATTTAAAATAGCTTATTGTTAGTGTAAACAGACAAAAGTTATGGAAGAAGAGCAGCACCCATGCAACAATATTAATATTAATAATGGAATTAAAATTAAGAATTAATCATTAATGTATATTATTACGTATATGTCTTTTTATAAACCATATACAGGGTGGTTGGTAGCTGGTGGTACAAGCGGAAAAGGGGTGATTCTACGCGAAAAAAGAAGTCGAAAATATAGAATAAAAATTTTTTTTTTTAATTTTTCCATCGAGACAACGATCTATAGTGAGATCCGTTATAACGAGACGTGATAAAGTGCACGCGTACCGAGCGAAAATTCAAAGTCGATTTTCTTGAAAACAAAGTCTCAAACGACAAATTTTTATTCTATATTTTCGACTTCTTTTTTCGCGTAGAATCACCCTCTTTTCGCTTATACCACCAGTTACCAACCACCCTGTATATACATGGTTTATAAGAATAGAATCTATCAAAGACACGAGATTGATAAAATGTTTTATATTATACAGCGTAGCCCATGAATCGGCTGCCACGATATTTGAGCCGGCTCTGATAGTTTGACGATAATTATGCGAATAATTACCCGGACTTTGCTTTAGAAACAGCTCCATAAACTTGTTTGAAGGTATTAGTGGGCACATGCACTTGATTTAATGTACTTCATTGGTCGTAGCGACCAACTGCTCGCTGCGGCCAGTTTCTCGCGCTTTCATGGTCGTTGACAACTCACTGGTTGCCATGACCACGATCGTGAGAGCTCATATATTCTCAGGAATCCAATGGTCACTGACAACCTGGTTCCTGGCGACGCCGCTGTTTTTCGCTCAATGGACAAAACTGAAACACTTGAGCGTAAGATCTAGAAGATTTTATATCGTGCCGTATTAGTAATATTTGTAATATTACAAATTATATTATTATTTATTTATTTATTCAAACTTGGTCCGTGCCTTTCGGCTTTGGACGACTTCCAGTTTTGCTTCATTACATTTTCTTACCCTTTTAACCATTGCACTTAGTTCTAACGCTATCTTATTTTGCCTCTTATATTTCACTATTAACCATTGCACTTAGATCTAACGCTATCTATTACAAATTATAATTCATTATTATATTTATTGTGCATTGGAGTCTTTAATATTACAATTTTCATTGAATTTACCAATATGTTGTGAAAACTGATCCGTGAAATTCAATGCATAAACCAATGCAGTTTTTTCAAACACGAGCCATTAGAGCAATATCTGTTTCTTATTTTAATTTTTGAAAGCTGAGTTCAACAGTGCAAAATCACTTTTAAAACTATCGAGTAACTTTAAAGTATAATAATAATGAATTTCTTTTTTTTATATATTTATCAACTCCGAAGTGACTCTTACCAAGAATACCAAGAAATAGTTATGGATATATTTAACGTTACGCTGTCATTTTCTTCTTCTTCTGCGTTTTACGCTGCTTTGCACGAGAAAATATCGATTGGGATTTAAAAACTCCCAGTCGATTTTCGACCGACACCTCTGCAACGCGATTTATTCGTAGTTGTATAGTGCTTATCTCAACGCGATTTCCAGTAATTCAGAATCCTCCTAAAATTGTAGATCAGTCATTCTCTCTCACGTTCATAGTCCAAAAACTAATTGTACCAAAACCAACCGCTAATAACGCTGGCACTTGGCGCGATTCAAAATAATTAAAGAGGATGAAACGATAAAAAATAGTCGAGATTCTTATTAACGCGTTCATTCTCAAGTCAACTGTAAGTAATAGTCCTAATTCCTATGCTACTTGCAATGTACTCTGCGTACCAACCAAAAGTGAAGTAGATTCGCGAAAAGATTCATGAACGAATAATATGATTATTGAGAATAAGTATAGGTCATGTTTGTGTAGGTTATTTTTTTTATTAATTACAGATAATAGTTTGAATATGATAAAGTTTGTTGTGCTCATATTATGTTACGTATTGAAACGCGAACAAGATTGTTACAAAGTTCCATCCCTTTAAGAAACAAATGAAAACTTAAAAATTTGTAACTTGTAACTTATTTCCAGAATAGCAAAGCGCAAAGAGATAATAATTACACGCTTGATTGAATGCTGGATGAGAATTGAAACTCTCTATTGATTTCTTTGGCGCTTTTATACATATGGTGTATCGGGCAGTTGCTATGTCAGGGAATCAATCGATTGGAGTTGGGCAGTTACCACACTAATCATGAATATCGAAAGCAATAAAAGTCTTCTTTTTGTAAATTAAACCTGGCCAAGCCTCAGCCTGCTTGAAGGTGGAGACTAATTTATTATTTCTATTTTCGAAATAATTTGTGTGCAAAGTAAATAGTATTTTATATAAAAATCAGATTAACCATTTTCAAATAATACCTTACATTATTAATAAAATAATGAATAATTTTTCGGTTTTCGATACTTTATTTTGTATAAATTTTAATCGCAAACAATGAAAGTGCAATATTTGATATAATCGTACGAGAATAGTTGAATAAAATATTTGACTCGTATTCATTATCTCATTATTTTGAAATAATTATGCGTTAAATTACGTAACTATGGAAAATTGTTTACCTCTGATTGTAAGTTATTGGAGTACAGAAAATAAATATATAGTGTCGCGATACTACATATATGTTACGGGAATCGTATCTCACCTCATTCTAATGTGCAATCATTATCCACGTATCCGCATGACGTATCTGCTTGCACGAGTATCTGTGTGTTAGGACGCGTATCATGATATATGTACTTATTGTATATAGAGTGGCTAGAAAAAATATTTGCGCATAGCTTTATATTTCAGTGAAGCGTTTTTGTCAGTTTCCATATTTCATTTTCATAGTATGGAATTTGTTAACTCATATGAAAATACTATTGATCGATACCGAATTTAATATACTTGGACGTAATTGATTAGTATGTGCAGTGGCTCGCAAAAATATTCCTAGGTGCACTTGCCTCAGAAAACTTTTCCTTTATATGATGCATAGCATATAAAATATTTTGAACTGACACGAGCATATGTGCAAAATTGGAACCTAAACTGACAATATAATACAAGCTGCAAGATAGTGCAAACTTATATTTAACAAACAAATTAATGTACAGTATGAGCAGACATCTTAACCAAATAATAAATGTTAAAAATAGTGTTTTGTGATTCTTTTATAATTGCTCATTTAAATATTTTTATGGTCTCTGCAAACTATTATATGTACTTGTATTAAATATCTTGCAACTTTTGCATACATTTTCAAAATTGTTCAAAATTTTACCACTATAATCGTAATAGTTGAGTGTTGTTACAGTATTAATAAAATTTTTAAATGTTTCATATAATACACGTAATATATTCATAAAATGTGTCGACACTGCTTTCGCGAGCTACTGTAAACACTACAATAAATATAATGGAATGAAAATACCTTTTGTAGCCATTGTATCACTGTGTAAAACTAATCGTAGAAATTGAGACTCCGTGCGTTTATGATACGTCAATTACTATTGAGATACAGGAAAAATCTCGGAATTCTTTGTTTCCTTGAAAATTGAGATGCTCTCCTAATTTTCAATACAGTTTCATGCGTTTATTAGATGTTTAAGGATAACTGAAATGAGAACAATTTTGAGAATAAATGTTGGATAGGTAACTTTATTTTTTTACTGTTCGGTCTTGAATAGGGGTTGGCACGTGGCTATGTCTATAGAGTCAGGGTTCATATACATATTATTATAATTTACTTATTTCATTATTATAGTTTCTGTACTTGAAATATTTAAAAAACTCCGAATACTTTTGGTACTTTAGCGAACTTCTTTCTTTTTTCTGTTATTTTCCTCATCCATCTCTTTCGTTCCTCTTGTGCCCACATGAACACCCTTTTGCTTAATTCTTGTTCTCTTTCAACTTATCCGCACTCTTCAATAAAATTTTCCATTGTCTCTTCTCCTGGTCCACGTAATCTGCAGTTCTTCTCCTCTGATTTTACCCTGAATTTATTGACTCTTTCCTCATTACCGCATCTGAATTTCGCTATCATAGCTTGATCCCTTTCTCTGTATTTCTTCTTTAGATACTCTGCACTGCTTTCCTCTTTTGATCCTCTGTTCCTCCTATCATATCTTTCTTTTATTATTCTTTCATATTGTACTTGTCTCTACTCTGCCTATCTGTACTAGGACTTTTGCCAAGTTGATCTTCTGTCCCCGATGTTCTGAATTCTCTTACGCTTATGCTCTTCGTAATTCATGCCCTTCGTTCTCTTTCCTCTTCCCATCTCCAAGTCCATTTCTTTCGCAATAAATGCCGTTAGGTTGTTAAATAATGCGGTTCTATCGTCCACGATTAGAATACATATACTTACACGTATTTGCAAAATATAGCATTTAAAATTCAAATTGATATTAATAAAAGTATTTTTATCTGAAATTTAGCTAATATAGAATAGAATATTACTGGTGAATTTATTCGTTCTTGATATAAAATAAAATTACACGAGTTGCACATACAGTTTATAAGTTGCTCTTAGAATAAAAATAAGAAATTGGTTGAAATAACATCGTTATTTCAAGTTATTGTTACTTCATTTTTATTTCAAACAAAATTAGCCAATGTTTGTTACAGAAGAACACTATTTGCTTACTGAATGGTCCCCACTTCAATTACGCTTGAATAATAAATGTGCAAGGCTGTGTATGCGTGGAGCAATCTGAGAAAATCTTTACTGTAGACGCAGTTGACGTAGTCGAAATAGAAGTTTTTTCGGAGAATATTTATTCAACAAACAAAGAAAATGAAAAATGTATTACTACGGTGGAGTCTCGGTTCTCGGAGTCTCGTTTAACCAAAATTCCATATTATCCGAGGTGCTTTGAACTTTATCGTAACTTCATTTTTTTCGAAATTTTTTTCGGAAGCGTAAATCATCAGGTACTGTGAAGGCAATTAATCAAATTTTCAGCCGATTAAATAATCAATTAAACCTAAAAATATGTACAGTACAGTATCAAAATGTTTCTTATGATTTTATTATACGATTTTATTATACGAACACTATTGGACCTTTCCGTATTATACGAGTTTTCGATTATCCGAAATAAAAATTGTATTCTTATTTCTAAATTTCTACACTATATTAGATTCTTATATCAAATTCTTAATTCCATAAAATGAAAAATTATTTCATTTAACAATCAAATGACGAAACAATTAAGAAAAAAATCATTTTCTCGTTAAAGTGACATATTACTGAAATAACCATTTCTTCAAATACTTTATCTAAATGATGTCCACTTTTCCTCTGCAATGTTTCGCGAAGATGTGCTTTTTCTATTTAAAGCGAAAATGACACAAAAAAGATAAATAATTGCATCAAATGAAACAACAAATAGATTGAGAGAATTTAATCTTCGAAAAGTTTAAAATCTGAGAAGCAAATTAATTTTTATTTGAAAATAAATTCCAAAACCTTATTTGATAATTTGAAAATAATTTGTTTGTCAAATATTTGATTATTTCAAACAGCAATAAAAAGATAACGGGATAACAAGTAATTGCTTCTTTTCTATAAGAAATCGTATATCTATTAGCCTTAGAAACAATTTATCAGGTCAGGAAGCACAAAAATTAAGAGGTGCGGAGACGAAGATATGAAAATAATTCAGTAAATAAAGACCGACCTCTGTTGGGTAATTTTGGGTGAGATCATCCACCCTATAATCCGGGCCTTGCTCCGAACGATCTTCATCTTTTCCATAAGAGCGGTTACAGGCGGGTCGACTAAATCGGTCGTCTAGAATTGGTCGAGTCGACTAGTCGACCGTCGACAAACCTAGTCAACCATATTTTCGCCTTCACACACTGAGCGACTTACTAAAATATCTTGCTAATCGGCCCTTTAGTCGACCCGTCTCACAATGGGAAATTTTGTCGAAATCCTGGTCGAAAGTAGTATCTTTAAATCTAAGATAGATTGTTGGAATAAATTGCAGATATGATTCTAAAATAACAATAATAATATACTTTTTAATGTTAAATATTAGGTATAAAAATAATTTTGATAAAATATAAAAAATAGAAACGTTGATAATTACCTACAAGAATAAAAATGTAAAATACATTCTGATGTATATTTAATAGCTTCTTAATCTTTACTATATGATGTTAATTCTTCTTCTTGTTGTACTCATTCTCATCCCCCTACTGCAAAATCAATTTTGGATGATTTTTGGCAAATTTGGCAAATTGAGGATGCCAAGTATTATATCAAAAAACTGAATGGCATCTTTGGGATATTTTCTTGCCTTTGTGGGTTATATTCCTCTTATACTGCTTACGCTATATCGATCCAACGATACAAGCAAATTATGGAAAATATCTTCTATTGTTTTCTTTATCTTTGTTGCGGCTTTCTTGTGCTTTTCTTGTGCTTCTTCTCCCAGTTATCCAATTGGAAGAAATGAATCAATATTTTATGTACAGCCGTTGGCAGGTTATGTCACCCGTATAGCTTCATAAATTTCTTCGCAGTCTCTAAGCAGTGTGCGTGAAAAAAAATCTATTTTTATTAGATGGATGATCATCATGAAGATTACGTGAAAAATCAGCGAGCAATATTTCCATCATCACTTGTACCAAATCCTGGATTCAAATTTATCCACAAGCAAACTCATCTCAATTCCGAAAGATTTTTGTATTTTTTACTTATTCTCCGCTACTTTCCTCTTGGTGTGTTACCTCGAAATAGTCACTGGCTGTAAGATTGATGCAGTAAGCATTCGAAACATTTTATCTGCTCGGTAATGGCGATATTCCAAATCTCAATTTTGATTCGTCCTCGATATTTCGTTTCATGGTCAAATCGATATTATCGAAGTCCTTGCAGGTCACTCGGCAAAGGTAACATCTTCAACATGTCGCGGAATTTTTTGATATAGTATTACGTACCTTCCCATCGATCATCGTAAACGTGCAGCAATGCGTAACTGGTGGTACATTACGTACCCTCAATTTTCACTGTTGTCGAACTTCAAAGTTTTACTTAATTTTCAATCTTTTGTATATCTTGTATCATCAAATTTGCTGTCCCGTGTATATAATGAATTCGAATACGCCTGCAAAATCTTGGCGAGGATGTTTGGAAATTCTACCATAACAAGATTTGTTCTGCACTATTTGGGTCATCTAATATGAACTGCAATGAAACAAATATGCTTGAGTCGCAAATAGTGGAGTTTACAAATCCTCGCTCAAACTCGCCTATTCCAAATGCTCCATCGCGTCTCCATTTAACTATTGAATTAAGATTATTTAAATTATTAGCGTTCATGGTACTGATTTCCTCTTGAAATCGAAATATTCTCAGAACTGTGTGATCCAATATGTTTTGTTATGCTTCAGTGATAATGATATTTTTGGCATAACAGTCCTTTCAAGTTTCCATAATGATTTTAAATTTCAAGATCCATAATGCGGATACTGTTGTGCATTTTCGCTAGATTTTCTTTTTAATTTTTTTTATTTATTTATTTAAATTTTACAATTTGTCCAGTAGGACATTTGGTAAAATATTATAGCTTAGTGGTATAATAAATAGCATGTGGATGGCTACCCCCATTGGGATACCATCTTCGGATTTGATTGATTTATTTTTTTTTTTTTAGTGGGGTGAGTGTTTGTTTGTTAGGTTATGTCCTTTGTGAGATCTGTTGGGTGTTTCCTTTTTAACCTTCTTTTTATGGTTGATGTGCCGATCGTTTCCGCTGCCAGCTGGTTCGGGTGCGTTTCTATTCTTTCTCTGTACCTTCTTGCCAAACTGCTAATCTCTTCCTTCACCGTTGGTATTCCAAGGTCTTTCCGTATGTCCTCGTTTCTAACGTACCATGGGGCGTTTACTATTGTTCTGAGTATTTTAGATTGCATTGCCTCTAATTTGGTTATATGGCTCATTGCTGCTGTTCCCCATAGTGGTATTCCGTACGTCCAGATTGGTTGTATGATGGTTTTGTATATTTTTAATTTGTTTTCTATGCTTAATTTGGATTTTCGACTTGTTAACCAGTACATCTGTCTCCTTGCTATCTGAATTTTTCCTGTTATCGATTTAATATGCTGTTTCCATGTGAATCGTGTATCAAAGTGTAGTCCTAGGTATTTGACTTGCCTTGTTTGTATTATGTGCGTGCCGTTAAGTATAATGTTTGGTGGTATCTGTTTTCGCAGTGTGAATGTAATGTTTTCGCTAGATATCTTACAATATTATATTGATGTTTTGTTAATTTTGCTTTGGTTATTGCGTGAGTATAGCTTTATAGGAAGACTAATTTTCCTCTGTGCATTCCTATATTCGGTAACACGTTCTGACGGGGAAATTACGTCTTTTATAACGTTGACAATATCTAATTTATGGTGTTTTTTGAACTGCGTTTAAACAGCGTAAGAGAGTTCCTCGGAATTAATACTTGCTCGTACATAGTTCTTCAGTCTTTCTTCTTTTGAATCGTTTTTCACTGACTTTAGTAAAATCAATCGATGATTTTCCAAAATTTTCACTATATATTTTACTTGTTAGAAATTCAATTCTTCCCTCTAACCGCGAATTTTTATTTAAAAAATTAGTGTAATTTATTTATTATAGGCCATTCGTTTCGCTTACAAAATGTCGTAAACATTGCGTGGTTTCCTTTGACAGCCAATAACCTTTTTACATAACAGTTACTCTTGTCTTTAAAACTGGTTGAGGGACAATTTCTGGGAAACTCTGGAAGCTCATTTCTGGATAATGAAGTGCACATTGCTTGAGAAGTTCCAGGTGCTGACATCATAATTTCTTTCAATGCACTATCATTTGATAAATAGAGTACAAAATGTCGCAACTGCACGAACTGCACAATCAAATCGTACAAGTTGCACAAACAAGCTGCACCGCCGAAATGCTTTATAAAATCGTTTTGAAGATCGATGTAAATATAAAGTTTGAGAGATGTCTATCGTTTTAGTGACTCTTTAGTTCATAGAATGACTTTGGCCCGTTTTTATTGGCCAAGTTCATATTTAATACGAGCTTGGATCTAATAAAATTTGTTTAATTGGTTCTAGCAATGTGTAAATGCCTTGTGGGGGCGTGCCTAATCTTGCGTTAAGTTACTAAAAATTTCGATGGAAAGAGAAAAAAGGAATTCAAAAATTTGCAATTTCATACCTAACACTGACCAAAATGTATTCTTCTTCTTCAACGAATCCCCGATTTATAATGGTCAACAAACGTTAAGATATAGAATTATATAGGCATACTAATCAAGCAAAACACAATATTCCGATCCTATGCCTGAAATGTGCATCGCATAAACGGTGCTGACGGCAAAGAAATAACAGCTCGTAACATCGTAATTTATCGCAAGAAAATGCAACGGATCTTTTTTCAGGAATCTTCAAAGTTTATTTTTTAAAAAATGGCGCCTGATCTCGCTGCATACATAATTATTTCCTTGGGACAAAAGAAAAAATATTTGGATCTTGTATTCTCCTTTATCTCAAGCGTAGATAGTGAAATAAAGAAGATAAATGAGACTAGAATATATATAAATTTAAAGCACGTCAGACAGCTATCAACATTAAAAGAAAAGGATTACAAATCGATACTGAAACAAAAAGTTCTTTTCAATTTTGGTTTAAAACTTTCACGTTATGAAACCAACAACTTTGATGTACCGTATTTCCGAGGATTGTACAAAGAAAGCTGATACTAAGGAAAAATCATGCTTTGATAATTCATAAATGAAATGCAATGCAAAGATCTTTAAAATTAAGAAAAAATTTTGTTTTATTTTGGCTAGCATTTCCGTAAAATTTGCCGTTTATAGCCGCCATAAGCTTGAAAAGCTCCTAGGTGGAAAGCGTTTTGCAAAAGACAGTCAGCAGTCAACAATTGGTTGATACGTTGACTGCTGAGATAGTCATCGGTGATCCACCGCTTGCTAAATTTCTCATACTGATTAAAGTAAGAAAATTTTCATGAACTTAACTTAAGTTTCCAACAATGTGGATGATTCAAATAATATTGTTAGAGAAAAAGTGTGCAAATATAACATGATATTGTGCAAAAATTAAATGTTTATTGCGGTTTCAATGGCAAAACATATAATATTCGCGTAATACTTATCGTGTTAAATGGTCTGGCAGTGAACAACTACAGCAAAGGGGTTCTAAAACTTGTGAACTATGATAAATGTTTAAATTTAAGGAGTAATTATATGGAGGAACAGATTAAGGTACGTATGTATGTTGAAAAAGATATAAAATTGAATAATAAAACGTTTTCTTAATTTTTTAAAACTAAACAGTCTTTATTATGTGTATTATCCTTATGCCTAAACTTAAATATCACTTTTCAATAAAATTAAAGTAAATAAAAATTATTGGAAATGTGATTGTACCATAGATATATATAAGTATCTTTATATTTTACAATAAAATATTAAAATAATGTAAATATATAGAACCTGATATAAAAAAGCAAAAACTAAAGTAAATACTTTTTCGAAGTAATGCAACTAACTCTGTATATGTATATTGTAGTATCGTAAACGAAAGACTTAAGAGATATGGAGCGAACTATAAACAATGTCACGAGAAAGCCGAAATGCCGACAGGCCCAACAATGTATCGTTGGTCCTTCGATCGAATAGTTTCGCGGGAAAGGTCTGCGTGACCCTGGCCACGAGCGGTTGCGAAACACGTGCGTGGTGGGTGTAAGACAGAAGACGTGGGGCTAAGACAAAAGATAAGGGGTTACTAAGGGACAAAGACAAATTAACAATCAGTGTGAGTTGAGACGCCAAAGATTGCGAGTTGTGAAGTCACAGAGTGCGAATTGCGTTGTCGAGAGAGTGTGGTCCGCGTGAGAGAGAGCGTTGGATCCGTGGTTACGAGAGTTGCAAATTAACTATTTAGTTGTCTTAATTAGAATACGTTATTGTGATTAGTTCACGTTAAACAACCATCGTTTCCTGTTTAACCACCATCTGTTTAATCCATTTATTGTAAATAAAGTAATTGTAGTAAACATCCTACAATATATATATATATTATATATATATATATGTCGGAGATGAAAGGACATCGGGGCCTTTCTTTTGGAATTTTTGGGATGATCCCCAATACTTTAGTCTGGACTATTTATTATAGCTGTACTTAAATAATAAAACTTAGAAGTAGTTGTTATGATTCAATCCGATTATATTTGCGCGAGATTTGTGACGGTGGGCTTGGGCTCGAAGTGACGGGATGGACGTACACACCCAAACCAGCTGGTTGCTGAAACGAATAAAATCATAATAGAAAGAAGACTGAAGAAGAAGTATCCCGCAGACCTCACAATAGAAATAAAATAAACAACTTGGAAGATGAAACCCCTCTGGGGGTAGTCATCCACATGTTATATTATTATACCACTAAGCTATAATATTTTACCAAATGTCCTACTGGACAAATTGTAAAATTTAAATAATAATAATAATAAAAAAACGGGATGGACGTTTTTACCTAACAGAGAAGTGCCAATATTATGGAACGCACGTTGTATTAACAATCAAACCCCGGGCAGAAACAATGTCGCCGCTACGGCGGGACTGCTTAGCAACGGCGGTTGAAATTTTGTTGGTATCCCCGGCCAATATACAACAAACGAACGCGATCGTAAGGAGAGGAAAATTTTCATCTTTTATTCTTGCGATCACCTTGGAGAGTTTTCACATCGTCTTTACGTGCAGTATGATACCGAGCGTCACAGCAAACGTTACTTTGTGCTTTAAAATATATTCTACGTTTAACAAAGAGTTACCCCGTTGACCGTGGATTCGTTACTGAACCTAAGAAGATTGTCAATAACATCTCGAATGTCTAATCACCACGGTTATTTGTCAAACTCTGTAAAAATCATATTTATACCAATAAATATAATCTCTATTGTACAACAACAATGGCTAGTTCGAATGAAGATTCGTTACACGCCCCTAAACCTAACGATAACTCGACATACATATATTATATATATATATGAAATAACTATCACATAATACATAAAATCCTTCTTATCGTACACAAGTTAATGCATAACTATAATGCTCGAATCAGTTCAGAATAGCTTACATACATTTGCATGTTATGAATGAGTCCAGCCTGCAACAAAACATAGGAAGCAAACGCGGCAACGCAATTACAAATATTGTTCTTGTTCGTTTACCTTGCATATTTAAGGCAATGATATGTTTTTGAAATAGAAAACTTTTATGTCCATATTATATGTTATATATATAAAACATTTTGGAATTTCATTAGCATTATAATGAGACACGATTATTATGATCACAATGGTAAAATTTGAAACCAATCTAACAATAGTTATACGAGGTAGTAGGAAGTTTTTTTTTTTTTATTTATTTATTTCAAATTTTACAATTTGTCCAGTAGGACATTTGGTAAAATATTATAGCTGTTTAATAATATAACATGTGGGTGGCTACCCCCAATGGGGTACCATCTTCGTGCTTGTTAGGGTATATCCTTTATGAGATCTACTGGGTGTTTCCTTTTTAATCTCCTTTCGATGAATGTGATGATCGTTTCCGCTGCCAGCCGGTTCGGGTGCGTTGCTATTCTTTCTCTGTATCTTCTTGCGAATCTGCTAATCTCTTCCTTGACCGTTGGTATTCCAAGGTCTTTCCGTATGTCCTCGTTTCTAACGTACCATGGGGCGTTTACTATTGTTCTGAGTATTTTAGATTGCATTGCCTCTAGTTTGGTTATATGGCTCATTACTGCTGTTCCCCATAGTGATATTCCGTACGTCCAGATTGGTTTTATGATGGTTTTGTAAATTTTTAGTTTGTTTTCTATGCTTAGTTTGGATTTTCGACTTGTTAACCAGTACATCTGTCTCCTTGCTATCTGTATTTTGCTTATTGATAGTAGGAAGTGGTAACAACTTTCCGATCTCGTTACAGGAGTACCACATTTTCGGGCCGTACTATAGCCGTATATTATTATTTACATCATCAATTAGAATCAAGTAACAAAGCAAATAACAAATAAATAAAAATTGAAATAAAAATTGATTTCTATAATGCTCGATCCTCCGACCTGTCGATACATCAGATAGTTTTACATTGTAGAATCATTAGTTACCATTAATTACCAACTCACGAAGTAATGCTACTATGAATTGCTCTTTCCTGATTAATACTCTACAAATTTCGTCATTGTAACACCATGTTATTGTTGATAACGTTATTGCCATTGTTACTGTTGCGATGTTCAGGAAAACTTTTACAATTAACACCTTAACAATCATGTGTCTGTGAGACACGTGAGCAGTCAACCACCCATTTGTTGTACTAATAAACAGTCACGTTTTCGTATCTACAAAAATACTTGCTTTCTTTCACTTCGCGTTTTGCGTCTAATTGTATTAAAAACGAGTATACAGCTTTAAAATTACGAAAAATATATTGTTATATAGCCGAGAACCAATTATGCTAAAAGCAAAATTGTGCGTTTAAGTTAGGACGGGAAAAAATTGTACGCTAAGAATCCAAGCGTGTCGTGTTCGAGACTTCGATTTTTTTTGTAATCTGGATCATCGACGTGAGAATGTGCCATCTTCTTCAGAACTTTTCATTGATACAAACAAAAGGTAATTCGAAATTTAATACTTCAGTTCCTATTATTCACAAGTAATTATGTTTTACAACAGAAATTCGTGTGGAATATCGTCACACTTTCGATAATTATCACGAATATTTGACATGTACCAAAGCGCCAACAACTAGTATTTGGACAGAGACAACGATGCATCTATTCCATTGTTGGGGACCAAACACAAACAGCTGACTACTGGCCATTATTCACTTACTCTCCGTTTACAACCAGCTGCCCAATATTAGTTTGGCAGGCAACATTCGTGATAGAATTGTGTACTAGCAAGGTCAGCTCGAGATTTACAACCTTGAGAAGGAAGCAATTTGCACGATTCGATCATGCAGGCCACAGATAACGGCAGAAGTTTAGCATTTCTGTAGGACAACGGCTACCAAGCAATCTGGTATATCAATGGAGACTCTGACTCGAGGTTTCTATACAATTATTAACTCATATACCCATACGCGAGTATGAATCAGACTTGGCACATTGTATTTGGATTTGGATTTGTATAAACTTTTACGGAAAATTAGTTATAATATCATACATGCATACAGTTTTCAGATTATTATTATGTCGATTAATTTTGGGAGAAGAATACGAGAAAAGTTAAGCGGAATGAAATGTGAGTCATTTGCGCTACTAGGGGACCAATATTTTCGTGCTAATTTCATTAAAGTTTTATTGACATTACTACACACGGTTTTTTCAAGAAAAATTTACAAAAATCTCGTGCTGAATATTTTTTAGAACAATAATAAGAGATTTTCTTAAAAATATCTTCCTTTTATAGTTACTTTTTCTGTTCAAAATACTTTTAAAACAGTAAAATACTTGAAATACTTTTCATACAATCTTGTTGTGTAGTATCTACTGTGTAATTTCTTTAATTGTATTGGCACGAAGTCAACTCTCCAATCGTTTTAATGAAAAGCCGATCGATCGGCTTTCTTTTTCAATTAAAGTAAGTAGTTAGTACTTATCACTAACCTTTAAGCAAAATAAGGATGATTAAAGATTATACGTAGATTACGGAAACTTTTAATTTACAGCTGGCAGAATAAACGACGTAAATTTTAGTTGGATAATGAATAAATAAAGTGGTATTGCAAAGGCATTAAATGTATGAAAATTTATTATTTTAATTAACAATATTCAAAACGTTTTGCATATGAAAGCTACTTTTATGTGAGGCTCGTACATATTTTATAAGTTTCATAATATCTTAAATTTGAATACTTGGAAGTAGAATTTGTCATTTTAATTTAATTTAATTACTTATCTTGTATTATTTTCACAATAATGCACATCTGCAGTATCTCTTAAAAAATACTTCATGAATACGACATGTTTAATTAATCTTTAATTAATTATTAAATGTAAGTTATTACTTACCGCAAGGAAAACATTAGTAAAATGTTCTGTGATCTGCAACCCGGAATGTTCACTGATCCAGAAGCTCAAAAACACCAGATACCGCGGTATCAGCATCGGGACGCTTCTAACCTCGTTTCAAAGCTGCTTTAAGTAGCATTCCGCAAGCTTAGCAAAACCTCGCTTCTATTGCTAGCCACCGTTTCGAAACATATATTAAAGACTGACATAAAACCATCGCGTGACCGCCGGGAAAAGTTCGTTCATTCACAAACCATCGAACATCGTGTAATTGATACTCATCAAACATGGTAGAGTATACATATAACTTGCATATTGTTTGTCAAGTATCAAGTTTGTTAAGAATATACGTTTAACCTCTTAGGTGCGGCTGAATTTTGCGCAGAGCTGTTTCTTTGTACGGCAGAGTTTGACGCGAATTACGCGTAAACGATACAGCACTGCAATGTCTGACGGATAATGCTATTCCCTGTGCAAGCACACTGGGATAAAGTTTTTGATAATTAAATTATAATTTTTCTTAAAGATATGATGCACATACTTTAACTTTAATAATTTATTTTAACAATTAATAATACAATTGAGTGTGATATATTTTAAAGCACGGTACGACACGTACACCCACGTCACAATTTTTACATTCGTAGCGCGATAGTGTTTTTCAAATTGCTCTTCGTCTTCTATTTTGACGCGACATTTTGAGGCTGAAGATTCCAAAAAATTATAAGAATACAGATCGGCATGTTAAAAAGAGCATGTAATAATGATATATTTATATTAACGAAAAGCAACAATTGATACCTGACACTGGCGTATCAAAAACAGAGACTATATATTTTGTCTGCATATTGTTAACACTGTTATAAAATGTTGTTACAGAAAAAGTCTGAAGCAAGACAAATGAAAAAAGATCATTTAGTTCAAACGGTGAGCGAATAAGTCAGTAGAGTCGGCCACTATAGTGGCGCGTCGTACCTAAGAAGTTAAGAACTGAGATCGGAAATTCTCAACCATTGTTTTCGTTACTCTTGAGATAAGGAATCTTCACATGTTCCGCTATTTCTGCTAAGAAGCCATAACATAACAGTACACTTGATAATAACACTGGTCTACAAAATTTTACTTCCTTTTATCACGTAAAATTTAATATGTGTTTGCAGTAGCATTTTGTATGCTGAACTCATATATGGAATCTGTCTGTTCCCATCACGCCTGATTTTTGTGTGCCATATAGCATCATTATTTAGTGTTGAAATACAACGATTGAGGTGATTGATCGAACGGATTCTTCCCTTCGTTGCCCAGCGCTTTCCCCACTAGCGTTCGTTCGTTAGATGTACCGCGGCTGCTAGCGCGTGCATGGTCTTCCGAGAATTCGGCGGAAGAAGCATAAGGACATGGATGGAGCATTCGACACGTCGGTGTCGCAAAAATAATAAAGCACCAGGAATCGACCTAATCAATGGCAAAATCTTGAAAAACCTTCCACCGAAAGCAATAAGACAAATCACTATAATAGTCAACGCAATACTAAGAATACAATACTTACCAAAAAGTTGGAAACTGGCACAAATCATAATGTTACCCAAACCAGGCAAAGACCCACACGGAACTAAATCATACAGACCAATCTCATTACTTCCTGTGTTCTCTAAGATACTAGAGAAAGTCATATACGACCGAATAAAACCTATATTAGAGAAGAAGAAACTAATACCGGATCACCAATTCGGATTCCACAATAGAACAAATGCACAGACTCGCCAACGAAATACTACAGGCGCTGGAAACAAAACAATATTGCACGGCACTCTTTATGGACATCGAGAAAGCATTCGATAAAATAAACCACAATAGCCTGCTTCAAACAATCAGAAAACAGTTCCCGGAGCAGATATACCAATTAATAAAATCATACTTAAGCAACAGAACCTTTACAGTAAAAATCAAAGATACACACTCTGAAGTTAGAGACATCAAGGCAGGGGTCCCGCAAGGAAGCGTCCTAGGACAAATTCTATACACATTATACACTGCCAGCATACCAACAACTAACAATAGCAAAATACTGACATTCGCTGATGACACAGCCGTACTAGTCAGGCACACCAACCCCGCAACAGCAACTACATTACTACAAGAACACATCACAAAAATAGAAAAGTGGCTTCAAGCGAAACAAATTAAAGCAAACTCCGATAAATTCAAACACATCACATTCACACTGCGAAAACAGAAACCACCAAACATTATACTAAACGGCACACACATAGTACAAACTAGGCAAGTCAAATTCCTAGGACTCCACTTAGATACACGATTCACATGGAAACAGCATATTAAAGCAATAATAGACAAAATACAAATAGCAAGGAGACAGATGTACTGGTTGACAGGTAGAAAATCCAAACTAAGCACAGAAAACAAATTAAAAATATACAAAACAATCATAAAACCAATCTGGACGTACGGAATACCACTATGGGGAACAGCAGCAATGAGCCATATAAACAAAATAGAAGCAATGCAATCTAAAATACTCAGAACAATAGTAAACGCCCCATGGTACGTTAGAAACGAGGACATACGGAAAGACCTTGGAATACCAACGGTCAAGGAAGAGATTAGCAGATTCGCAAGAAGGTACAGAGAAAGAATATCAACGCACCCGAACCGGCTGGCAGCGGAAACGATCATCACATTCATAGAAAGAAGATTAAAAAAGAATCACCCAGCAGATCTCACAAAGGATAGAACCTAACAAAAACGATGATGGTACCCCGCTAGGGGTAGCCACCCACATGTTATATTATTATACCGATATAGTATTTTACCAAATGTCCTACTGGACAAATTGTAAAATTTAAAGAAATAAATAAATAAAAAAAAAAACGTCGGTGTCGCGCTTTGACGGCATAGCGCTCTGTATCGCGAAGCTACTAGAAGGTTCCGTGGCACGTGCAGCCACAAAGCATCTACACAGATCACACTCATTATTGCATAGAGAGTGGGGGTTCAAAATCTTTTCAAGGGCCATGGGTTACTAAGTCAGTCTGAGAATAACTAGCCAACTGTCAACATTCACAACGTTTACCTATATTTACTTTTTGTTTAATAAATATCACATTATATTATTTCAACACAAACATTGTGTCTTCCACAGATTATTAATCTTAATTCCGAGATTCTAACATTTAGTAACTCGTATAATCCTACGTATTTGAAAATCCCGGACATTGCGTAAAAAGTCAGAATTGCTGATTTCCTGGAATATGTTGCTCGAAAGACATTTGAGTATCCAGCTACGATCAACCAGTATATCGACACTCCACTTGATGTGGTATCATTTCTCCAGATATGAAAAGTTCTGATGAAATCGCTCAACATGTTTGTCAGTTACAGCAACGAGATTTTCCGGGAAAACCCAGACGAGAGTCCGGGAAATGGATTTTTAAGGACATGTGAACACGGAATGTCCTCTTGGGTTTTACACTCTCATATTATACGCGCAAAGACATCTCTCGAACGGTCGCAAGATCAGCCTTGGGCAATTAAATAAAATTATTATTTGCCTTATATATAATACGATCCTTTGCTATTAGGATTTCATTTTTCTGAATATATTAAGCACAAATTAGATTCGCCCTATATATTTATCCTACTGTTGACGAGTAATACAAAGCATTATTACATAGAAGGTATGGGTGATGGAACAAATCTGATTGCAGATTCGAATTCATCATCGAAAAATAAGTAAGAATCAATGTAAATGTTCCGTGTGACAAAAATCGTGTAATCGTATTCGATGTGCTTTATTTTACAGAAATACATTATAATATTGCAGCTTTTAAAACTAATCTTAATTTTACTTTTAGATTATAGAAATGATTAAACTACAATTACTGATTTTTGATATTTACAATATAAAATGAATGAAATATGAAAAGAATTATTTCCTTGCACTTGTATAATATTTAACACGATTTTGAAAATCTCAATTATTACGATATTTAATTTCGCTCCTTAATTTTTAAACCGCAACATATGCATGTGCTAGTAAATATTTCTTAAGTAGATCAACACACTAACATAAATTTCCATGCGAATACCTTCCTATTATGTGCACAGGTACTTCTCTGCAGTCTTAAACCTCGTCTACACCGATAGACATTGTCTGCAGATATTGTCCGCCAACAGTCGCCAGAAGTTGTTCTAGTAGACTGTCTGCAGGTAATGTCCTTTGTCCAGTAGGAGTAGGCTGAGTACCAGGCGTGTCATTGAGTTAGGGATGTGTTGGAGATGAAATCTATGAATGTTGAAATTTAGGAATCTTTGTAGGGTACATACCTTAAACCTTTAAATCCTGATTTTTAAAGAATAAATACATACATCCACTTGTGGAGCCGCGTATCGTATAAATAATTAACATTGTAATGACGAAAATAATCTTTTACCATAAAATACTACCCCAGGATTTAATGGCTTTTATTTATTTATGTTTTTCAACCATCTCAAAGGTAACAGTTTTTCGATATAAATACATAGGTTCGTAACTTTTTATAGGGAATGTCATGACTGATTATTGTATTAAAAAATGATTCTATTAAAAAGAAATGAAGTTGACCTTTGTTCGATTTCCGAATTTTTTTTTATGACATATGTACAAAGAGATGATACGTGACTTTGCATTTTGCGGTGATTTCGACCAAGAACATGCGTTTTCAAATTTGTTACTTTCGCCTTCCCTTGTCTCGATAACAAATACTGTATCATAGATCTCACCACCGTACAACGGAATCTTTGCTTCCCAAACGGGATAAAAAGCACATTCCATTTACATTCCACCCGCAGACATTGTCTCTTGTTTTCCATTGGAATGAAAAACAAAATAAGTGTTCACGGACTTTTTTTCGGATGACATATGTCTGTCGACTTTTGTTTTTCAGTGTGGACTTAGCTTTACTCAGCATTTGTTATCACATGTAACCTTATCGAGTCAACGCAAGAATGCAAGTTGCAAATAGCATAGTAAAATTTTGATGATATTGCTTCAAAGACGAGCTTCGAAATATGTTTTCTTAAACATTATAGTGATAAAAAAAGAGACATTGTTACCACTAGCCATACATTTACACGTATCTGTATGTATGATTAATAATTATAATACAATGGTGTTGTGGCTTTTTTCGTAAAACGATGTCAGCCTGTTCTATGTGTAAAAATAAGAAAATATATTATATATTTCTTTAAAAAGTTACAAGACAACGATGCAATATAACAACGGATTAACGATTTTTTGTTGAATAAAGAACAGAAACAGATAAGCGATGTTTATATTTGTTCTACTTCAAGTAGAATACAAAAAGTTAAGAAATACAAAAGTTACATTTATTACATAGTGCATTTCTTTGTGATCTTTGATCTTGATGTGGCATATTAATTCTCATCGTGCAAACTACTTTTAAAGTTTCTCACAAGTAGTGTAATATCAGATGATCTCGAGATAGAAGCAGTTGATCTTGTTCGACCTATTCGCTAATCGGATAATTTTCATCTATTCGCTGAATTCCAAGTAGTAAAATCGAATAAAATAGTTTGAAACTTTGGAGGTTTATTCGGATACACTCGTTGCATGATTATACAATAATCTGATTTTTATTAGAGTCAATATGCAGGATGCGTTAGAAGCATATCGAACTTTGTCAGCATGTTTGGTAAATTATTCCGGGTCAAAAAGATCGTATACACTTTGGGTTTTCGCCCATACGTTTTCGAGTTATTTCGGAAAATATTATAGTTTCCATATGTTATGATGTATATGCTATAGTAAAGAAAATTATTGTAGTTCAATTTATGCAGTAGTCGATGATAATTTTCTAATTAAACTATGAACGGTAGCGTATTTTTTAAAGACACCGAACTTTATTACTATTATTTGCCAACTTTCTGATGCGTAGGAGTATTCTATCGAGCAGACGTACAGGTGCGTTCCTATTTTCGCATCATTTTGGCTCCGTTTTCATTAAGTTTTGTGTAAAAAACTTTCTGATTTACCTATTTAGTATTGGACGTGTACCGAATATTCAGGTGTTTTGCTAGATATTCAAACGTTCCTTTTACTATATTCGATTCGGATGATTTTATACATAAGGGTAGGACTATTATCTATTTATCTATTCAATTATCTATTTAACATTACTTTATATTTTCAATAAAAGTTTCTGAAAGAGATACCAACAACATTGAAACCTCACAAAAAAGATGGTTTTCGGAAGATGTTTGTCCCATCATTACATGTACCCCGTGAAATCATGTAACTTTGTCTTAAGGATCCTTTTCATAAAGTCATAAATATAACGGAGATATGTAGATGCTATCATTTGAACAACGCACTCTGTATTCGACATATACTAAATAGTTACATATTTATTATAACGAATTTGACAAAATTATTGGAAAAGGTAAATTACAGTTGAGCTTGTGTAAAAAAAACTTAGTTACAACTCAGATATTTAAAAATGCAAAATTCAAATAATTTACATAACTAGAAATGTGCACCCTATTTGTAAGATATTTAATAATAGAAACATATGAATTTTATCATTTCACTTATACAATAATCTAACAACTAACTGTGTTTAAGTTATTTACAACATGTTGTTTATCGTAACACCATAAGTTTTTATTTCTTCAGATATTGCAGATTACCTTTGAAGTATGGTACAAAAATAAACCTTTTAGATGCCAGTTTCTAATGAAAAAGATGCTAGACAAAAATTCATTATCAATGATGAAGAAACTTGAGTATTTTTAGATTCCTGATTAACGAATAGTGACTTGCGTGAAAATTTGTTTTTTTAAACAAGATTTGGGAATGAAAAATTTACGATCACTTATAATTGCAATGTTTTTTTTATATTTGGAGAATTACTATTAAATTATAAAACGAATTATTTTCTAAGAAAGTAATTGAATTTTCTAATCGTAGAATGTTATTTTGAGTCCACTTGAAGTTTGAAACACTCACTAAAAAGATGGTGCGTTAATTTTAGAATATTAATATAGTTCTCTTAATATCGTTCCCAGAGGAGCAAACTAAAATTTTCATTTAGGATATTATTTAAATCTTTTTGAACTAACCTGAATTTTAAAGTAATTGGAATAATGTTAATGTCATTCTAAAATCACTAACCACGATGAAATCTTTGCCAATTAAGAGTTGGTGTTTTTTTGTTCCCATGATTGGTCATAGTTAATGCTTTTTTATTTCGCTCTTTGTTTTTCGGTCTGGTTTGTTAAGAAAATTAGAAGTTCAGAGGAAGTTGACTGAAGTTGTTCTAATTCTGTAATACAAGATCAAAATTTATCTCAAATCTACAATACGTTAAAACAAGCTCAGAGATATAAGTATGAAAGATCCGGTTGAATAACATATACAAGTATGAGTATGAGGTAATTTCTTATGAAAAAATAAGAAGAAGATATACAATAAAATTTTCTCATATAACGCTTCGTTTTCGAGAAAATCGAATTCAAAAATTTGTCGAGTAGGTATATTTGAATATGTCTAATTCCAGACTGAATAGAAGTAAATAGAAATAAATAATCAACAGGAAGTTATATCATATACGAAAATAGATCGAAAATGTCGAATAAAATTTGTTCACAAGCTTTGTTACCAAGAAAATCATGTTTAAAAATTTATCACATACGTGTACTAGATTTATTCTTAATAAAAACATGTTCAAACTCTGTTCACGTCCTATCTTCTTTAAATGAAGTCTTAAACGGACAAATTTTATTCTACATTTTTTACTTATTTTTACATGTAAACTAACCTTCTGCTGGTTGTTTATTCACCTTCAGTCAATAATTGGCCAGGTTCAAGTATACTTGAAAAATGTTCACACTCGGTTTTTTTCATAACTAAGCGTCGAACAGAAAAATGTATTCCGTAGGATGCCTTCAAGTGTTTGGGACAAACCTTAGGAGTAGGTAATACTCATCAAAATAAGCAAAAAGGTCTGAATAAACATGGGTCAAGAAACCATTAGTTTCTAAGTTATGATCTTACTTTACGGAAGCGTTGCTGGTGTCACATAGGAGACACAAGAAATCACGAAATTGACAGATCACCGGCGATCTCCTCGCATCGCAGTTCGAACGTGTCACAAATAAGGTAAAGAATTGAACTTTAGATATATAGTAGTAAAATTTATCGTACGAATCCAACAGAGTGACGATTCAGAGTGTCATAACAAAAAGGGTTTGGATTTGGCAGAGTTCTTATACTGAGATTCTGGTCCTTCTGGAGAAGTTATCATCGAGCATATATCAGAAGCGGCTATTCCGTTAATATCTGGTTATTGTTTCGATAGCTGTAGCATGCAGGATGTTTTGTCTACCTTATTACTGCTTCTGAGCGTGTGACACTGGCCACCTCACGGCGGTTGAATTGGAAAGATTAGCCCAAATACAAGCCTGATACATCGATGATATCGACTTTTAATTGAGTTATAACAGACATTTCTTACAATCTCGAAGATGCACGTTGTGCATGGACCTTTAAGTTCGCCCGAATCTTCGTTTATAAACGGAAAATAAGCGGCCGGCAGTCGGTAGCCGATACTGACGCATAGCCTGCCATAACCGCAAGATTTACTGTCCGGTATCAACATTTCTTCGCGAATATCTCTACCTACTTATTAGTATAGGAAAATATTACTCAAAATGTTTATTTACAATACATAAAAAAATCACCGAAATAGGAGAGTAGTTAGCTTTTCTATTGGTTCACCCTTTAAAATTTGTTAAATTTTGTATTTGTCAAAAGCGGCAGTATGTTCATACATTAAATCTGACAAATTAAAATAAAAATATCTGCTGAATTAACGGGTTTTCGATATAGATAGGTTAATACTTGTTTGTAGAGAATATTCAGCTGGATCGACTAATATTGTAAAAAATATTCATCTCAGGTAGCTGAGTCAGACGCTACGTTATGCACGTATAGAGTTCAGCCGAATAACACGTACGAGCCAGCATAACGCGATTGCTTATGAAAAAATAAAAAGAAAACATGGAATAATATTTGTTCACGCGAGGCTTAATTCTCGAGAAAATCGAGTTTGAAAATTGGTCAAGTATACTTGGCTAATTATCGACTAGATACGAGCAGAAAATTAGCAGAAGGCTATTCTACGCGCGAGAATAAGTAAAAAAACGTAGTATACAATTTTTTCGTTGAAGACTTTATTTTCAAGAAAATAATGCCTGAACGTATAATATTTAAATTGAGAATTGGCCCAGTACACAATTTTCAAATCTATTTCTCTCAGAAACGAAACGTCTTGTGAAAAAGTTTCAAGTGCGGGTAGACGTAATATTTTCTCTACCCGTTAGATAATTTCACAAATTTATAATTTTTGAAGTAAGATTAACTATGAATCAACAATAAATATAAAATAGTGTAAGAATTATAAATTAATTATACTTTTACTATAATTGCATTCACAGCAGTTTGGAACTTTTCAGTTAATGCTATAATTAAAAAAATTGTTGTCCACTAAGGATAATTTACTGTTTCAAATTCACTTCTTATTGCATGTGCATATGTAATGCAATATATATTATTTAAGCATAAATTCCTAAGGAAAAATGTTTTGCAAATGTTCTTATTTAAGATGGAAAAAGGTAGTTTTATGTAACAAAATTTGCACTCAACGTGTAGTTCAGTTTGAGTCTGTTTAAAATGCTCAAGGACACAATATAATTTTCTAAATTGACTTCACCATTTTTCGCAAGAAAAGATATCAAGTAAAAAAGAAACGTTCCCATTCTGGTGGATAAAGAAGGATATAGGAGAGATGGAAGAAGCTGACGATGCCTTGATGTTAATTATCTTCGTTTTATCCTTCTTCTACACAGATTTCCAGCCTTTTATCCACTGTCTATCGAGCTTTTAGTGGTAAGCGAGCCCCCATTCCAGAAACACGAGACTGTGATTCACTAGACGTTTCCTTTCTCACGGTTAAGTGGGTTGTCTAAACTCTTGTCGAAATAAAGAAATGAGTACGATTATTATAGAGATCCTAACAAAGAAGTTGTTATAAGATATTCGAAAAGAGTGTATTTTTCTTTTTCTTTTTCTTCAAGCAGACAGGCTACAGATTTCGATTCAGTAAGAACAATTACAGTGAATTATATGTTTACGATGGCTCGCAAAGGTACTCGTACGCTTACCATAAAAACCTTTTACGTGTATACTGTACGTGTTACATAAACATTATGAAATTTCATTTACATTATAATGACACGCGATTGCGATGGTTATACTGGCAAAATGCGAACCCGATCTGACAATATATATACCAGTTGCAAGATGTTTACTGCAAACTTACCGCTAGTAAAAAATTGCTGTGATATACATATACTGTGAAATACACTGTGATAGCCACAGCATACAATAAGTATAGCTCGTTTATTTTTGTGATTTCTGCAAGATATGTACTTGTAGTAAATGTATCTTGTAACTTTTGTATACATTTCTACAATTAACTTATTATATATAATTTGCCATGTTACTGCGCCACGCCAGAAAAATTACTGAAAATTCTCAACGCGAGAATTGATTGTAATTTCAATAAACATAATAAAAAAAAATTTCTACAATCGTTTCGAATTTTATCGATATACCCATGGCAGTTGCGTGTCATTATAATACTAATGAAATTAAAAAATGTTTTACAATGTTCATAAAAAGTATTGAGCCAACTTTTGCGAGCCACTGTATTCAAAGACTACAGGGAAAAACACAAGAAATCCAACGTGCTATTTTCCATAGGCAGCAGTTTTAACATTCAGTCGTTGCTAATTGTCAAACTTTATCCATTTAACTATCTTTTACAAATTTTATAATTAATTTATTATTAAAAATACAACAAAATTTTAAGGGCATCAAAATATCGCTTAATTAATATAATATAAAATGTTGCTTAATAATTATATCTTTGATTTTTACAAAACTTTATTGATGCGCAGAATTTTGGTATCTATTTTTCAAAAACTTACATCCTTGAATTTAATTGGGTTCTTTTTTTGTTTACAATTGTACCGGCTATTATTAAAATCTTTCTGTTTAAGCATCAAGTAGCAGTAAAATCATAAAAAATTACAACATGGTACTTGTCATGTTTTTCTCCTACGATCTTTATTTATATCCTTGAAAATACATAGAAAAAGTAATCGTTCGTGATATAAATAAGAATTTTTTTTAACGGGAAGACGATTGGAAGTATGTTTAATTAGATGAAATCATTATACTTAAGCATTATTTGAAATCGTTATACGTCAGAATTATGTAAATTTTAAATTAAAAGTGGGCAGATAATTAATGCAATTCAACCTCGGTTATTCGGAATTTTAAAACGAGAGCTAAAATCTTCTGAGAGGGTTGTGAAGATTTTATCTTGTCGAATTTGTCAAGAGGGGTTTAGTAACTGAAAGCTACTTACGAAAACTGTGTATAGCAATCAATCATGTAATCATTTATATAATTTCTAAAGAACTCGTAAGAGTTTTTAATTCTTTTGTAGATTTTTATGTCATTAATAATACTTATCGATCAATAGTTGTACTTCTATTCAAAAGTCGTATAAGAAACATTATACTTTTAATATGTTTCTAATATTTGATATAGATTATGAATTTCAAATTACTTCTTTTAGTGAAACTGTTGATATAACAACACCCGAACTTTCTTAACCGTATGAAATATTACATTCATTCCTTAATATCTTTTAATGGCTACCTAATTTATTGTATTTTGGTGCATTTGTAATAAATACGTTGAAAACGATAAATTCAAGCTACGATTATAATACTTTTAGCTGTTTTTGACCAAAACAGATCATGTTTGGCAAGATAAACAAATTATAAATTTATTAAACCTAACCCCAACCCTAACTTAACGCCACTTAAATTTTACTATATATAAATGTATAATAAATAAAAGAGAACTGTGTAAAAAAATATAATATTTTTTTTTTATTATGTTTACTGAAATTACGATCAATTCTCGCGTTGAGAATTTTCAGTAATTTTTCTGGCGTGGCGCAGTAACATGGCAAATTATTTATAATAAGTTATTACTTGTTATAGATAAGTATAATTGTAAGTAGGTATAGTAAGTGATTAGATATTACTTAATTTAAGTAACTAGTTGAATCTAGCGTTTAGGTCTAGCGGGTAGTGTCTCTTCAGCCTGCGGATCTGGTCCGACGTATCAAGTAGTCCAGTGATTAGGGGGTTTCGGTGTTTCTTGACTCTTTTGCTATATCTGTCGCTATATTTTGTTATTTCCTCTTTGACAAAAAAAAAAAATGTATAATATGAAAACATTTTTCCGCGTTATTCTAGAAAATATCGTACATTTTTAATTCATAATATCGATTCAATTTAATTCAATATCTTTTTAATACCATATACGATACACATGTATAATGCAAATACACGAGTTTTACATCATATATATTCATATTCTACAGTAATGATACTTTATTTTTATTTTCATTTTTATATATTTTTTCCTTGTAACAATCCTTTTCTTTTTAACAATCCTAGTAGATGAGCGTGAAAATATGTTTATTATTTTTCATTTATTTCATAAAAATTGTTTATTTTACGTATTCGTGTATTGTATTATATTCGAAACACACTTGATAACGATCGTTAGTATCAGAATTCATAGAAACATTAAGATAACATTAATACATATGTATATGGTTTTGTGGAAAAATATAAAAATATGGAAACACATTTTCTTTATATTTTATGGTATTTTTTAATGTCAAGGACAGTTGCTAGATTTTGTTGAAAAAATAAACAAATTATTAAACACATTGTTCAGTCACATTATTTAGTTCACTAAACTTTTGTATAAGCTCCTTACGTTCATTATGTCTTTTTTTGCGGTTACAGAGAAACGTAGAAATCTCTTGATCGTCAGTGTGGAGGGAAGAAATCGATCTGAAGAACATGACACAGTATCATCTGACAAGAATCTGGATGTTAATCCTACTGGTATGTATACACATACAATTGAAAGTTAAAAATATAAAATATGATTTACTTGGAGAAGAAATGAAATTGAAATTTTTAATAAGTTTAATTATAATTTTAACAACCTGTTGAATTTTGTTTTATCACGTTCTTTATATCATTCTTTGTATAGTAGTTAGATGAATAAATTTAAACATTAACATTAACAATCACCTTCTTTATTCAATTGCGTTTCTCGCACGCTTCGCAATCATAGTTTAACCAATTAGAAAGCACTCATGATGCGCGCACACACTCTTACTATAATATTACCACCTCTGCAATAAATTTAATCGACGTATTTGACAATAATTATCAATATTTTGCTACGTATTAAAATCTTCCTATGTCAATATTTATTTCAACAAAATTATCAACTTCATTTCTAAATTTATGTAATATCATTTTATGGCTTCTACCAAATCTTTATGAAACGAACAGTTATCACGAAGACTCTAACAATTATATAACGTAATAAAATTGTCTTTTATACTGCTATTTATATCTTCGTTTCCATTTAAATGAATTTGAAAAAAATAGAAATGCAAATTTAAAAATGAATAACATAGTGGTCAAGAGTATCTTAACTGCAAGTTTACATTGTAGCAACAGGAAAAGTTCAATGCAGTGAAATAGAATGCACTTACTTTGAAGTAGTTTCCACCAATTAAAATTTAATGTATGTATTAATAAGAAAATATTTAAGACATGACAGTACATATAAAATATAATAAGGAAAAGGAGGAATATCACATCATTAGAAATACCTAATCATAGGAGAATTTCCTAAATACTTTTATGCAAAAACTCAAGAGAGGGGTCGAAAATGTAAATAATAAGAGCCATAAAATATTGTTCAACAAATATTTATATTATGCTTATAAAATTTAATACTATTATTTATAGAGCTTACAATACTGATTGGTTACTTTTATTCAAGTATAGTGATCTTCTACATTTTCTCACAGCATTATTAACATTTAATCGGTTTAAGAACAGAATTTAGAAGGGGAACAACGAAAGTAAATGAACGATGCTTGAAAAATATCCCAGTCTTCAAATTGGTTAGCAAGTTCTTTCCTTTAACGTGTCATCTCGAAACTAAAAAAAAATACAAAGTTTTATCTTCCTTCGTTCAATTTAAAATATTTAGATATAACTTCGTAATAGACTGCACATTATAACATTACTCTAAACGTAAAGGACACTTCAAATATTTCAACGTATTTTGAAAAATGAGAAAATGATTGATGAGGACATTTAGATAGGACCTTATTTAAGGAGGAGGAGGGGGAGGCAGTTACGTGCTTCAATGGAGTCATGATACAAAGTATAATATCGCGATGAACTAAATAAAAGGCAAGAATACAAGAAAAACTACAAGCTAGAGAACAATAAATTAAATAAATTAATAATTGTACCTATATATACAGAGTGTTGCACGTAATTTGAACAATTCATTATCACTCTGAAACAGATGAAAAGATAAAAAAGAATTTCATTAGACGAAATTAAACAGTATCATGTAATATATGGTTTAGTGTGCGTGATCATTCCGTAAGTGCCTTTCGAATACCTTCAGATTATCTACAGTCTTCAAATAGAATTGTTCAATTTTTATACACCAATCGATGGATCTTTCATTCTTCATAAGAAAAGAATGAAAAGCGATTAGTTTAAAAAATATCTCAATATAAATTTTCTAAGACTTTGCACTATGGTGGTTACGGAAAAACGCGGAGAAATACTCTTGTGTTCATGTTTTCCTTGTCTTTCATACACTAAATTTGACAAAATTAAAATTGCAATATTTTTTTAAACTAAACGCCAACCGTGGAAAATCAAAAAGTCCATCAATTTACCTATAAAAAACTGTAGAATTCTATTTAGAAAGATATGTCAACACTTTGTCAACACATTTAATTTTGTTCTATGAAATCTTTTTCCATCTTTTATCGTTTCAGAATCGCGTGATCACAATTGTGTAAGACACTCTGCATATCTAAAGAAGAAATTTAAGTTATCGTTCTGAATATGTATGACTCTTTGAATATTTCATTTTTGTTGTTGCATCATTAATAAAATAAATATAGGCGAGAAGTTTAGAGACTATTTTGTTTGCTTAAGGGGGGGGGGGGGGTAAGGTTATAAAATCTTTTTTTTATTTTTTTTTAATTGAATGCATAACATCTTAAGAACATTGTGTCAAAATTTCAAGTCGATTGGAGCAAAATTGACGAAGTTACGAGTATTTTTATACATGTCATACATCATTTTATACATATATACATCAAAACTTTAAAGCGTTTTCCCCACAACTCACGTTTTCAAAGTCGGTGCACACAATTACTTCAAAACTACTGCACCGATCCTTTTGAAATTTTGAAGACTATTTCTGTACATAATTTACGAGGTAACGCTGTAGAGTTTTTTCAAATTTGTTAATTACTTTTATTTGAAAATAACAAATTAGCCGCAAATTTTCGCACAAAATCGCGTTTTTTCTTCAAAGTGTCCCAAAAAAGTGAAAAATTGAAATTTCGAAAAAAAATTTTCAGCGTTACCTGGAGAAAACTGTTACCTAACGAATGAACTTTAACTTTTTGATTTCTGATGACCCAGCACCACGTTCTGATGTGCACCGCAATTATACTTTTTTCCGAGACACGTCCGAATAATTGCTGCCATTCCCGTATTTATTAATATTTCTCCGTGAAAATTTTACACAATATTCTTCGAATGTCATACTTTAATGTACTATTGGTTTTAAAAAAGAAATTTTAACCGTATCGTCAGAAAAAATTCACAAAAACATGCCTTTTTCTGCACGAATTAACCTTACCCCCCCCCCCCCCCTCCCCCTAACGGTCTTCTTCGGGAAATACTGAAAACCTACGTTTATTGTAAACCATTTAGGATAGTAAAATTCATGTAGAAAAATATTAACCCACTGTGTACCAGTACCGTCCCATCTTCACGAATGTCACGTTGTACACCACACACGTCGCATCAGTCGTTAAGGGAATAATATAATTAATTTTAATGCGAAGCATTTAAGCATTACTTGCAAACAAATTTTGTTACGAGTCTCCTACTAGCTATTCACCTTCGATGTCAACTATTTTGTGGTTACTTCCAACATAGTTTCATATGTATATTTTAGTATTTTTACACGTTCAGATTTTAATACATTTTCCCTCTGTTCATTTTTTTAAATATAGCACGATATGTTTTTATTAATGAAGCACGCTACATTTATCGGAAGAACTTTTTTCTAAAAATAATATAACTGAATATTAGATTTCAAGCTTTTACGATGGTAGGATGTCATGTATTGAAACCAGTTTCAGGTCTGCTCTAAAGAAGTAGACTGCAATGTTTACGAAACGTTGGCGCAAAGTGCAAGTGTAATATTGACACGACTGTTCCCGTGAAAGCAATAACATGACAATATGACTGAATAGGGTTCAGATTTTTCCAATGTAATCATGACAGTCGCGCCAAATTATAGCGCTGACATAATTTCAAAGTGTTTTATATAACACGCGCAATATACACATTGAAGTTTCTTGCGGCAAGTATACGAATATTTTTGCGGGCCACTGTATGCAGTTCGCTAGTCAGATAATAAAGTAAGCTGGAATGTTGATGAAACCAATGTGCAATGTTCGGGCCAAAGCGCAACATACTAATAAAAACATAATTGAAATCCGGACAACCTCAGAAATGTCACCCAAGTATCGTAAAAGTTTGATCTAAAAGCTTACTTCGTTAACGATTGTACACATATCTTATCGTGTTGGTTTGTTTAGGGCACGTGATAAAAATCGAACTAGAGCTGAAGGAAGCTCCGGACGACATGATCGTCGGATCGACACCATTCAAATTGGACGTCACCGGTGAAATCAATTCGACCTATCCAGATGGTGAGTTCAAAAACCCAAGAGACAAACCCTCGTTATTTGTATTAGTTCATCCCATAAGTTCGTGCCGTTTTTCGAGCGGTTATATATGTTAAGATTGTTTACATACCTTTCAGTTTCATGAAAAAATGTAATCCCCCTCTCGTTGTACAACTTCTTCCCATTTTTCTGGTAGGGCCATTATTCCGTCTCGATAAAAGTTCTCTTGTTTTTCTTTAAAATAATTTTCTAAGCTATTTTTGAGAATGTCAATATTTTCAAATTTTTTACCTACTAAAAAGTGTTGTAATGCTCTGAACAGGTGGTAATCAGATGGGGCAATGTCTGGGGAATATGGGGGGATGTGGTAAAATTTCCCAATTAAATTCAGACAATTTTTTTGTAACGCTTTTCGCGACATGCGGTCTAGCGTTGCCGTGATGGAAGATGACGTTGTTCCTATCCACTAAACCTGGTCGTTTTTCAGTTAGTGCTTCCCTTAATTTTTCTAATTGAGTGCAATATTTGTGTGAATTAATGGTCAAACTTCGTGATTTTTCAATAAAATCCCGAATTTAATCTTCGTCTGTCTGAGGAGGACGCCCGGAGCGTTCCTCGTCTTCTAAACAGAAATTCCCAGCTCTAAAACGTTGGAACCACTTCCTACAGGTGCGAGATGAAAGCGCATTTTCTTCGTAAACAGCACATATGTTTTTCGTGGCAATTGTTACAGAACTTCCTTTCCGAAATTCATATAACATGAGATGTCGAAAACGGATACGCATTTCACTCATGATTTTTTACTGTTAGAAGTCACTGTGTTCACTATATTACGATCTTATACCCACGAAAATCTGCTCTAGACTGTTCTCGATCAGCTAAGCTCAAGTGCATTGGTCCCTTATCGCCGTATGTTTATAAATCGACACATGAAATGTATACACAAAAGTCGGCACGAACTTATGGGATGACTTAATATATAATTCGAAAATCACGCTTGGTCCGCGATTCGCTTCGCTATTTCAAATTGAGAAATTGCAGAAGATCGAAGAGACAAGCGTACATATCTATAAATTTTACCGTGGGGAAATCGACTTTTTCACGTTTTATTGAACCAGCACGTTTAAATAAGCGAATGTGTCCCTATACGTGAATGTGTAGACAGATGCGCATCTATTGTACAGAAAGTCCTAACTATTGAAGTATCTTTTCTTTCTTTTTAACGCTAGATGCGCATGTCCTCTTTCGTGTCATTATATACCAGACACTAATGCGCACAGTATTCATGCTACAATAATAGGAAAAATATGAAATTACAGAAAGGACATGTCAACGTGTGTTAGGAAAAGTGGCACGTTTCATTTGCCTTGCGACGATTAGCACATTTCAGTTTACTACGAAGAAAAGTACGTGCCATCGTTTTCACCGATAATCAACATGTATGTAATGAATCGCTGTGCGATTCGGCAGATATATGTTTTTAATCATGCAATGCACACGAGTGACATTGCACGATTAGAAACATATGAACGTACGCTCAATGTCGCTCATATGCATCGATTCCCAACACTCTTGACAGCCACGACGATTATGTGAATGATTAACTCAAGTAATTTTTTTAGAATGGTTACCGTGAAATAAATTTCATGGGCTAAAAAATGTTCGACACTGTGGACAATTTAAATAATATCGTTAGAAACACAAATACAAAATTTAAATGTTATGGCATAGTAGTACGCTAGGACCCTCATGACGCGACATATACGTCCCGTGTTATACGGATTTCGCGTTATACGAATACAAGAGCGCAAAGAGCTATGACTAAATAAATATGAAGTCTTTTTTTAATATGACAAAACTGTTCTACAATACACAACACTGTAAACAATCCCTCCTTATCACAAATGAGCTAATGCAAAAATGTGCTTCATATCAGAAATGAGCCATTTCCAGAAACTTCTTAAGTGGCGCAATTTTTAACCCACGCTATAGGCGATACGACTGTAAATTTCAATCTATTTCAACTTTCACGGTGAAATATAGAAAATTTCTAACTATAATATGTACAGGGTGTCAAAACAGTCTTTGTCATGGCTTTGGGAGGTGATTCTACGCTGTCGGATCGGTGGAGACCTGTTAAAAAATTGGACAGTAAAATTGATCTCGATCATGATTTTCAAGGTCAAATATTTTCTATTGCATCGTATAGAACTCATCACGAGGCCTAAAAAACTGAAAGGCGCCACGCGTCGCAAATAACCTGTTCTCCTAGAGAAAAAATATTTAAAGCTTCGTTAATCCTTAAATTATTCATATTTTAAAGCCAAACACAAAATGACGTCAATGTTAATATCTACATAATCGTGAATGCGTAATGTCTATCACTTTAATTTTCAAATCGATTTTATTTACATGCTAAAGTCAGTTATGAAGTAACTCGGGCCTGTCCAAGCAGATCGAATCTCTTTGTCATGAGGTGAGAATTTCTTCCACTTTTCTTCCTAACGTTCTATACCTTTTAACTTTCTTAGCATACAGCGACAAAATTTTCGTCGGGCGACATAATTCATCCTACGAAATTCTTGCGCACGATTAACCTTGTAAGAACGTTGACATTCTTCGCGCATTATTCTTCTCACTGCTTCGCGTGAAATCCTTCCTCTCGACAGGATATTCTTCGCAAACACATCAATGGATATATATGTGCACAAACGATAATTTGCTTCGCTTAGGCCAATGAACACGAGAACCGTCGAGTGAACAGTTAATGTATCAATCGTTTATCGCTGAAGTTTTTGGAAATCACAACGATCTGAAACTTCTCCTCGACGCTGCGATCTTCCAATAATTTTTTTCGATTCATTAACAACACGCTTTTTGAACTTTATTGCTTCTTATTGTATCCACTATATTTTATAATATTATTATTGTATTACTTTTTATTTACTTTGTTGCTTACATTGTTTTTTATTTGTAATATTCGTAATTATCGCAATATAATAAATAACACCAGTTTAAACCTTTGCATGCGGCTGTCACGCTTGTGAACACGTTTCCATTGTAAATGGTGAATTTATGTTTTATGTTCTAATTCTAGAGTTGAAAATTCTATTGAGGCCAACGGAAATTTTCAGGACTATAGTTTTTCGAATAATCGATTTCGCTTTTCTATTCAGAGATACTAAGGACCTTTCCCATTCCTTTGTGTATTATCTTCTAATATAATTATTTTTGTTTATTAAATTAGCACTACCTTTTGACTTTCTTGAATTTTCGTTCGTGCTGCAACGCCTGTTTTTCTCTTTTCTTTATAATTAAGATATCATAGACAATGAAATGTAAAACAGTAGAAAGAATCTAAAAAATAATATATATATATACTTAGAAATGCTTTGTTGATGTATGAAATTTGAGACGCAACATTTTTATCTATTCTTTTCAAATGTTATTGTTTTGTTGATATTAATATTGTCGATTATAGTCACCGTTAGTGCCAAAAGTGTTAAGGACTAATGAAACTTTAAACATGTTTCTCCAAGAGAACGGGCTATTTGCCGTGATCTTCCGTGATTCTTTTGAGACTCTTGTTCTGTTAAAAATCATGCTCAAGGTCAATTCTGCGATCCACTTTTTCAACAGATCTTCACAGACCCGAGGTCTAGGATCACTTCTCAAAGCCATGACAAACACTTTGTCCACATTCTGCACATATATTTCAAATATATATTTTACATTCCGCTAGATTCAACTAGTTGCTTAAATTAAGTAATATCTAATTACTTACAATACTTATTTACAAATTATACTTATCTATAACAAGTAATAACTTATTATAAATAATTTGCCATGTTACTGCGCCACGCCAGAAAAATTACTGAAAATTCTCAACGCGAAAATTGATCGTAATTTCAATAAACATAATAAAAAAAAAATATTTTACATTCTATTAAGGGGGTATTCTAGTCTAGAGGCACGAATTTCCGACGTTTTTTCGAACTCTGTAAAAAAACATAATATTTTTGCTATTCATTTCTTTGATCATTCATTTATTTATATTTTAAGAATACATAAAAAAATAAAAAAAATTAAAAACTCGAAAAGTTAAAAGTTAAAGTGGGGGGGGGGTCCAAAAAAAGGGATGTCCTGGCGTGCATGGTTCCAACTCTTCTGGTCATCTGAAACAAAAAAGACCAAGGGAATCTTAATCAATAAAGATGTGAGCTATCGCGCCTACATCGGAGAAGTAAAAAACAATTCGTTTTAACAAAATGATGGCCGTTTGAAAACAAATTTTTTCTACAGTTCCAAATTTTTTAAAGATAGATAAAAATTAAAATTTTTGACTTTAATCTAGTAAGAGACAGAGGGATGTATAGAGAAGGTTCACACAAAATTTCAAATAAATCGGTTCAATAAAACTTGAGATATCATGCACGCCAGCTTGGAAAAAGTAGTTTCGAGAAAAACGCGTTTAAAGTTTTGAGTAAAGTTTCACGCAGTTTTACTCGTATAATGATACGGTATACTTAGATATTTTCAATCGGCGATTCCTGTCCCATACAATGGACCTTCCTCCACTCCAAAATGTTCATTCTCTGAAGTTTTTTCGTGAAAACGAGCAGTCCTGGCTTCCTTTGAAGCATCCGAAGTCGGATTTCAGAGCGTTTGATCCGAGTTTCGTCCCGTTTGACAGCGAACGTGTCACGTAATAAATGACGAGGTAATATATATATATATGTCGGGTTAACATTAGAATTTAGGGCGCGTGACGATTTTTCGTTTGAATTAGCCATCGTTTTACAAAACAGAGATTACGTTTACGCGTATATACAAGACTTTACAAAGTATAATGAATATTGAGTTTAACGAATAATAAGATTAACAAATAATAAGTTTAACGAATAATAAGATTAACAAATAATAAGTTTAACGAATAATAAGATTAACGAATAATATGTTTTACGAATAATAAGTTTAATGAACGCTATTAACAATGTTCTTGGGTTCAAACGAATCCACGGCCAACGGGATAACTCTTTACTATGCGTAGAATAATTTTAGGCACAAAAATACGATTACTGAGACGCTCGGTATACTGCTCGATGTGTCACTTTCCAAGGCGATCACACGAATGAATAAACTGATGGAATTCTTTCTCGCTGAACGATTGCATTTTGTTTGTTATATGCTCGTTGGAAGCATCGAGAAGGTTCCAATCGCCGTTGCTAGGCAGTTTTTGCCAAAAGTTTGATATGTACTCGTTGGAAGCATCGAGAAAGTCCCAAACGCCGTTGCTAGGCAGTTTCTGTCTGGAGTTTGATTGTTAATACAACGGGTGTCCCATTATATCGACACCTCCAAAATACAATTCCATGTGGCCAGGCCCGTTCTTGAGGCCGTATGCCGCCACAACCACATTTCTAGGGAGAACAAAAGGCAAAGGTCAGGCAAAACGTTTATCCCGTGACCGTGGCTACGTTCGGCGACCAGTTGTCACCTCGAACCCAATTTTGCTATTACAAATCTCGAACAGTTACAATCAGATCGAACGACAACAGTTACTTAATTACAGCTATGATAAAATCTAAGCTAAAGCATTAGAGGACTTTTCCCAAAATTGCAAAGGGAGGGCTCCAGTTTTCCTTTCATCTCCGACATATAATATAAAAAAAAGTGAATGAATAATAGCCTGTTCGTATACTTTATTCACAAGGCGAAGTTACACTTCAATAGCAAAATACAGACTGACTTACTGACTAAAGGACTGGGATCTTTACCTCCTCACTATGATTCGCATATCTCACGGGTGGGAATCCGGCTACTGTCTGTTCTCACTGCTATCGCATGACCAGGTGTTATATGCATATCCTGAGGTCGGCGGATTCCTGGCTTCTGGGCGACGTTACAAACGCATGGGCTTCTCGACCAATCATGATTCCTATAACGTTCAGTATTTTTAAAATTATAAAACCTTCATTAAAAATACTAACAGCGAGAAAAGTAGCAATTTTAATTGTTCCGCGTTCCTGTATGAATGTGTTTCGGAGCAAAAGTCCATATCAAGGAACTTAACGATTCGTTATTATTCTGAGTTTCAGAACCCAAACATCGTTCTAATAAGGTATTTGCAGACAAACTTTCATAAACTGGCTTTATAACTTTCAATACATCGTCACTTAGAGGAGGATTTTCATGGACAAATTCATCAATAGTGCCCTCAGCCACAGCTCTTTGCTTTTTGTTCGATTTGTTCCGGTCGGACCAGTTTAGTTGCCCCGTCACCAAAATCGCTGTAACTCGGTAAATAATTGGAATTTTGAAAAAATCCCTTTGAGGACATATCCTTGAATGTGTAAACTTTGGAAATATAAAAAGAAAAAATTTTCAATTTTATCCAATTTCTAAAAAATTCGTCTTTCTGTCTTATTTCTTCGCTCAGCTTTAAGCGAATTTGGCTATATCACATCACATAATTTTCTTATTTACAGATTGCGTTCTTAGCGTAGCAATGCGAAGCAAAAATCTTTGGCACGAAAATTTCGCGCAGGGCACAAGCTCCTCCTCTCCGCCGGTTTTGTCATGAGAAATCTCTGCAAGGTCGGCTATCGAAATTCCTGTCGAGCTCGCTTGAGTAACCAGTGCATCGCATTACTGTTAGGCATTCGTTAGAATCTTAGATCTTGCTTCGTTAGAATTGAAATTTAATTAACTCAATTTAATATTCCACATAAGAAAACAAACGAAAAACGTGGAATTACGTACCTTAGCTTTCGAGTTATAGAAGGAAATTAAAGAAAATGTTTCGAGTTTTCGCCTCGTTTCCTTAAAGGAAGCTTGCTCCTTAAAGCACCATCGTAAATCGCTAGGATGGACCCATTGTATGATCACCATGATCTAAATCCAAGTTTTTGTTTTTGGGGTCACTTAAAATCTACCGTGAACTCAACGTAAGCGAACAATGTACACGACGGCGAGAAAAGATGCAAAATTGATTTGAGATTATTCGAAGAATACCTGGTATTCTCGAGCGAATACGAAATACGTGCATGAATACGAAACAGACATAGAGCAGCGTGTGTTGAGGTACGAGATAGACACGTTGAACGTTTTCTTTAAACATTCATAACTTGAAGAGTGAAGCATGCAGGGCATATATATATACAGGGTGGTTGGTAACTGGTACAAGCGGAAAGGGGGTGATTCTACGCGAAAAAAAGTCTAAAATATAGAATAAATTTTTTTTTTAATTTTGTTTTTTTAATTTTCCCATCGAGACAACGATCTACAGTGAGATCCGTTATAACGAGACGTGATAAAGTGCACGCGTACCGAGCGAAAATTCAATCGATTTTCTCAAAAACAAAGCCTCAAACGAAAAATTTTTATTCTATATTTTCGACTTCTTTTTTCGCGTAGAATCACCCCCTTTCCGCTTGTACCACCAGTTACCAACCACCCTGTATAAATATGTTTTTTCAACTTTCACGTTCAAAGTCTAACACTTGATCTCTTACATCGCGTTTTAAATATTATAAGTGCTTCATTGCAAAGCTAATAATAATCCCGGCTTATGCTCTTTTCCCTGCTCGTTAAAGATAAGATATTTTCTATTTGTTCTTGTTTGTGGTGAAATGAGTTTCATGTTTTGTTATTTGTTATTAAATTTACAGTGGCTCATGAAGATACTGGAACATTAATTACAGAAAATTTTTATGAATACATTGTTTGCATTATACGGAATTTTTTCAAATTTCATTAGCATTGTAACGGGACACGACTATCGTGATTATCGCGACAATAAAATTCGAAGATATTTATGAAAGGCACAAGACATTTATTTTAAATATACACTTACAATTACTGAAAAATTGACATATAGCATAAGTAATAGTTGCAAACATACAATATGTACTAAAGATGGTTCCACTAAATATTGTGCTTTATCGGTACAGCGAATAATTAATATAATGAATAATTAACTGTTTAAATATTTTGGTAGTCTTTGTAAAGTGTGTGCTTTTAATAAATATCTTGAAACTTCTATATACATTTTTAAAACCGTTTCAAATTTTACTAATAGAATCGCGTCTCGTTACAGTATTAATGAGATTTCAAAATGTTTTGTATAACATATACATACAAAGTTTCTATAATTACTTCCTGAAGTATTGACTAAAGTATTATGAAGCACTCTGTATAAAGTGGACGTAAATAACGAAAACAATAATTTTTGTTACAATGCCGAAAATCAGGATTTCGATTTATCCATATTTTGCATAATTCAATGTTTGTAAATACAATTTTTTCACGATCGCAGGATAATAGGAAGAAAGAAAGTTGAAATGCAAATTCGAAAAGGGTAAAAAATGGTAGAAAAAATGAAAATACGAGTGTTTTGACAATCATTCTACAATATCTATCTTTTTTTACGCGTAGAAATTCTTTAAATACACTTTTCGAAAGAAAGATGAAATATTAAAAGAAAAAAGGTAGGAGGTGGTACAAATGAACAAAGATAAAGACAAAGTTAGTACATTTGTCAAGCAGCGTTATATTGTGCACGCTATATTCGAGCACGAGTATTGTTGGAATTACAGGAAATAAGTAAGGCTCAGGAGCGTACAAAGAACCGAAGCTTACTGGATTTTGAGTGATTTAGCAAGTAGGTTTTTATTGCTGTCTCTTGCACCCTTCGTGTGGATTCGTACACTACGATTCACTTTTGCATAGCCTCCTTTCGTAGACGCTCTCCGTGCTTTCATTACCTTTGTGGTCAGAAGAAGGAGTTTTACAGAGCCGAGTAAAATTTCGAGAAAAAATATTTTCAGTAGTGTTTTAAGTAGTAGTTATTCTATGATTCGAAGAAAATAGTATTTTAAATAGAAAGTGAGACATTGGCAAATAAAGCATATTCATTTTGATGAGATAAAGAATAAGATAAAATGTTTGAATATTTTATTATATTCTGAATAAGTATTTAAAATATATTTTATTTCTTGAAAATAAAAATAAATTGGCTACAGAAATAATAATATTAAGACGTATACATGTATGTAGCCACTTTCCTTAGACTGCGCATTAATATACATACTTTTACGAGGGACATTATATATATGTACATATAGATACTTTTTCACACACTATGAGCATATGCGAAATTTTGCTGATAAAAATACATTAACTGATTTACTACATTGATACAAGAAAGGACAAAAATTCCTGGGTGTTTTCTATGATAGTAATTATAATAACGAAGTAATAAAAGAGCGAATGAATAAATTAAAAACGAAAAGATTATAAATTAAAATAAACGCCTATATTATACGTATGCGATAAAGTAACATGTCGACAAAATGTCGATTTTAAACTCACTTGTATTGTAGCAGAAGCGAAATTGATACTCAAATCGCGTTGACAAGTGTTAAAACAGTTTTCCATGTACAATTATTTATTGGTTGCTATGTAACGTGTAAATAGCGTGACCAAATCCGATATCGATAACTTGCCGCACAAATATCGTATGTTCACTTTTTGTAAAATTTGAGGTTTCATATGCAGCAAATACTTTTTGACTGGCTTTTTGTGGTATATAAAAGTCACATTTACGAAGTATCATAAATTTATTCAAAATAATATTTTTATTTATTGTCTGTTCCTCAATCTATTAATAATTCATTGAATTTTTAAAACTGTTTTTCTCGAGAACACTGCAAGTGGACACACAATATTTGTGCATTTAGCCATCGATACAATCTTCTGTTAGAGCGAGCCACAGTTAAAAAGGATTAAAAGGTACGCAGAATCTATAACATTTGTCAACTAAATGTATTTTCTTTCTAAATGTGGCTATCTCTTGCAAAGTTTGACGAATCTCTGAGAGCCGCATAGATTCTCGATATTTGGTGTCGATGTTGGTGTTTGATTTCTACATGTGACCATGGTCGCGTCGCTCGGATTATTCTCACAAACGCGCAATTTCAAACATAACACTCGCTCTGACTCTACTTATCTACCTCTCAGGACACAGCAGCTGTATGCATTGGTCAAATTAGATAGTCTGTCAATAGAGTCAGTAACATCGAAATTTACGATTTATTTTTTTTTTTATTTATTTGTTTAAATTTTACAATTTGTCCAGTAGGACATTTGGTAAAATATTATATCGGTATAATAATATAACATGTGGGTGGCTACCCCCAGCGGGGTACCATCATCGTGTTTGTTAGGTTCTATCCTTTGTGAGATCTGCTGGGTGATTCCTTTTTAATCTTCTTTCTATGAATGTGCTGATCGTTTCCGCTGCCATCCGGTTCGGGTGCGTTGATATTCTTTCTCTGTACCTTCTTGCGAATCTGCTAATCTCTTCCTTGACCGTTGGTATTCCAAGGTCTTTCCGTATGTCCTCGTTTCTAACGTACCGTGGGGCGTTTACTATTGTTCTGAGTATTTTAGATTGCATTGCCTCCAATTTGGTTATATGGCTCATTGCTGCTGTTCCCCATAGTGGTATTCCGTACGTCCAGATTGGTTTTATGATCGTTTTGTATATTTTTAATTTGTTTTCTGTGCTTAGTTTGGATTTTCGACTTGTTAACCAGTACATCTGTCTCCTTGCTATTTGTATTTTGTCTATTATTGCTTTAATATGCTGTTTCCATGTGAATCGTGTATCTAAGTGGAGTCCTAGGTATTTGACTTGCTTGGTTTGTACTATGTGTGTGCCGTTTAGTATAATGTTTGGTGGTTTCTGTTTTCGCAGTGTGAATGTGATGTGTTTGCATTTATGGGGGTTGCTTTAATCAGTTTCACTTGAAGCCACTTTTCTATTTTTGTGATGTGTTCTTGTAGTAATGTAGTTGCCGTTGCGGGGTTAGTGTGCCTGACTAGTACATCAACGGTAGAAGATTTTTTATTATGTTTATTGAAATTACAATCAATTCTCGCGTTGAGAATTTTCAGTAATTTTTCTGGCGTGGCGCAGTAACATGGCAAATTATTTATAATAAGTTATTACTTGTTATAGATAAGTATAATTGTAAGTAGGTATAGTAAGTGATTAGATATTACTTAATTTAAGTAACTAGTTGAATTTAGCGTTTAGGTCTAGCGGGTAGTGTCTCTTCAGCCTGCGGATCTGGTCCGACGTATCAAATAGTCCAGTGATTAGGGGGTTTCGGTGTTTGTTGACTCTTTTGCTATATCTGTCGCTATATTTTGCTATTTCCTCTTTGACTGTGGGTATCTTGAGGTCGCGATGAATTGTTTCGTTGGTAACGGTAGAAGATGAAAAGGAATTTATTACATAAAATTAGATGAGTTTGAATCACTCTGAAAGTGGAGGCATTTTGGAGATTTTAAAAACATCCCTATTTTTAGCGAATTATAAGCTTATTGTCTTCCTCGTTTCGTACTATTTTTTATTGGAAAACGTTACTATTTCTGATAACTTGGGATGGTTTTCATCGGATATATGACGTATTTATGAAATATCTTTATTTATTTACAGAAAATATAGAAAACGATAACTCCAGTAATAATAATAAGCATAAAGATTATATTTTCGGTTATAACTTGATTTACTAAAGCTTATTACTATGAAACGAAAGAGTATTATTTTATACATTTTGAAACTCGTTTTCGTGTGCTGGAGAAGGTGGGAATGTACAAAATTGCAATCTTACAAAGATTCTCGAGTTATAGAGGTTCAACTTACTAAGGTCCAACTGTACCTTATACATTATACGTATGCGCTATTAATCAAAAATACGTGGACATAATATTATTTCAATATTAAAAATAAGAACACTTATTGTTGGGATTTTTTATCCAAATGGCACGATATTCGATTGAACTTCCTTTTAAAGCTTAATACGCGATAAAAATATCGCCATCTTAATATCGGTGTCTGTTTGAGTGTCAAATTATGCATATATAGATACGACGAAGAAAATCTTTTCAAATTAATTAAATGTCTATCGTGATTCTGGCAATTATATTTCAAATTAGTTAGCATTTCAACGAATTATGTATTTCATTTTAATATACCATCGATAAGATTTTAACTAAACAGTTTATATTTCATATGACATTTACATTGGTTCCAGAAGAAGATAAAAAGTAGTGCTATTAATTTATATATCTTAGTGATATTCATTATAAATGATGATATTGTTATTATAAACCGACCAAGGTTTCCACATACTTATAAGCAGCAGTATATATACTTAATGGTAGGTTAAGTGCTAATGTAAGTTCGTAAACTAGATCGTATCGTGACTGATACATTAATGAACATGCAAAGCTTTGGGGCTGCTCTTCTAAGGTGCAAAACTATGCTGACCAGTTTAGTAATGCACTATCTGGTTCTGTAATGCAGAGACCAGATGGGAATTGAGATTTGCAAGAGAAGGTTATAACATAAATGAGCGCTTTCTAAATGAAATTAGAAATTTAAAGTTTACAGATCGGTTAGCGTAATCACATCCTAAAATACTGTCATTTATTTTCATAAAGAAATAGCTTTTCTTATGTTTTTACTCGTTCTATGAATATGTATCAATAGCACGTGAATTATTATTACATGGAGCCTGCATGACGTATCTTTTTGCCAAAAATTGCAAGTGTATTGCAACATAAAACAAATCGTAACTCAAATCAAAGTTATATTCAGCATATAGTTGTACATGAAAGTATTTGAACACTCCCAGAAACTTTTTATATATATTACACAAAACATTTTGAAATTCATTAGCATTGTAACGAGACACGATTATTGTCGTTATATTGGAAAATTCGTAATGGATCTGAAAATATATATAGAAGCTACATGATATTTATTTGGAGCATTCATTCTGCAAAGAGCACCAGAGAATTTGCACAGTCAATTATTTACTATACCAATAAACCACAAAATATACCTAGTAATACCATCTTTGGCACTAATTGTATACTTAAAACTGTTATTCATATGTTCATATGCTTACTAAGTATTTACAATAAATTATTTACAATAAATAAGAAAAAAATATACAACAAAAGTTTTTCCTCCGAAGCTTACTTTTCGAGAAATTCAAGTTCGCGAATTTGTTAAGAATATTTGAATTTGTCTGATTACCGACTAGGTATGAATTAAATCATCGATAGGATGTTATAATAGATGCGAAAATAACTAAGAAACGTAGAATAAAATTTTTCTGTTTAAAGCTTCATTTTCAAGAAAATAGAGCTTGAACATGTTTTCTTACGAATCGGCCTGATACACGCGTACGATAAATTTTCAAAATTATTTTTCTCGTAAACACACCGTCTTATGAAAAATTTTTATTCCACATTTTCAACTTATTTTCACGTAGAATAACCTCCTGTCGATTATTTAGTCCTGCCCAGTTCAGAATTAACCATGTTCAAGTATATTTGATAAATTTTTAAACTCTATTTTTTTCGAATACTAAGCTCTGAACGAAGATATTCTCTTCTATATTTTCTTTTTACTTTTTCATAAGAAGTTACCCCATGCCCGCTTCTACGTAACTTTCGGCCACACCTTGTATATTTTTTCGGACACGGTTATACAAGATCATATACAAATATAATTCGAAATTTTTGCTGTTATAATTAACGATAGACAGTGCTAAGTTAGCACTGCTAATGAAATTTTAACAAGTTTCACATAATGCACAAAATACCTATTCATAAAAAATTCTGTGATAAGTCTACGAATATTTTCTCGAGCCACTGTACATTTAAAATTTGGATATATTCTGTTTAAATTGTCAATGTGTAAAAAATTGATACAGAATTTGTGAATTTTACGAATCGACTTGACGAGGAAGCTTGTTACATTTTAGACTGATTTTCTTAAGAAGTTATTGAAGAAATACAACTTTATGTGATATGCTTAAATTTGTCTCGTTACTGCCTTTAACAGCAGATAAGATCATATGATCTCATTTAGAAAAGTTATGGTCACCTTGATCGTTAGTGTCCCACCAACTAATTGTCATCTGTGAATAATTCCTCTTTCTCTAAAATAACAATAACTGCTTATAAGTTACGGTAAAATTATGTTCTAAAGATCTATCGCTTCTCTAAAATTTCTTTATTCTAATTCTAAATTCGCAGCAGAAGCGTTGTGTGTATAATATGGTTTATACTGTAACATGAAGCTGCATACTGATTGCTACTTGACTGGAATATTATCTATACTAATACGTATTTAAATATATGTATGTATATGATAACCAGATTGCAAATGTTTATGCAAACTCATATTTCTATGAACATGACTAAAGTAATAGAACCTAAGCAGAAATTTCTTTCATCTATTAAATCTTGTAATAAATATTATACTTTGGATATTTTATACATTTTTGTATATTTAGTGTATTCTTTAAATTTTCTATAAATGCATAAACAATCTAATGACCTTATCATTTGAATCTTATATAAATAAAAACTGCAAAACTATAATAAATCATTGTGAAATAAATATAATAACCTTTCCATATAAGGTTTTCATTACCTATTGTAATCAACTAAATATCATTGTATCTTTAATTTGTATCGATCGTCTAACGATAAATTAGTTTACCATCGGAAGTTGAATTATTCAGGGAAGCACAGATGTTCTGTACAGTACACCTTTGTTATCTCCTGTGCCATGAAATTACATGCTGATTTAGCAAGGTCTTTGTTAACAGAAGCATCACGGCGCACTGCAGTACATACTACAATATATATGAAGATATACCATTTCAAACCACTGCATGCAATTCGATAGTATTTTCCGTGATGAGAAATATTTATTTCTTTTGGTATCAAGCATTTGTGAATAAAGCTCGTGTGAGGTTTGTTTCAGTTTAAGCATCGAAAGAATTATGGAACCTTTTAATAGGTTCTATTTAAAACATGGGCGTGAAACATTTTTAGAACACTTTCTCACATTATAAGTTCCGATGAGAGCAGCTAAAGAAAAGTTCTTGAAACTAAACGTTTTAATTTAAATAGAACAGATAGTTTGTTCACTAATGTAAAAAAAAGTTCTCAATTACTATAACAAATATCGAATAGTATTCAATGAATAGTTAATTTGTTAAATTATGAAATTTGTTATTTACGAAATAGTCAATAGTTAAATTGATATTCTGAATATGTTATTTATTTCTAATATTTACTAATTATGATATTTTCTATATATAATAGTTCGTATTTGAAATGAACAAACAGGAGGCTAAGGCCGTTACTGAATACTATCACGCTGAATAGAAAAAATTAAATAGGATAATAAGGACTTTGTTTCACCTGCAACCAGTCACGCGCGAAGCCGAAGTTTCTGCCAGACAAAATATTCTATTATGGGACTACTGTTGCAAATGAATTTTTATCGCGTTTGGAACGCAACGGTTCCCCTGCGAAGTTAATGACGTGACATTTCTTATTCGAAGAAAGAAAGTTTGGAAATAGATACTGTTTGTCGAAATTACTGCAAAGCTGTGTACCATCTAAGTGCTGCCCAGATTATGAAAAATTTAATCTTTCTCTCATAAATAGTCAACCACCTTTCATCGTGTTGTAAATCTCGCGTCACTTTCAATCTTACAATAGTAAACGCCCCATGGTACGTTAGAAACGAGGATATACGGAAAGACCTTGGAATACCAACGGTCAAGGAAGAAATTAGCAGATTCGCAGGAAGGTACAGAGAAAGAATATCAACGCACCCGAACCGGATGGCAGCGGAAACGATCATCACATTCATAGAAAGAAGATTAAAAAGGAAACACCCAGCAGATCTCACAAAGGACATAACCTAACAAACACGATGATGGTACCCCGCTGGGGGTAGCCACCCACATGTTATATTATTAAACAGCTATAATATTTTACCAAATGTCCTACTGGACAAAAAGATCAACTTTATTCCTTTTAATGGAAGCATACGTTCAAACACATTAATCGGTCGGTTATAGCATTCTTTATAACGAGTTATGAACTCATTTATGTCTAAAAACTATTAGTACTGAATAGAACATTTTTTGGGAAATCTAAAGGACATAAATAAAATCATTAAAATTTGTATTTCTGTCAAATAATAACACCCAAACATATGTACAGTATTACGCTAGAATATTTTTCATTATCGCAATATATTAATTACTTATATCAAAGGAATTGTAGATTATAGTATTATATATTATTATATGATAGTATTATTATTATATGTATATTATTACTATATAATATTATATAGTATCATAAGCTAATAGTGTTATATATTAAAATGTCCTCATTCTTGTGAACACTGTTTACGTGTAACAGGAAAAAAACGTTCAGTCACGCGCGACTGCTATGCACGTGAGCATAGCACACCTGTTCATATTTTCCACGACTCTCGCACGCGGCTGATCTAGTCGCAACAGCGCGAATGGAAATTGTGCCATATTCGACAATGGATGTACATTCATATATTTTATTATAGAAATATACACGTTACTATAGAATTTCTATGTATTTCAGTTCATTTAAATTATACAAAAATATCATCACCTCAGTATTTCATATGAAACCATTAATTACGTAAGTTATGATTTTCAGACCTTTTATTAACTGAACATATAAATAATACGATATTACATCATTAAATGAAACTAGTACCTAGCCCTTTGCGGACGAGTGTCGGCAAATAGCCGCCCGAATCTGTTCACAGTTGCGGACGCTTATTATGAAATGGCTGACGTACATCTATTTTTCTCAGCGATAATCTTATGCGTATTTACGCATGGGTATGGTAAACTAAACAGCACTATGTCTTTGATGAAAAAAAATTAGAGATCTATAGAACCTTCACCTATCATATCTTCCGTTTAACGTAAACTCGCGATGATGGTCGAGTTAGAATTTCAGTCTTTCAATGGTATTCTCAGACGAATTTTCTTTTTTTTTTTTTATTTATTTGTTTTAAATTTTACAATTTGTCCAGTAGGACATTTGGTAAAATATTATAGCTGTTTAATAATATAACATGTGGGTGATTACCCCCAGCGGGGTACCATCATCGTGTTTGTTAGGTTATGTTCTTTGTGAGATCTGCTGGGTGTTTCCTTTTTAATCTTCTTTCTATGTATGTGATGATTGTTTCCGCTGCTGTCCGGTTCGGGTGCGTTGATATTCTTTCTCTGTACCTTCTTGCGAATCTGCTTATTTCTTCCTTGACCGTTGGTATTCCAAGATCTTTCCGTATGTCCTCGTTTCTAACGTACCATGGGGCGTTTACTATTGTTCTGAGTATTTTAGATTGCATTGCCTCTATTTTGTTTATATGGCTCATTGCTGCTGTTCCCCATAGTGGTATTCCGTACGTCCAGATTGGTTTTATGATGGTTTTGTAGATTTTTAGTTTGTTTTCTATCTCAGACGAATTAACAAGCTTTTTACATATTTTATATATTTTTTATAATACCTTATACACGATGTCTAATAGTGTATCGATAGTAATAGTGTTCGATAGTGATAGTACTAGTAACGAATATTATTTTGAACCTGACAAGATAGAAGACGATGACAGTGCTTCAAACAGTGGAAGCGGACTCCGTTCAACAAGGAATCGGCTCAGATGTTTCAATATTTCCAGCGATAGTGATAGTGATTATGAACTAAATATCGATGAAAATAATACAAGCCTCGACAATAAATAACGCGAACGTTCAACGTGTATATTTTCTCAACTACGCGCGCCAGTACGTTTCGTCCACAGCGATGCTGCTGTTACGTAAAAAAATTTTTTTTTATTTATTAAAATTTACAATCAATTCTCGCATTGAGAATTTTCAGTAATTTTTTCTGGCGTGGCGCAGTGACATGGCTAATTATTTATAATAAGTTAATACTTATTATAGATAAGTATAATTTATAAGTAAATATTATAAATAAGTAAATATTACTTAATTTAAATAACTAATTGAATCTAGCGTTTAGGTCTAGCGGGTAGTATCTCTTCAGCCTGCGGATCTGGTCCGACGTATCAAATAGTCCAGTAATTAGGGGGTTTCGATGTTTGTTGACTCTTTTGCTATATCTGTCGCTATATTTTGCTATTTCCTCTTTGACTGTTGGTATCTTGAGGTCGCAATGTATTAGTTCGTTGGTGACATACCAGGGTGCATTTATAATGGATCTTAGCGTTTTCGATTGGAAGCGTTGAAGTATTTTAATGTTGGAATTACTTGCTGTTCCCCATGACAGGTTTTATTACGGTCTTATAGAGGGTAATTTTATTCTGTGTGTTTATTTTGGAGCGTCGGCCCGTGAGCCAATAGAATTTTTTTAGTTTGTCCTTTAGTTGCTTCGTTTTGTCTGTGATGTGGTTTTCCCAGGTTAGTCTCCTGTCCAGGATCATGCCCAGGTATCTGACTGTGCCCTTGCTAGGAATTGTTGTATTGTTGATGGTGACCTAGTGAAGGTTACATGTGAACGTAAAAATGACAGGAAAATAATAATAAAAAAATGTTGGGTTGTTGAACCAGAGTTCGAGATACCTTTATTCTATAATAAGATTACAAGTGTGCGATTAAACCGTTACCGAAAGACTGAAGCCTCGATCAAGACTCAGCTCTTCTAGATGTTCGTTTATCTTATGCCTACGTGCCGAAATTATATTCCTTTGTTTTGGGAGTCGGTGTCGTGTGCAAGGCGGTTCAGGTTTCCTGAGTCGGTTGGAGATATTTGTTGACTTTACACTGCATTTGGCTCTTTTATTTATCTTATGAAATCCTTTTTACACGTTATAAAGTACCTTATTTTTTTCATGCAACTTTTATTATACAGATTCTAAAAATTCCGTTCCATAAGAACACTTTTTAAAGAAATCCCTGAAGATAAACGATATTTTTTTAATAAATTCGAACAGAACTCTTTTAAAACCCAGAGAGAATTCCTTTTCTCAATCCCTCTTTCAGTTATATAAATGTTTACAATAGGATAAACTCAGGAGAGACACCACTGGCGTAAAGGCGTCTCACTCGTAATATCTTTTGATCGGGGAAAGAGAACTGTACATATTACGTTTTGTCATAACCTTATTTCTGTGCTTGAGAAAAATACTGCCTTATATACACAGGGTGAAATAAAGAAAGGTTGACTTCAGGTTACATAGTACTTGCTAAATGATGAAAAAATGTCTTAATAAACATGGGTCGAGAAATTAATAGTTCCAAAGTTATGAACAATATTTTGTTTTGACTTTAGCAGGAATAGAAAACAAACTAAAAATTTACAAAACCATCATAAAACCAATCTGGACGTACGGAATACCACTATGGGGAACAGCAGCGATGAGCCATATAACCAAACTAGAGGCAATGCAATCTAAAATACTCAGAACAATAGTAAACGCCCCATGGTACGTTAGAAACGAGGACATACGGAAAGACCTTGGAATACCAACGGTCAAGGAAGAGATTAGCAGATTCGCAAGAAGATACAAAGAAAGAATAGCAACGCACCCGAACCGGCTGGCAGCGGAAACGATCATCACATTCATTGAAAGGAGATTAAAAAGGAAACACCCAGCAGATCTCATAAAGGATATACCCTGACAAACACGATGATGGTATCCCGCTGGGGGTAGCCACCCACATATTATATTATTAAACAGCTATAATATTTTACCAAATGTCCTACTGGACAAATTGTAAAATTGAAAGAAATAAATAAAAAAAAAAAAATCGTAGAGAAAAAAACCATGGTATTCAGAGACGTAAACTACCCCCAGCGATGTTTTGAAGAACAAATGGTAGATTGAAGATTAAATCTGCTTATTCGTGGAAATCCATAAGAGTATATAGAAAACCGCCCTGTGAAATTTCCGAGTAGAGAGGATTAATGTTTCCTGTAATCCTTTACCTCTGCGAGTGTCCACAGCAAAATCACACAGGTACCGCAATTGTCCCGACCGCGAATGTCCACCTGTTTCCAAAACAGTCAAATTGGTTAAGTGCTTTTGCACCGCGTTGATAGAATGTGGTGGTGCACATTTTCTTCAATACGATGCAGTATTCTATCTCCCAGATCCGGATCGTCGTGCTGAACTCGTCTGCCAAATTTCGCAGGTTTTAACGCACCGCTATCCCGTAATCGTTGGTCTATTTTGCAAAATATCTTTGCGCTGGGTATAGTCCTATTGGGATATTTTTTGACGTATAAACTTTGCGCTTTTGTGCTATTGCCATCCGCCGCATCGTAGTAAAGGTGCTTGTCCGAAAATTCTCCAAATGTATTGCGGCGGCACTCGACAGTAAACTTTCCAACAGTTTCTGTCCCGTGGCGCACGACACAAATACTTGCGGACAAGATGATTGCCAGATGTCGATACATTCGTCCCGAACATTTTTTAGCTAGCCTAAGGACCCGCTATAAATCTTAAGATTTATTATAGCTAAGGTCCTCCAAAGAGACAAACAGTCTTTGTTTATCAGTCTCTAAGTCTACCTACTACGGGGACACACGAGAAATCTGCATCCTTTTCCAACGACCAACACGAATTAGCCAATAAACATTGACGTACATTTCCCTCACTTTCCGAACCAAAGCTTTTCTCAACGAATCCGGTGATCTCGCATCCTTAGACACACCCCATCACAGCTTTCCCTTGCAGCATCATCGTGACGGAAAGTCAGTCTATTACACGGAGTCGACACACAACGGTCGTTGCAATTGCACGGTCCGAGTCAATTATCAATCTAGGCTTTCGACATCTCGCGCAATCATCGTTCGCACTCGTAGCGCATATCGAATCATAGCTATTCGAGCTCGAACTTGTAACTGCGCACCGCGAACCGAATTTAATAACCGCGAATCTTGCGCCAAGTGTACTCATCGAACGTTACGGTTAATAAATATTTATTGTTGAATACATCTGAGTATTCCTTCTGCACTTATCACGACATCCCACTTCAAATTGGTGACCCTGACGTGATCTTCAGTGAAACAGGTGACCGTGATAGTGCTCGTGAAACGTAAACACTGTGAATCCAAGTCAGTTCGAAATGACCAATATCGCCCATTCTGAACGTCCGACGATCGGCGGGGACAACGTGGACTCGATAAACGTGCCCCTCCGCGTGCCACCTTTCTGGCCTGACGATGTTGATTTGTGGTTCACGATACTGGAAGCACAGTTCGGAGCCGCCCGGATCACGGGCGATCAGGAAAAATACCAGATCGCTATCGCGCATCTCGACAAGTCGCACGCGAGATTAATCCGAGACATATTGAACGCCCCACCGGCGACCGGGCGTTATGAGTTCGTCAAAAAGGAGCTCATCAAGAGATTGGGAGAGTCGGACGCCAAGAGACTGCGACAAGTAATCGAGAAGGAACAAATGGGCGATAGGACGCCATCCCAATTCTACCGGGACCTAAGAAACCTAGCCACCAATTCGTTAGCAGACGATGTCATCCTCACCGTCTGGGAAGGTCGACTTCCGTCGCGTGTGCAGAGCATCCTAACCTTAGTACAGAGCAAAGAACTGGAAACCCGCATCCAAATCGCCGATATCATCTTCGAAGCCACCCCGGAACCAGGGCAGATCGTCGCAACCAGCGCAGTCCGACTACCTACAATAACCCACCCACCGGGCCAGAATAGCGGAATAGGCGACGCTGTGGCAGCCGCCCTCAACGTGATAAACGAGCGGTTAGCGCGCATGGACACCCGAATAAACGAGATTCAAGCGCAAGTAGACGAGCTAAGAACCAACGAACACCGTCGAGCACGATCACAATCACGCTCGCGAACACAATTCCGCCACCGTTCGCGCCCCCGCGATCCGCCGCGGCAAGACGGACTCTGTTACTATCACGCACAGTACCGAGAACGCGCGAGAAAGTGCACATTCCCTTGCTACTAAATGCAAATAAACTAAATATAGAACCCAGCCTCGAGCTTAGCTCCGATCATACACCCATAATTATTACATACTTAAACAAACCAATAATTTATAACAATTCAGAGACACTATGCAATAAAACCATCAAATGGCAAACATTTAAAGAAATAATTGAGAGCAAAATCAACTGCAACATCCCATTGAAAACACCCGAACATATCGAACAAGCAGTAATAATGCTTACAGAAACTATTCAGGAAGCAGCATGGGCAACCACCATACCTGAATCAACTAATAGACCAACAAAAATAATTCCGCCAGACATCCTTGAAAAAATTAGAGAAAAAAGAAAAGCGAAAGCAAAATGGCAAAAACATAGATCAAAAGAAAACAAAAAACACCTAAATAAACTTGCAAAGGAAATAAAAAACAAAATAAAAGAACACAATAACAATGAGTTCACAAAATTCATAGAGTCACTATCTGCACACGAGAACTCTAACTACTCCCTTTGGAAAGCCACAAAAAAAATAAAGAAGCCAATAAAACTAGTCCCAGCAATCAGAAAAGCAGATAATACATGGGCAAGAAGCAACGAAGAACAAGCTGAAGAATTTTCCAACCACCTAAGCAACATATTTACACCACATAATATCAATAATAGCAACCACAACTGTCATATGGACGAGGATGAGGTAATCACTAGTACTGCAACTGACAATCATTACATCATACCTAAAACAACAGCACATGAAATTAGAAACATAATCGAGAAAACAAAAAATAATAAGGCACCAGGAATCGACCTAATCAATGGTATAATCTTGAAAAACCTTCCTCCAAAAGCGATACGACTATTTACAATAATTTTCAATGCAATATTAAGAATCCAATACTATCCTAAATTATGGAAACTAGCACAGATCATAATGTTACCTAAACCAGGCAAAGACCCACACCAATCAGCATCTTACAGACCAATATCACTACTTCCCGTATTTTCCAAAATACTAGAAAAAATAATTTACGCCCGCTTAAAACCAATAATAGAGAAGGAAAAATTAATACCAGATCACCAATTTGGATTCAGAAACAAACACTCCACGATAGAGCAAATGCACAGACTCACAAACGAAATAATACTAGCATTAGAAAACAAACAATACTGCACAGCCCTCTTTATGGACATCGAGAAAGCATTCGACAAAATAAACTACGATAGTCTACTTCAATCAATCAGAAAACAATTCCCGGAACAGATATACCATTTAATCAAATCTTACTTAAGCAACAGAACTTTTTCAGTAAAAATTAAAGACACATACTCTCAAGTTAAAGACATCAAGGCAGGGGTTCCGCAAGGAAGCGTCTTGGGACCAATTCTATACACACTATACACGGCCACATACCAACAACTACCAATAGCAAAATACTGACATTTGCGGATGACACTGTTGTACTAGTCAGGCACACTAACCCTGCAACAGTAGTCACATTACTACAAGAACATATTGTAAAAATAGAAAAGTGGCTTCAAGTTAAACAAATTAAAGCGAACCCTGATAAATGCAACCACATTACATTCACACTGCGAAAACAGATACCACCAAACATTACACTCAACGGCACGCATATAATACAAACAAGGCAAGTCAAATACCTTGGACTCCACTTTGATACACGATTCACATGGAAACAACATATGAAATCAATAATAAGCAAAATACAGATAGCAAGGAGACAGATGTACTGGTTAACAAGTCGAAAATCTAAACTGAGTATAGGAAACAAATTAAAAATTTACAAAACCATTATAAAACCAATCTGGACGTACGGAATACCACTATGGAGAACAGCAGCAATGAGCCATATAACCAAACTAGAGGCAATGCAATCTAAAATACTCAGAACAATAGCAAACGCCCCATGGTACGTTAGAAACGAGGACATACGGAAAGACCTTGGAATACCAACGGTCAAGGAAGAGATTAGCAGATTCGCAAGAAGGTACAGAGAAAGATTAGCAACGCACCCGAACAGGCTGGCAGCGGAAACGATCATCACATTCATTGAAAGGAGATTAAAAAGGAAACACCCAGCAGATCTCATAAAGGATATACCCTAACAAGCACGAAGATGGTGCCCCATTGGGGGTAGCCACCCACATGATAATCAAACAGCTAAAAAATTCTACCAAATGTCCAAATTGGACAAATTGTGAATATGAAATATTAAATAAAAAAAAAAAAAAAAACATTCCCTTGCTCTTGGAATTCGGGAAACGGGACCAGCCGTCCGTAAAAGCGGCAAACGACGACGGTTTGGCATCTCGCCGCATACTCGTAACGAACAAGAACTCGCGGATCTCCTATCTCATCGACACCGGCGCTGATATTTGCGTGTCGGAGAAGCGTCAGGAATAGGGTTGTAGGCGTTTGATAAATCTTCATTGGAATTGACCATCGTTGTGATATAACAAAGGCGCGGCTTGCTAACACGAGTAGGGGTACTACGGACTCGACAAACAACCGTGGCGGTTGGACACTCGCGATACTAGTCATGTTGATCTTAGGCTCAATAACGAATCCGCGGTCAACGGGATGATAAATGTACGTGCTCACAAAAATCTAAGTCAGACTCTTTGTTAAAACGTGAAACATCCACCGAGCGTACAGACTCTAAGTAACTCGCTAATACGACCTCACGAGAGAATGACTCTCCGTCGCGATGATGCTGCAGAGGAAAACTATGATAGGGTGTGTCTGAGGACACGAGATCATCGGATTCGTCGAGGATAGCCTTCGTTCAGAAGGTGAGGGAATTTGGCGTTGCTGCTAATTGGTCAATCTCCATATCGGTGGTTAGAAAAGGATGCTAGCCGCCCTTGAAGGAAAGTTGCTAGTAGGAGACGCCGTTCGTTGAAAAATAGGTCTCACCTATCTTCCCGTAGCTGGGACAAAGACTGTTTGTTTGAAGGACTTTAGTCAACTAAATCCTAAGATTTATAACGGGCCCTCAGGCTAGCTGAACATGTACTGCGGAGACGCATCGACATCTGGCAATCATCTTACTCGAAGAATAGAGTCTGCGTGTGGCGAGTCACGGGACAGAAGCCGTTGGAATGTTTACTGTCGCGTGCCGCTACAAATATTCCTTTTAAGGAGGGCTATAGAATTACTCCATACCTTTGTTAGACAAAGCGTTCATCCCGTGACCGCGGCTACGTTCGGCGACTGACTGTCGCCTCGAGCCCAAGCTCATTATCACAACTCTCGAACAATTACAATCGGATTGAATAACTACAATTGTTTAATTACAGCTATGGTAGACTCTAGATTACAATGTTGCGGGATTATTCAAAATTCCAAAGGCTCCGATGTTCTTTCATCTCCGACATGCGTATACCCGCGCAACAAGTTACACGGACCCGTGAACAGAAGCGAGTACGAGCTGTTCGCGGCCAGAAAACACGCAAGAAAACGACAACGAACTAAGCGACATCGTCAACTCCAATACAACCGCGTTACGGTTAAGGAAGATACGTTTTCCTGATCACGAAGCAGAAATATATAGCGACGTATCAGACGACATTGTAAGACCGTACGTACCGAAATCCTTGCGACGCGATGTATTTAATTCGCTCCACGGACTTTCCCATCCAGGGATACGTGCCACGCAAAAGCTGGTGACGTCGCGTTTCATTTGGCCGTCCATAAATAAAGATTGCCGGACTTGGGCACGACAATGTATCCCTTGTCAACGATGCAAGGTCACCAGGCACGTATCCTCACCCGTCGGAACGTTCGAAACTTTAGCAGGCCGGTTCGAGCACATTCACATAGACATTATCGTGATGCAATATTCACAAGGCTACCGATATTGTCTAACGTGCATCGACCGTTTTTCGCGTTGGCCCGAAGCTATTCCCATCGTCGATATGGAAGCGACCACCGTTGCCTCGGCAACTTATTGTAATAAATATACAGTAATATAAAGTATACTTATTGTAATAAATATGGCTACAATATAAATACTGCTGCGCTGTATACAACACTCGCTACGCACACTGCACACACAATACACACAAGTAATACTCTAACTTAATATTTTAGTTCTTTGAAAGTTCCTCGTCGACCATCGGAATTATTCTGTTCTTCCAAAACTGTTTTAGCCTCTTGCTTCAAAATGTCTAAAACATGGCAATGTAGGGTTGGAGAGTTTGTTCCGAAAGAAAAATTTACGTTACAAGGGTATGATATTGGAGAAACGAGCAGACTGTGCACCAGACATGTTCAAAAAGAAAGTCCAAAACTATTTTGCACAACCTTCGAACTTTATATAGCTAGATATTTGTTAGAGATGGTTATTAAAAAATGGACTTTCTGATTACCAGATGGATTTCGGAAATATCTCAATTCTTCAAACCTTATTGTCTTCACTTTTTGTGACCGAAGCGTGCTTTAAGCGTGGAAAGAAAAAGATTAGAAGAATGCTTTAAGGGGGGGGGGGGGTCAGTAAGGTTAATTCGTGCAGAAAAAGGCATGTTCTTGTGAATTTTTTCTGGCGATACGGTTAAAATTACTTTTTTAAAACCAATAGTACATTAAAGTATGACATTCGAAGAATATTGTGTAAAATTTTCACGGAGAAATATTGATAAATACGGGAATGGCAGCAATTATTCGGATGTGTCTCGGAAAAAAGTATAATTGCGGTGCACATCAGAACGTGGTGCTGGATCATCAGAAATCAAAAACTTAAAGTTCATTCGTTAGGTAACAGTTTTCCCCAGGTAACGCTGAAAATTTTTTTTCGAAATTTCAATTTTTCACTTTTTTGGAACACTTTGAAGGGAAAACGCGATTTTGTGCGAAAATTTGCGGCTAATTTGTTATTTTAAAATAAAAGTAATTAACAAATTTGAAAAAACTCTACAGCGTTACCTCATAAATTATGTACAGAAATAGTCTTCAAAATTTCAAAAGGATCGGTGCAGTAGTTTTGAAGTAATTGTGTGCACCGACTTTGAAAACGTGAGTTGTGGGGAAAACGCTTTAAAGTTTTCATGTATAAATGTATAAAATGATGTATGACATGTATAAAAATACTCGTAACTTCGTCAATTCTGCTCCAATCGACTTGAAATTTTGACACAATATTCTTAATATGCTATGCATTCAATTGAAAAAATGCAAAAAAAAAATTTTTAAACCTTCCCCCCCCCCCTAAGAAAACTCTAACATGGATAAAAGAAGCACAATTATCGCATTTATTATTTATTTTGAAGCAAACACTTTGACTATATTCGTGGAATAATATAAAATATTGATTTGACATTTTGTAGGAATTGTTGAAAGATAGGCTATAAGTTTTTCGGTAAATATTCACTTTTCATCACAAAATGTATATAGAGGCAATGAAACTGTATGGAAATACCACTGTGTGGTTTCATCACTGTCCATTTCTTACACCACTATATTTAGAGGCAAATAATATTTAATTTCAAAGGGTTGCCTAATTAATTTTGATCGCTGTGAGTTATATGAGCGACTCTGTCAAATAATATTACTTATATCTTGAACTTCATTTTTACATTCGCATTTTGAGTCGTTGACAAAATTTATAAGAAAAAGTGATATGCTTAGGTTATAATGATGTTTTACTATAACTGTTAGTAATAAACATACGAGAAAGTCTTTTACGTATACGCCACCACGTTTACGTGATCACACGCCATTGATTTATCACTACGACACTTGCGAAACTAATATTGGACTTTATTAAGTCTCTGTTGATAGAAGTAAATCCTTTCCTTAATCGTAGTACCGCAGTGTCTTAGAAATATAACGGAACTTCCAATACACACAGATTTACTATCGGAATATTCTATTATACAAACGTTCTATCAAGCAAAGGAAATATACTTTCCTTCTGTGTTTTGCTATTGTTCCGTCTGAAGGAACAAAAAACGAAGAATTTCGTAGGCAATTTTACGACACACGCTTTCGAAGACACGAGGCAATTTTTGAGTCAGAATATTAGCACTTAAAACAATTTCTTTCGGGAAGCGTAACAATGCTTATAATCTTCCATAGCCACAGTGTTCCCAACAGCCGAACGTGTCATAAATGCGGTTATTTCCGAAAGGTCGTTAGCGAATTGTAACGGCCCGATCCATCGAGGGCCTTTCGCAGGAATTTCCGTGACACTTACCTAATTGTTTCGAATTGAAGCCTCACCTTCGTCCAGGTATCGATTATCCGCTTCCCGCCGTGAGCTTCCCGCTGTGAGCTTCCCGCCAAGAGCTGTCCACGCTTCGGACGCATAGACATCGGCTGTATGTGTGGCATTTAACGAGTATGCCGATTGGACCTTTCTCGTGTTGGGTAACCAATCGATCAACATACGTGTTTTTTGAACTTCACTCCGCATCTCTCATTTTTTGGAGAAAATTTAGAATCGCTTCGATAATCAATTTATTAACATCGTTTTATCATTCGGAGAAGATCAAATACATTATTCGGCAACGCTTATATTATATTTGAGTATCATCAACAAAAGCAATCGATTCGTACTTCTGTTTCTTTGTTACGATGCTCGAGTCAAGAGCTTTTCCAGAGCGACATCGCCTTCAATCGGACACATCGTACGATCTTCGTAGTGTAATATCGTAAAAGAGTTTGATTAGAGATCGGTTGAAAATAGAAAAAACCGTGTACGTCGTCCTTCTGTGGTTCGTTTACATTTAAGAGCGCCTATGTGACTAAAGTCACCTAGTTCTTGCAGAGATATGAGAAAAACAATAAACAACGTTAGAGCAGAAGGACGGTTTTGGGGTTCAAGGAGGGATGACCGACAGGTCAGTGTATGCGAGTCGAAAAGTGAGTGCGTTGCGAGAGTCAGAGTTGATGGAGACATCGAAGAGTAGAGTTGAGAGAGCTAATCGAGTCGTCTAAGAGTAGAGTCGTTAAAGTTGATTGAGTTGTCAGTGTTGTAGAGTTGTTAGAGTTGCTAGTGAGAGAGAGAGAGAGAGAGAGAGAGAGAGAGAGAGAGAGAGAGAGAGAGAATTAGATTCGTTGTGACGAGAGTTGCCAAATAACTATAAAGTTATTTGAGATAGATACGAGTATCGCATTTAGTTTCAGTTAAACAAACATCGTTTTCTATCCAATTAATACCTGTATATTCAATTCATTATTAATAAATTGTAAGTAATCGGGGAAAAATTTATATCTTAATTTCCACGATACTACAGTAGATAATCCATCGCTTCGGGGCTAATCCACTTCGTTTAATCTGTTGGCAAATATTAATTTGGCACATAACAGGTGTAATGTATCGAGCAAACGACATAAACACGCACGCATACTATAATTATGATATTAAGATAAATACAAATGTATGTATGTAGTATACAGTAAGTACATAGATTATAGTACACCTTTCGGTGAAACTGTAAAAAAGGCACGACCTCGTTAATTTGGATATCGACGATCGTTGGATATAATGTAGAAATTAACATTTTGAACAACTTCTTCCTGGATATGGGACTGTCTGACGGCCATAGTTTTCCAAATATTTGCAACGAACTAACTGCGTAACTACGATATGCGTTAGTTTGGTTACCGGCAACTTTGCAGTTGTCTTATTTTTTGTTTGTGGTACATATAAACGAAACTAGGGCGAAATTGGGTAAAGCTTCGTACATAACTGCATACACAAGATTATGTTTAAGAAATATCTGTTATAATTCAATTAAAAATGAATATCATCAATGCATTGGCTTTCACAATTATTCTTTTCGTAAAATAATACCAATTATTCATCCACCTAATATTTTCGTAACTAACCTCTTAGGAACGATGCGCCACTATAGTGGCTCACTTTACTGACTCATTCACTCACCGTTTGAACTAAACGATCTTTTTCATTTACCCTGTTTCATACGTTTCTTGTCCTCGCAATGTTTTATAACAATTAAGAATATATAGTCTTTGTTTTTGATACGCCAGTGTCAGATATCAATTATTGCTTTCCGTTAAAATAAATATACCATTATTCGATGCCCTTTTTAACATGCCGACCCGTATCCCTATAATTTCTTAGAATCCTCAGCCTCAAAATGTCACTTCAAAATAGAAAACAGAGAGCAATTTGACAGACACTAACGCGCTATGAGTGTGAAAATTGTAACGTGGGTCTACGTGTCGTACCGTGCTTTAAAATATATCATACTCAATTGCATTATTAATTATTAAAGTAAATAATTAAAGTTAAAGTATATGCATCATATTTTTAAGAAAAATTATAATTTAGTTATCAAAAACTTCATTCCAATGTGTTTGTGTAGAGAACAGGAATGCAGTGCTATATCGTTTACGCGTAATTCGCGTCAAACTCTGCCATACAGAGAAACAGTCCCGTGCAAAATTCAGCCGTTTCTAAGAGATTAATTTATTAGAAAAGAAGGGTAGTAGCACGGTTTCCAGTTCTATATTTCTTCCTAAAATCTGATTCCTAAGTTAAATCGCTCCAAATTCTTTCGTAACATATTGGTAAACTAAAAATGGTATCTGTGATGAAAGGCGAAAGCAAAAGAAAAACAATTGAGTTTCACATATTTTATGAAAATAAGTCATTTTTGGAACTTGTACAAAAGTAAGGGTAATATGGTCTGCTGACGAAAATCATAAAAAATCATTTTTTGGTAACATTTTGAGGTCGAAAGTAAGCAGATAAAGCAAATTCTTCTGTTTATACACAAAAATGACACACATTCTTCCTTTTTGCACGTTGTGCACTCACTATGAGCTCGCTGTAAGGCAAACTGACGTCGCCTTCTTTCCATTTCCTTCTCTCAGGTTGTAAAACCATAATTTTCTTTGATCTCGGATAAATATTTCTCCGAGGCATGTCTATACGATTATAACATAAAAACTGAAGTAACGTTGATATAACGACAATATATAACGACAATATGGCTTCCGATAGCCATATTGTCCTCTGTTATGGCTAGAGGCAATATATCAACATGCGTAGTCTCAAACACTTTAACTGTATTTTTGAAAATATGAAAAATTAAGTGATCGCACTTGTGCATATCGATTCTACGTACCTTTTATCAAATATATTCCACGCACAGCACTAAGACTCGCTTAATTTGTAGGAAATATTTTGCTAAATGTACAGATCCAACTCAACCTCTCCGATTCTTATGATTTTGTAATATCTGCTCAAGGGCATTATTTCAAATAAATTTTTTTCAGACATACGACCGCTCTCGCGTAGTTTCCCACATATTTACAAAAAGCTACAATGTATTTTTGCCTATAGTTGTGCATCTGTGAAAACACATGTGTGAGTATTGGTTGTCAATCGCTGGCTGCTCATCTTTTGTTTATAAACAAGGGTCAGACAAGCAAGGCTTAAAGGCGCCGTACACAACGTGCGAGACTGTAAGAAATATTTGTTATAACTCAATTAAAAGTGGATATCGTCGATATATTGGCCTTGGGTCTGGGTGAGACCCTTCAGACCCGATCGTCGTGATGCGGCCGGTCAGAAAGGCAATAAGCAACAACACAGTTTGTTATCACTTCTCGGATACGTTGTCGACCAGGTTTTAGGAAGCCAACCCAAGCCCAAACGCAATACATTGGTGATATTCGCTCTCAGTTGAATTATAAGTTGTAACAGACGTTTCTTGCAGCCTCGCATTGTGCACGGGGCCTTTATGTTCGCCCGGTTCTCGTTTGTAAACAGAAAATAAGCAGCCGGCAGCCTGATGCACACCCTGGCACAGTTGCACAACTATGGGCAGAATTCATTTTAGTGGTATCGAGTTTTATCTATATTTTATCTATTAGGTCATCCCATAAGTTCGTGCCGACTTTTGTGTACACATTTCATGTGTCGATTTATAAACATACGGCGATAAGGGACCAATGCACTTGAGCTTAGCTGATCGAGAACAGTCTAGAACAGATTTTCGTGGGTATAAGATCGTAATATAGTGAACACAGTGACTTCTAACAGTAAAAAATCATGAGTGAAATGCGTATTCATTTTCGACATCTCATGTTATATGAATTTCGGAAAGGAAGTTCTGTAACAATTGCCACGAAAAACAAGCATATGTACTGTTTACGGAGAAAATGCGCTTTCATCTCGCACCTGTAGGAAGTGGTTCCAACGTTTTAGAGCTGGGAATTTCTGTTTAGAAGACGAGGAACGCTCCGGGCGTCCTCCTCAGACAGACAAAGATAAAATTCGGGATCTTGTTGAAAAATCACGAAGTTTGACCATTAATTCACACAAATATTGCACTCAGTTAGAAAAATTAAGGGAAGCACAACATATCACAAAACACAATATAACACAATCTTAACATATATAACCGCTCGAAAAACGGCACGAACTTATGGGATGACCTAATATATTTATCGATAGTTTAGATAGTTGGATGTACAGGAAAAAGATATTCCAGAATGTTGATCTTTACGACATATTTAAAAATCATCAAGACCGAAGAAGACATATGTTTTCTATAATTTCGCTCACCCTTCGTTTGTTTTTTCATCCAGATACAATTGCGTACATTTGGATACGCGCATACAGATATTGTTCATCTTCGCATGAATTTGTGTTTCTTAAGTATTTGTCCGTAATATCAGCAATATGAAATAATGAAATTACTTAGATACTTAGATGAATTGATCGCTTGGCTTCTCTTTTATTTTTTTCATTTCTTTTACTTTTCTTAATAATCTATGGTCATATACATAGAATCAGAAATATATCTTTAATACTACACGATAATTATCATTAATTATATCATTTTCTCATACATCACGCTTCTTGATACACAGAAACCTCATGATAATACACTTAATGGAATTTTGTTTAAATTTAGTGAAATTTGATATTGTTTAAATCTTCATTAAACAGTCAGATAGAAACATTGTAGAAAGTTACCTTTACTATTTTTTTCGCAATTACGAACAATTGCAATTTTCTCAAAATTTCTTACACGTCATCCAATAAACTAATCTTCCTAACTTCTCAAAAAAAAAAAAAAAAAAAGAAAACTGAAGCCATTTGGTTCAATTTTAAAAAAGTTATTCTCAAAGGGTGTTTGAATACTTTCGTGAGCTACTATATCTCTTTCTACTATCATTAGTATGTCTAATTTTGGAAGATTTTCCCTTCTATTTGTCATGCATGAGTTTTAGAAATAAGTTTGCAAGTGAGATTCGACATTTTTAAGACTTTACCGAGTTTTCTGACTCATTAATAATTTTCTTAATAATGTTTAGAGAAGTTTTAAAGCTTATGAAGAAAAGTTTTGGAACGATGGATGATCTTGTGTATACATTGTATTCGAATATATTTGGAAAATTTTTACGTCACTATGATTACAAAAATATTCAGACATTTGTAGAAACTTTTTATGCACAGGGTATAAAGAGTATCGTAACGCAATTCTTCATCTTTGAAAGATGTTCCACTCCTCTTAACCCATAGGATTTCTTTGTCGTAAATGTAGTAGGTGTGTTTGTGCGTGCGTGCGTGCGTGATGAATTGCGAGTGAAATGATCGTGAAACGTGCGTCCGGAACGAGTAATAAAGAGTGTAACTGGAAATATCAAAATCTACGTTTATTTCTGCAATCCATCTACAAAGAGCGAGCGAAAGGACATGGTGGAATATGGAGCAGTCGGTGAAAGGTAGAAATTAATGTATTTCAGAAAAATAATTGCAACATAATAAATGTATAGAAAAATACGTGCATAAACGTGTGCTAATAAGAAAACAAATAGTAGTAATAGTAGTAATATAGAAGAAGAGAGAAATAATAAGAAGGAAGAAGTAAATAAAAAGGATAGAAAAGGAAGAGAAAATAAATAAATAAATACTGCTGCCGGAAAAAGCAAAGGAAAGCTGAAATAAGGCACACCTAATCCGAAAATAGAAAACATAGAAAGCATAGTGACCATTAAGGAATAAGAGGGTGTACTCGTCACAGAAGTAGCCGTGGATGGTATAAATAAACCTGAAACACTCCTCTAAGGAGGAAATATAGCAGAAAGCTGGGGAAAATTTGAAAGAGATTTTGACTTATTCAGGATAGTGAGAGAGAGGCGAACAAAAGCCATAACGACACAGGCAGCAACATTGCTCTACCTAATAGAGTGTGAGCAAATGGAAGTATTTGAAATCTTTAACCTAGAAGGGGGTGACAAAGAAGAACCTGAGAAAATAAAAGCTTTCTAGGACTACGTTGAGTGCCAAAGGAACCAGGCGTATGAGAGATTTCTCTTTAATAGCGAAGAAAGAGAAAAAGGACAGTCACTGACTCAACCAAAGAAGATAGAGATAACTATAATTATGGCATGCTAATAAACTCGATGATAAGAGACAATGTAATTTATCACACGACAGACAGTATTAAAATGTCAGGGTCTAAAACTGGGAACCTTAATTAAGTACATTGAAATGTAAAAAAAAAGGAGGTAACTCGCAGAAGATATACGCAACACAAAAAAATCACTATACAAATGAGAGATGTAATAAAAGAAGAAAAGAGGAAGAAATCAGTTACGGAAGAGGAAGCTTTAGGGAGCAACGAGTAAGCAGCAGGTTAGAGACACGAGTTCGTGACAGAACAGGTGCAATGGGATACATGGCCGCGGCTGTGCAGTATATGGGGAAAAAAGAGGAAAATGTGGAAAATACAATCATCCCGCGCAGGCATGCAGAACAAGCGTGACAATAGTAAAGATAAACAATAGAATATAAACAATAGGATAAACGATAGAAGTCAGGCGGGCAGTGACAGCGGAAGTAACTTTACTATAAGCAGTTTAAACATAAATAATGTAAAATAGAAGACTGATTAGAAGAAATACAAATAAAAGACAGGCAGATTACATTTACGATAGATACCAAAGAAATAAGTACACATTAGAATTTACAGTAACAAAAGAGAAAGTAGAACACTTGTTAGGAACATACAAACAGCTAGGTATACTAAATGCAGTGCATAACATAAACGAAAGAAACAGTGATATAGAGCAATTTATTTAAAAAAAACGAACAAGTTTTTATAGACATAGGAGCATTTCCACGGACCTATGACATAGTTTTAACGCAAGGGAGGGAGCGTATCTCAAAACTACCAGCAAAGGTATCAAAAGTTATAAAAGATAAACAAACTTCGACAGCATTTAAAAGAGCTAGAAAATGAGAAAGTACTAAGCGCATACGACAATGGAAGTAGCAAAGTAAGCAATCTAATTATTAGGGAAAAATCAGATGGAAGTCTGAAAATTTGACAAGAGATTCTAAGAATCTAAATTTTTTTTTTTATTTATTTAGATTTTACAATTTGTCCAGTAGGACATTTGGTAAAATATTATAGCTTAGTGGTATAATAAATAGTATGTGGATGGCTACCCCCATTGGGATACCATCTTCGGATTTGATTGATTTATTATTATTTTTTTTTTAGTGGGGTGAGTGTTTGTTTGTTAGGTTATGTCCTTTGTGAGATCTGTTGGGTGTTTCCTTTTTAACCTTCTTTCTATGTATGTGATGATTGTTTCCGCTGCTATCCGGTTCGGGTGAGTTGATATTCTTTCTCTGTACCTTCCTGCGAATCTGCTAATTTCTTCCTTGACCGTTGGTATTCCAAGGTCTTTCCGTATGTCCTCGTTTCTAACGTATCTAAGAATCTAAATGAAGAAATACACCGTCCATATTATTAAATAACCACAACAGAAGCAGTAGGTGAAAAGTTAACTAGGAAAAACTATTGTGCTATACCTGGTATCAAAAATGGGTTTTGACAAATTAAGTTATCAGAAAAGAGCCAAAAAAGTCAAATGTGTGCTTTTTCAACGCCAATGGGTTGCTACAGATTCAACAGACTTCTATTTTACTTTCTATTTCAAGGAAAAAATGAAGAAACACATTTGGTCACATACTTGGTATCGTAATATATTTTGATGATGTACTGATGGTAGACGCAGCTGTAGAAGAACATGACAAAAGTTTGCAACAGGTATTTGAAGCAGCGCAAAGGAGTAATATAAAATTCGATAAAACAAAAGTCCAATATAGAAAAGATGTAGTAGCTTATGTAGGTTATATATCTTCAAAGGAAAGTATAACCATCGCTAAGGATAAAATACAGGCGACAAAAACGCCCAAGGTCGCAGATAATAAAAAAGAATTGCAAAGTATATCAGTCGCAGTTAATTATCTAAGACAGTGCATCAGACAGAGTTTAATAATATAAAAGAGGAAATAAGTAAATCTCCCTTATTGCAAACATCTAATGACGAGAAACAAATTACAATACTGAGAGATGCATCATTCACAGGATTAGAGTGTCGCTTGTTACAGAAAAATAAATAGCATTCGCATCTAAAAGTCTGACAGAGATGAGAAAAACTAAGCACAGGTAGAGAAGAAGCTACTTTACATAGTCTTTGCAACTAGAAAATTCCATTATGATGTCTACGCCCGGAAAGTAAGAATTCACACAGATCCTAATATACATAAACCGTTAGTTACAGTGTTTAAGAAATGGATTGCAAAAATAGATTCGACTAGGTCACAGCGACTTAGACTTAAACTTACAAACTACAACTTATATGTTAATAGCTGATACATTGTCAAGAGGCTATTCACCTCACGAGAAACAAGATGAGATAGACTTGACTCATAGTGTACGTAGCATTTACAAACACGTGGCGGGAACTGGAAGACAAATAGAATAAAACAAAGCATTAATAATGACAAAATGATTTAATATTGAATGGAGCCAAAATAGTCATATCAGGTAATTTAAGAGAAGAGGTGTTAAACAGATTACATGGAGATCATTTAGAAATAAGCGAAATGAAAATAAGAACCAATAAGCTATTATACTGGCCGAGTATAAATAAAGATATTGAAAATACTGGGGCGAAATGTGACGCATGTAGAGATATGCAAATGAGAAAACCAAGAAACATTAATATTATACTCTTCCTCAGCTATCGTGTAAAAAGATGGTCACAGATATTTTACGCTAGAGAGGGAAAAATTACCTAGCTATAGCAGATACTTCTCTAAGTGAATTGACATTGAGCAATTCAAGTCTAAAACTATGAATAGTGTAATGAATATATTAGAACCTATATTTGCGATACATAGAATACCAGAAGATTTAATTGCGGACGACATGCCATTCTCGTCATGTGAAATGCAGAATTTTGTGCAAGAATAGAATTAGAATTGTTAGCATGTAGAAACACGCCAATCGAAGAATTAGCCTATAATCTAGCGCAAATGTTAATGAGTCGAGAAACGAAAACAACAATTTCTGTAGTTACGAAACATCCGACACCAGGGATACTTGTTGATATTGATAAAAGACTACAAGAGCGAAGCAAAATTGTAAAACAATATTATAATAAGAGCGCAAACAAGTGTCATTTTTAAGTTTTACCTTTATACGAGAGAAAAATTTGGGAAAAATTGTAAAAATGTGGCAGACTCCAACGTCTTACATGATGGAAGACAAGATAAGTAGTCAAGTAAGACAACACACAAAGACTGCTTTACAATCGATGAGTAAAAGGACTAGTGTTTAGAGATAGTATAAGGCATGTGTGTGTGTGTGTGTGAAGCATCTTCTAGTTGCGAGTGATAGTGGGGTGCGATTGCGAATATCAAAATATACAGGGTGGTTGGTAACTGGTGGTACAAGTGGAAAGGGGGCGATTCTACGCGAAAAAAGAAGTGGAAAATATAGAATAAACATTTTTCGTTTGAGGCTTTGTTTTCGAGAAAATCGACTTTGAATTTTCGCTCGGTACACGTGCACTTATCACGTCTCGTTATAACGGATCTCACTGTAGATTTAAAAAAATTAAAAAAAAAAAGAAAAAAATGTTTATTCTATATTTCCGACTTCTTTTTTCGCGTAGAATCAGCCCCTTTCCGCTTGTACCACCAGTTACCAACCACCCTGTATATTTATCTATCCATTTCATTTAAAGGAAGAACGATCAAAAGAATGTAATAAAACAATAATTACGTTCGGAAAAAGTTTCGCGGGAATACCGTTCTCAGCGATTAAGTTTTCTTGGTAATCAAGAATTAATGATGTAACATTTAAATCAATGTTGAAGATGAAATCGATCCCGTGTTCCTAGAGAAAGACAGCCCTTAATTATTGCCCTTGTCATGTATATTTACTAACGAGCTTACATAGAACGTAACTTTGGGGAGAAACTTGACTGAAGCGAGAAATGCGAGTTCGGGATTGTTTAAATAGCGAGAAAAAGAAAGGAAAGAAAATGTCAAAGAGAAAACAAAGAAGAAAAGAGGATATCCGATTTGGATTATTAACCTGCATCGATAGATGCTACTTTTCTTGCATCTGACTACAGAATGTAAACACATTGTGAATAAAGCGAATAAAGCCAGTTTAAGAATTATTAAAACTTTAACATTTTTTCCAGAAATTTGACCTTGAATTTCCATGTCAAGTTGATTTTGCACAGACTTTCTAAACAAATCTCCACCGGACTAAATCACATTACTTTCTTTACACCCTCTACATATTACACAAAATGTTTTATTAGCATTACGTATATTGAGATATGATTATCGTGATTACATTAGTAAAATTCGAAATGAACCTAAAAATGGATAATGTACAAAATATTTATTCGAAGTATATGTTTCGCAAAGATTAACAATGTATTTGAACAGTCAGTTACATTAGTTATACTAGTGAGCCACAATATGTTGCGAAGTCGAAGTATACTCATTCTCCATTAATCGTAAATTCGCTAATCGTGTGTTTGCAATAAACGTCGTCTTGTAATTTCTGTATACATCTTCAGATTGGTTTGAAATTTTACTATTATAGTGACGATGGCAGTGTCTCGCCAGAATGCTAACGAAATTTCAAAAAGTTTCATAATATATTCATGCAAATTTTCTGTGATAAATGTTCGAATACTTTCGTAACGCATTGTACATTTATAACTCGAATACATTCTGTTTAAATAGACAATATATAAAAACAATGATAAACTTAAAAGTAATACTATATAATGTTGCAACAGGCATTCCGGAACCAAACGCTGTTATAGTCAGAGCTGAAGAGGTTTTGATTGTTGTTTTGGTCCTCCTTCTTTGGGCCGCGGCGATTGCGTTATTTTTCAATCGATGGGGCAAGATTAGAATGTTGGAGCCGTATCAACCGAAATTTCAACAACACAGACAAAGTTGTACTACGATTGAACAAAATCAACTCCAGGTAATCCACATATTTTACTTGTAGACTATAAGGGAAGTGTATTATAAGTTACAGCTTTTTGTTTTTTATATGACAGCAACATCAAAATTCATTATCTTATTAACCAATTACATATTACCAACATTTAGTTTTATTCAAATTTTATTGCAACGTACTTGCGACTCTTGGAAATTATCTACGTGAAAAGTATTTTATTTGAAATAAAATAAAAAGCAGTAATTATTATGAGCAGTTTCAACCAATTTATTATTTCTATCTTAGAAATGACATAGAAGAAGCAATTTTGTTTTGTGTAAAATTCCAATAAAACATTTTTAAATAATTCCTTATTTGAGATAATTAAATCATTTAAATAAAGTAATAAATAACTTGACATAAGAGATTGTCGTGGCGTTTCCTCGTATTTTATTTGAACGAACTAACTTCTATTTGGTCATAATAAATCCTTATACGTAGAATCTCCTTACACGAGTCGCACACAGTAGCATAATGTTACATTTAACGAGAATGTCCTTTATATTTCGATAGTTTTGCAGCAATTCTATTTTCCTACTTTCTATTTGTACTTCTTCAAATTGTTTAAATATTAAATAATTTGTGTGAGTCGTTGTAACGAAATCTGTATTTGTAACGCTGTCCGAAATATTCATATATAAAAGGATCAGAAAATATTTAGAAAAGTATTTAATTAAAAATTTATTCAAGTACATAATTAAAAATAGATAATTATTTCATTTGATAGATAGAATTATTTGATTGATAGCAAGTGATGAAATAATCTAGGGAAAATTACTTCATTTCAAATAAACTAACGCACATTCATTTGAAAATAACAACTAACCAAATAAGATAATATACCTATTATTCAAATAATCATCGTTTAGATATATTATTTGAATAATACCCAAATTTTATTTTAACTCTCTGGAAAAATACTGATTTCATCCGGGTTTGAGTAATTTTTATTTGAAAAAATGTAATAAATAAAAGGATCAAATTTGTTTGTCAAATATTTCATTATTTAAAATAGTAGAAGAAGATGAAGGATAAGAAATGTTCCTCCTGTTTAATGAATATATTAATGTGAACTTTGGTCAGTAGAATCATTAAGATCGCGTCAGAAATGACTAGGATCAGTAAGAGTCGTATAAACACTCATTGCACTGCATAAATCGTTTTAAAAAGCGCCAAATATCGTAAAGCTGTCACAAACCATTTACGAGTCATGGAAACAATCATAGTAGCTTTAACATAAAATTAAAATTGCTTAAAAAATTGTTATCAGTCAATCTATTGCATCCATCTTCTCTATTCGAAAATCGCGGAAACGAATACGATTGGTTAAATCCTTTGACCGAACTCTTACGCACGATTTTACAGTTCTCCTTAAAAGGAATATTACAGTTACCCATTGTAACAGCATCAACAAAAAATAAATTAATTGCAGAAATATAGAATATAGGTACTATATCATATCTAATTTTATCCTTTCGAATTTTGTTTCATTTCTAGCCATTTCTATTTTTATCTATATAAAGTCCTCAATATACTATACATATGTAGTTTATTCTCATTGGATGTAATTAATCAAGCATAAAGAATGACACAAGATAAAAATGTTGCACGTGTTGCGTGTAGAAGCTGCCGTACATGTTTCAGAAATTAAAGAACATCAATTTATTTAATTATACACAATGAGACTTTATTCCGAAGATACTGCTCGGATAACTTAGCATAGTTATAAATTGCTTCAAAATTGATTCAAAAACATTACGAGATCTTTTTTTCTATCCGTTTATTATTCCAATGACGACTCTTTTATCGTTGATATTGTCTTATGTACACTTGCATTCACAAGTATCAAGGCACTTATAGAAAACAAGGTACACTCAAAAAGTCATTAGAAATTCATTACAGCCTCTGTAATTATTATCTTATTTAAAACATTATAATATAAATAATATATAGCATATTTTGTATTACAATGAAAATCGCAATTTGTCAATTATAAATAATAAAATTAAATTTTCTTCGTATCTGTTTTCCTCCGTCTATCGCTGATACATTTTGATAGCTGTATTGTTAGATCTCTCACTATACTTGTCATTTTTTAATATTTCATAAATGAACTTACGAATATTCTACCAATTCCGTCTAACTCATCTAAAACTTCCTCGGTGATATGTAAATCAAAGGACTGTAAAGATCTTTAGGCTTTCATGGCTCGGATTGTCACATCTAACACTAACATGTATCAATACGACCTTCGGCCTTCGATAGAGATAACTGCAATTTCAGCGAAACGTTGAGAATCTTTTCCTCTTGAACACGGCTCATTTCCGGATGTCTAAATGTTCAACGCGTCAATGTTAACCGCAACAATAATAACGTTTTCTCAATAACAACACTACGCTTCGTGGCGTTAAGTGCAAACGATTGTAAACATTAATATACGTGCAATTGCTAATCCATTAGTTTCCTACAGCAGTATTCTGAATCGTTATTTTATATGATTATATAATTTTGACCTACTCATCGGTTCCTTGAGAATCTGGGTCATTTATCATGTTTATTATAGAGTCAGAATTGTCCAATAAACGTCAATAGAATAAGGATTTGAATAAGCGTAAGAAAGCAACCGCTTGCCGTGGCAAAGTGATTTTCGAAGAAACAAAATGTTTTGCTGAAGGAATATGTCAAAGTTCAGAGTGCTCTGCTTTTAAAGTGCGTTTGGAGTACTTTAGACTTTAGACCAAGCAAGCAAAATTCTCTCCCTATTTTAGTAAAATTTAGCAAAATGAAGGTATGAACAAGCATTCTTTCGCCATTTGACGATTGCTTGTCGAATCTAAAATCGAATGTTCGAATGCTTTAAGAACGCTTAAAGTATGCTCTAAAAAGCTTCTAACATTGGAAGGAGTAAGCGAATGATCGCAAACTTTGGCTGCCATGCAAATTTTATTTTCTCCAAAGAAGAAAGAGAAAGAATATCATTTAATGCTTGAAGAAAATATTATATTGTACTTGCTCACTTTTTTTTGTCTACGTTATCTAAATCATTCACATTCCTAACAATTTTTTAGTCCATAAAATTTATCTTATTTTAATAATTCTACAAAATTTAACATAGATCGCCATGGATCGCTGATGATCACCGTGGCAGTCAACGTGCAACATGAGGAAAAGATTAACTTTCTGCGTAAATATAATTTAATTCGTTTTATTCTTACTATATCACTAGACTAGAAATGGAATTTGAATAAAAATTGGTTTCATCTACTAAATATCGCAATAAATACTTTTCTTGAAATATTTTATGTATTTTCGCAGACTGTGTACATTGCGTTGATCTTTACGTCTTCGAATTTCTCATGAATGCATAAAAATCCACTTATCATTAGCCTCTTTGATTGATCGCTACAAAATGAAACATTCGATGTCCGTAATAACAATGTACCAGCTATGTCGGATTAGAATTAAACGATGAATCCTTTATGAAGCTCTTGTGTGCGTGTTACCATATTGGCATTTATGATTAATCAATTAACTTGAAACAGTTCATACAGTTTGAATTATATCCGAGATTACGATCTCTTATTCGCTATAGGCAGAAGTAAAGCCAAATCAATTAGTTATATTAAATTATGCAAGCGATTTGGTGATTAGTTGTGCCTAATTGGTGAGATATTTATATTCGTTATATATTTATTAAATATTTATATTATTTCAATATTTATTAAATATCAATTTAAAACTTGAATGATTGGTGTTTTGTAAATGGGCAAGTAACTAGTAGAAATCATAGCCAGCTACGTATCCAGATCCACATTTATTCAAGCAAGAGATCAGAGATCACATCGAAACACAGGTCAAGTCACAACGTTATTACTTAAACCTCTTTAAATACAATAGGACTTCTTATTACGCAGGAGATACGCTTCGCGTTATATGAATTCCGTGTCATCGAGACTGACGATGAAGAAATTAAAACAAATTCTTTTTCGAAGCAATACAATTAATTCTGTATATCATACATAATTTAATGCATAACTATGATTTCCGGATTAATTGAGGAACTCGTACATTTACATATTACGAATGAGGCAAGCTTGCAACAAAGCATCGGACGTGCGAATTTGTGAAATTGGTAATTGTTGGAAAAAGGGGCGACCTCGTCGGTTTCAATGGCCTTGGATTATGTTATCAAAGTGAACAATTTTTTCCTACACATATGTACGTATAACCGCCGCTCGCTCTTACATATTTCTTTTCCAAAGTACTTGAAATATGCGTATAAATATATGTATATATGAATTTAGGGGTAGGCTACAAACAAGAACACAATTATCATCTAATACAATGATTCTAATGGGAAACTTTTGGTAGAAATGAAAAAGCATATATGCATACAAAATTAACTCATTTAATTTTGGATATTATCTATACTTTATGCTCGTATCTCATTAATTAATTAGCTTCCTCGCTATATTTTCAAAATCTTCGCTCAAAGTCTTTGAATCTGGCAATGGTATATTTTATCGTACAGATTGTTCTTTAGATTTGTCGTCTTTTTTTTTACGTGTTTCATTTTCAATAGATGCATGCTTCAGGAATATTTTTGTTGTTACTATCGTCGATACAACTACCAAAAGGTGCAAGCAAGAAGTATTACGCAGTAACATAGGGGTGGTGGAAATCACCTCATTCCATTTCACGCTAGAAAAGGCAGGATCATTTTAGACAATCTCGAAAGAATTGAGACATCATATAGCTATATTGAGGTATCATAGGCTACAATGATACAGCTGGGCAAAGAGCGATTCCTCGTGAAAAATAAATGGGGAATATTGCAGAATAAAATTTTTGCACATGTTGCTCTGTTTCCTAAAGAAATCATTTTGCCCTGTACACGTACAGTGGCTCGCGAAAGTATAGGAACACTTGGCACAAAATTTTTCATGAATATATGATGTGCAATGTACGAAACTTTTTAAAATTTCCTTAGTACTATAATGAAATACAGCTATCCTGACTATAATATTAAAATTTGAGGCCATTCAGTAAATGTATGTGGAAGTGACAAGACGTTTATTGCGAACATACACTAAGTGAAAAATTAATATACAGCATGAATAATAGTCTTAAACATAGAATTAGTGCTAACGACCGTCTCACTACAAATTGTAGCCTATTAATACAGTAAATAATCGGTTATTCGTATAATATTGAATAAATAATATCTTGTAACTTCTATTATATTTCTATGTCTATTTCAAATTTTACTCATCGCAATTACAGTTGTGTTTCGCTACAGTGCTAATGAGATTCCAAAATGTTTTGCAATATATATATATAGATAAAATAATAATGTATATTGTTAATTAATATAATACATCTATTTAACTATAAAAGTTACAAAATATTTAGTAGAAGTATATATTTTAGAAAGAGAATAAAAATACTTAAACAGAATGTTCAGTAGGTCCATCTTCAACACTTGTATGCTTAAAGTGACTATTCATACTATATTTTCATTTTTTACTTTTTATATATATATCTTCAGAGTTTTGCTAATATAGTTATTGCAATTACATTCGTTATGGTGCTAGTGAGATTTCAAAATGTTTTATGTAACACGTACAATACATACACATAAATGTTTCCTACGAAATATGTGCGAATACTTTTGCAAGCCCCTGTATATCATTTGCAAGTTTCAATTAGACGACCTTTGTTTCTGATTGTGCTTGTTGTCCTGTTAAACTATACCATTAGGCTCTTTTCATAAATAAAAGCATAAAATTATTACTTTTCAATATTAATTTTAATAATATAGGAAATATGGATCATGATATTGCACGCACAGTTGCGTTGCTCCAACTAAATTGTTAAATTGTACTAAGTCGTCGGAGCTTATTATTTGCATTTTCTAATTTTTCGAAGAGGGAAACGATATTCCTCGATATTCCTGTCAACTCTAAAATACGCCCTTGATTTATTACAATCCTGTAAACAAAAGTCCTTCAAGTTGAAACTTAAAGTCAACACACGTATGTCGTGTTAGGTTTTCAGAGACATTTTTCTCAAAAACTTTACTCAACTTCTTCGACTTATTTTTTCCTAAAAAATCACTTCTTCCCGGTAGTATCACGATTGCGGAGACACCTTATATAAGAAGGTCAGTTCCTCGCAGCCTCTGCAATCTCCAATCAGGTGTACGTGGCAGTGGTAGCTTTATCCAATATAACCTCAGATAGAAAAGACTAGTGGGCTATTTCTGAAATTGGCGGCTCCAAGAAACTGGATTCTACAGATTTCGTCAGTGACACACGTCGAAGTAACGGAAACCTACGATCGCACCATCGCATTTTCTTTCTTCAGTCTACGCTTTGTTTTTGGTATGTGTTTTCGATCATATGATCGATAACCGCTCTCGAGCATTCGAAAGCTTCAATTAAACGAAGTAAATAATATGTGAATATTACCAATGTGTATAAATTAATGGCGAATTAAATATTAAAAAACAGCAGTTGTACCTCTCTGTCGGAGATCTCTATTTTACGTATATGGGAATTGTAAATACGATTGTGTATAATGTTATTAAATTATGTTGTATTATATTATATTATATTATATAGGGTATATAAAATGATTAATATATCTGTGTTCTTAACACACAGCTACACGTGTATTAACATATTCGTATTTCATTTCGAGTTATTATTAACGTATATCAAAATTCCCGAATATTTAAGAAAGTATAATAATTTGCAAAGCAAATACACAGCGGCTCACGATAATATTCGAACACTTACTATAGAATTCCTTTATCAATACATTATGTGCATTATACGAAACTTTCTGATATTTCATTAACACTGTAACGAGACACGATGATCATTATTATAATAATAAAATTTGAAACCAATCAGAAAATGTATATTGAAGTTACAGGACTGACATTTGTAAACAGTCACTCACAATAAAATGTTAATACACGGCATGAATATTAGTTTTAAATATTCAATTGATAGCAAAGGTCCTCTCACTACTACACATTGTGGCTTATTAATGTAGTGAATAATTGAATGTCCAAATACTTTGGTCATCTTTGCAATAAATATTTTGCAAATTCTATATTTATTTTCAGATTCGTTTCAAATTTTACCGATATAGTGACGATAGTCGTGTACTGTTATAGTGCTAATGAAATTTCAAAATGTTTCGTATAGTATATATTGTTTTGGTAAGCCACTGTATGATGCAAATGTTGAATTTGAAACACAGATGGTTAAGCTAGAATTACGCTTCGATTTAGATCTGTATAAGTGGCGAAAGGCAAAATAGATATCCAGCAATTTCAGAACTTGCTAAAAAGTATCTAACTATACTAGCAACGTAAGTTATGATAAAAAAGGAACCATTTACGCCTGTTGTCAGAAAGTGTAAATACACTAGTATTCTTCATAGCAAAACAGATTATTTGATCAGTCTTTTTTTAACCGAAATGATATATTTTTTACTATTATCAACAACCTTATTAACCCAGTTACCAACCACCCTGTATAGTGCTACTTGCGTAAATGTATTTAAATATACGGGTATTTCGTTGTGCAGTAATAATCACACGGAATACATAAAATATAAATGTTAGGAATTACTCGGATTAAAATATGGATTTATTGATTATGGGTGTATTCTCAATACACGTTCAAAACCATAGCTTCAATTTTCTATGTTTCCTATGGAGCTACTAATTTATACATCTAAAGTAGTGTCTATTGATAACATAGTAATAATATATTTTTCTCCTTTGTACGTATATTCCTACGTACATTTAAACTATTATAATCTACTATTTTTAAATATGACTTATGACTTGTAAATACTATACTAAGAATCAAATATCAAATAATAAATATCGTGCTAACATTAATATCCAAAGTCTGCTATAGTTATGTAATCAGTTAACACAAATATTCTATTTTTTTGTCAGTCGGCTTTTCCTGACGGTGGGCTTGCGTCAAAGCCGGCTTGCAGTAATCGCGTCAACGTTATCGTGCGTAATAGTCCTGTTAAAACTAGCATGCTTCATGATTTCTACACGTTCATATTTTCAGAAGCATAACTAGACCAAACAAATGTTAAATAGAGATCCTTTTAACCTCTAAATATTGTAACATATCGTCAAAAACTGAGTTTAAAGTTTATGAAGTTTGCGTAGTTACAACTTAAAAGATTTGAATATTTGTTGCTTTGCGAGTAATTTTCATCATTATCATGAATTTCTATACTTTATTCTTAATATATGTATATTTTACTTTCGATATTTTGTATATATATGTCGGAGATTTAGGGATAACGGGCCTTTCTTTTGGAATTTTGGGAAGATTCCCAATACTTTGGTCCAAACTGTTCGTTATAGCTGTTCATTATGGTATTGTAACAGTGGGTTTGGGGTCGAGGTGACGCAACTGGTCACCGAACGTAGCCACGGTCACGGGATGAACGTTTTACTTAACAGTAGAAGTACCAATATTGAGGGACACACGCTGTATTAACAAACAAGCCCCGGGGCAGGAGCAATGACGGCTCTACGCGGGTCTGCCTAGTAACGGCGCCTGGAATTTTGTTGACAACGTACGTCACAGCTAACGTCACTTTGAGTTTCAAAACATATCCAATTGTACAAAGAGTTATCCCGTTGACCGTGGATTCGTTTGAACCTAAGAGCATTGTCTTTATTTTAAGAGTGTCTAATAATCACGTTTAATTGTTACACCCTGTTAAATCAACACTTGTACATATCACTGTAAATATATACCTCTTTGAACAACTACAATGGCTTGTCCTAATGAAGATACGCAACGCGCCCCTTAAACCAGCGCCAACCCGACAAACCCTACATATATGTCGGAGATGAAAGGAAAACCGGAGCCCTCCCTTTGCAATTTTGGGAAAAGTCCTCTAATGCTTTAGCTTAGATTTTATCATAGCTGTAATTAAGCAACTGTTGTCGTTCGATCTGATTGTAATTGTTCGAGATTTGTAATAACGAAATTGGGTTCGAGGCGACAACTGGTCGCCGAACGTAGCCACGGTCACGGGATAAACGTTTTGCCTGACGAAGGTGTGGAGCGGTTGTGTGGTTCTCCCTAGAAATGTGGTTGTGGCGGCATACGGCCTCAAGAACGGGCCTGACCACATGGGATTGTATTTTGGAGGTGTCAATATAATGGGACACCCGTTGTATTAACAATCAAACTCCAGACAGAAACTGCCTAGCAACGGCGTTTGGGACTTTCTCGATGCTTCCAACGAGTACATATCAAACTTTTGGCAAAAACTGCCTAGCAACGGCGATTGGAACCTTCTCGATGCTTCCAACGAGCATATAACAAACAAATGCAATCGTTCAGCGAGAAAGAATTCCATCAGTTTATTCATTCGTGTGATCGTCTTGGAAAGTGACACATCGAGCAGTATACCGAGCGTCTCAGTAATCGTATTTTTGTGCCTAAAATTATTCTACGCATAGTAAAAAGTTATCCCGTTGGCCGTGGATTCGTTTGAATCCAAAAACATTGTTAATAGCGTTCCTTAGCCTTATTCGTTAAACTTATTATTCGTAAAACATATTATTCGTTAATCTTATTATTCATGAAACATATTATTCGTTAATCTTATTATTCGTAGAACATATTATTCGTTAATCTTATTATTCATTAAACTCAATATTCACTATACTCTGTAAAGTCTTATATATACGCGTAAATATAATCTCGGTAGTGTAAAACGATGGCTAATTCAAACGAAGAATCGTTACGCGTCCTAGACTCTAATGTTAACCCGACATATATATTAGGTACATTTTGTATTCTTTATACATTTAGAATTCCTAGAAGTATATGTATAATAGAGTGTATATCCAGTGTATAATCACTGGAATAGTAGTACTTAGGAAAGAAATGTTTAAGACGTAAAGATTTCTTGCACCATCCACATTTAATTGTAGCTTCACCACCACACATATTATATCTTGGTTCTGTTTTGACAGGATAATAGTAGCGGTATAAATAATATAACAATAATATAAAATGACATGGTACAAGAAGGAAACCCTACAGGATTTTCAATGCACCTGATCTTTTGTTTACGTATCCACTTTCATATCACGAGTACTCGATGGAATCTTGAAACCTACTATGAAAACTGTTTATGAACAAGGGATTGTAATTTTCCTAGCGCACGACGAACCAGACCGGAAAATTATGGGACATTTTCGTATAACTTTCAAGCCATACAAGATATTGAAATAAAATTTCATTTAAAAAGTGTTGAAAAATAATCCGCATTAAATTGAATACGATGTAAATAGTATATTTTACGTTTGACAATCCTTTTTTTAATTTATTGGATTGAACAGCTTTAAATAAATTTGAAAACCTGCTTATTTCATATTGTATCTATTCTTTTTAGTTAATTTAAACGCGTTGAAACAAATAAAAAATATTGGACAGTACTACAAATTGTGCACGTTTTCAATTGAAATGAATTGAAGAATAAGACTAAAATTGTATCTAATATATATTATAATATATTAGTTTATTCTATATATATTATGCATATACATAATAGAATAATAATAATATATAATAGTAATACATGATAATATAATATTGTAGTATCGTGGACGTCATTAACTCCTCTCATCACAACGACTCTCTTTCACGCCGACCACACTCTTTGACAACGCTGACAACACTCCGATCACGCTGGCAACATTAAAACTCCTCAAGTCACTAACGGCTACATTTTATACCCTGGCTCCGGTATACCATGGTCAAATGGGCCTTACTAATTAGTCAGGGTTTTCCCCCGATACTACATATATTATTAGTAGACTATAGATTTTTATGCATTTATGAAAAATGTCTGCACCTAGTATGCGAGAATATATAAAATATTCAAAATGTAATACTCCTTACAATATTTGATAAGTGAGACAAATGTCTTTTAATTATATTAATAAAAACATGAATTTGTATAAATATTCACAATCTAATTATTATTTAGTGAAAACAGAAAATCAGAATGATGATGTACCTGTTCACGATGAAAATTTATATAGTTTACTAGCCAAAGAATATGAACTCCTTAGATATTAAAACAAGCCGACAATTTTCTTGATCTGAAAGTACCAGGAAAGCGATTGTTCTATTATCCGAAAGTCTCATTATTCAAAAATTGTTTTCTTTTTACTGATTCGGATGTGGGAGGTTTTACTCTATTTTACATAAATAATTCACAATGAACACAACTAAAAATACAATTTTTTTTTTCAAAGCAATATTATTTTAAATACTGAACAAGGCTTTTTACGGTCTATCTTTAACTTGGACTTGATGTATCCGAGTTGCGATAGAGCAAGAACATCCGTCTTTTTTTTTCAATCGATATAGTGGAATGTAAATTATTGATATCTAGTTTCAACGGAAGGTTCGTTCGACACGTCCGAAGAAATTTCCATATTATACGCCCTATTCGTGTTCCGTGAAGCTTGTATGGTATATTACTCCTATGGGCAAGTAGCATCAACTGAGTTACGTAGCATACATCCTCTTCTCAGTTGAATAGTACGTTCAAATGATGTAGCGTAGCTGATGCTTCAGATTTGTCAGAGCTGGTTTTTCACTTTTTGCAGCAGGAATATCTTATGAGATGCCCCAGATACTATCAATTCGTATGAAAGCATATTATGCTTTCTTATGATACTCTATGTTATACTCGTGTAATAAGGTACGCTATAATTTTGGTTACAGTAGAATCTCCAGTATCCGATTTAATAGGGAAACATGATCGTTGAGAGAATTTCTGGACAGTAGGACACACGTCTTCTCGTATAATTAATATTCTATGTATCATATAAGAACAATTACAAAGAATACTGTAATATAATACAAATGTACTTTTTGTTTTAATTATTTTGGGATTTTATATCTTTTTTCTTGCTAAATTAAATACATCTGTAGCTGTGGTATAGTGTCCGGATTGCAAAATGTTCGGCTGGAATGTCACTTTTTAGGGGTTTTGAGGTGGCTGAAGCCGAAATTGAAGATCGTTTTTCACGAAAATAAGACATACAAAATTTCGATCAACCTGTTGACGTGTGACCTCCTCGTGGGTTCTTACGTTATCTTTTTCAAAATTTCGTTCTCCTAACTTACGGTATGGCTCACTTTGAATGCATTTGAATCGTGAGTATTGGATTAGTTTTGGGGTATTTTTTATCTTCTGTAAGCGAAAAAGTTGGCATTTGGCGCATTGACATTGTCTGTGCCACTACGTGTTTTAACTGCATACCGCTTACCTCTGTGTACGGTCACGTTCCTACGCAGATTTCTACAATTAAGATCTTTGTCGAGCAAATGTTCATACAGCTAAATTTTCAAAAGCGTTTATTTCCGCTAAAAAAATAACTCTCATTTTTGACCTAAGATACACCCGGAATACTATACTTTGTCCAAATTTGTTAATACATTGAGCTGCGTTGAACTGTATTCTGTTTGACATCAAACCGCCAAAGTCATCTTTCTAATGTCATAAACGCTTCAAAATAAGAAAGCATCGTTACTTTCACTCTAATCTTTCTTTCAGCATGAGAACTTAAAATATCGATAACGATATTCATTAAAGTTTCAAAACTTTATGTCACGTAATATGAATATAATATCACACATAGATAATATTATCCCTTTATTGCTGATTTATGGAAACCACTTCTATACATCAGAACCTAGATATTTATCTTTCAATTTCATTAAAGTTTTTCTACTTCTCGAAACACCTGAATAATTTTCAATTAAATGTTAGTGTGTTTTAATGTTATTAATCGTACATCTTCAAACGTTGCAAGTTTTTCCATTTTCGCAAACACTTTCACACTTCTTTCTTAGCTTTTCAAGTGTCTTTTATTTCTTTTCGATATTTACAAGGTCATTCAAAGTAAACTAGAATGGAAAGTAAATTGATTTGAGATGTTAAAATAGGGTGGCCTGTGCAATTGTAAGCTTCTTATAGGGATGGAATACTCTCTCAACACCAATTTATTTATAATGAAATGAAAATCAATTAAAATTAAGAACAATTCTTTCAAGGAGGACCGAACATCTCATCCTGTACAGTCCATATACGTACAACGTATCTACACTATAGATAGGCGATATTTATTTCTTGGCGGTCCGCTAGATTTCTAGACTGTCTATTAACTTCAAAGTTACATTATGAAAAAGGTGGTAAAAATTGAATTGAACTCAAAATAAAATTTGATAGTGAACAACTGCAGTAAAAAATGAGTTACTTTTGAGTTCGTTTAATCAAAACTGGAATAAACACTTGGAAAGTCTGCAATTTTATTTACACAAAAAAATATTTTATTTACAATGCAAAAATAAAAAAACCATAAAACGCACAATCATTAAACGTTAATGTCATTGGTTAATAGAACGAGAAACATGAACCGTAAAACGGTATTCTTAAAGACAGTAATGATTACACATTATTGTGCAAGAATAATGTCTGTAGACAATATACGACCTTTCAATAAAGTTGTACATGACCTACGATCGTACAATACTTTTGCTTGATTATGCTCATAGAATATACCGACAAAATCTTGCTACAAAATCTTGGTACACGCTCTATACATATTGGTAATTGGTAATTATTTTCACCAGCACGCAGCACACCAAATTTGATGATCTTGAAATATGTTATCAAGGTCATCATCCTGAACAACTTATCCCTATTCTTATAATCCAACCTAAACTTGATTCATTGATGAGAGAGATAACCATTTTTAATATTGCATAAATAAAAACAGAAAAGTAATGGGTTATGCGTAGCGTGAAATAATTTTCGATGAATTTATTGACATATAGAATGGGACACTTTATTTTCATCATTAATTGACCAAAGTAATGCGTACGGAGCATATACACGATCCACCATACGCAACCTAGTGATTACCACGCACGGCCTCGGTTTTTGAATTATATACAGAAATATGTTTGTTGGTATATATAAGCAATAATAAATAGTAGTAATCGAATTTATGATATAATAAAGTGAAATAAAAATGATATGACGCTAGCTAGATATTAAGCTAACCCAACCTATAATCCTATAACCCAAATATAAATCTATATTTTGTTATTTATATTACAGATGATTAACATCAGTGAGTTAAGTTTAGGTTGTGCTATATAAAAGTGGGACCATAGCGTAGTGGAGAGTAAATTTAATTGAAGCTTTTTGTGAATATCTCGGAAACTGAAGGTGAGCGGTGGTAACATGTACAGAATGATGACCTTGACAACATATTTCAAGGTTTCCCAAAATCTCAGCAAACACAGAATACACAAATACGTTTGACCGAGCAAAATTTCTCTGCTCCGATCGTTAATTAAAGCGACTCGTAAATCATTGGTTCGTTTGTTCGCAGAATCGGCGCACGTTCTCGAAATGTAACATACCCTGCGGGGACTATCCGGCGGGACACGAATTAAATTACGCTTCGGGTCAAGTACGACCGAGGCAAAACAGTGTGTTCATTGGATCTAATACGTCGTTGCTCTCTGGCGCTCAAGGTATGCCACGTCGCACGAAAAGCGCGTTCGATCTTCAATGCTTGATGTTTTCGGAGAACAACTCGTGCAGTGAACAGGATACGTTAAAAAACTTGAAGTCAGCCAACGAGTCCACGAAATTGTTGCAACGCGAACGAAAGACCAGTATCTGTCAATTAGACAGAATGGAAACGTCCAAGCCTGTCTTTCGAGACAGAGGAATGAGCGTCTGTCAATTCGATGCTTCCTCGAAATTGTGGCAACGAGATCGTGGAATGAGTGTCTGCCACTTCGACAGGATGGAGGTACTTGCCAGACCGTTGCAAAGAGACCGTGGCGGAAGAATCTGGCAGTTCGACAGGATGGACGTGTTGGCCAACCCGCTGCAGAGAGATCGCACAGGCAGCGCCTACCATTTTGACAGAATGGACGTTTTGGCTAGGCCAAATTGTTCTTTTGGCAAATCCTTGTCGAGGGAGAGGCGCGTCAGCATGTGTAACTTTCTGGAGAAAGACGAGGAAGCAGCGAAAGGTAGTCAAATGGTACGGCGTTTAAGTAGCAACAACATTGAGAAAATCGTGAAGGAGGCGTCCGTCGAAGAAGCTGAGTGTGAAACGGCGATGCAGCACATATTTCCGAAATGCACGCCCAAAGGAAATAAAAATGCTTCCTATCAATTGGACCAACCGTCTTGCAGCAAAACTCCTGACGTTGTGTTCGGATACAAGGCTACTTGCGTGTAGTGTGAGAAGGTTAAACGTATGACTTATCAAGGGAGAATATGTATGCTATACTTGAAATTTATGGAGTTAATCATCGTTTCAATTTCAAGGTATCGAAGGGTACTTGAATGCATATGACATATATTCAGTCACAATATGGTAATAAATAGAAATTCTTATATAAAATCGTATCTAAGTGTAACACTTACACCGACTGTATAATGTTCCAGAAATGAGATTAAAAAATACTCCTTCCTTTTAAACGTACGACTCATAAAGTTCCGAAAGAACCAAACTCTGTGTACATAATGATTCAAAGGCGTCTGATTCCAAGAATAATTCTACGACAAAAAATATATTTTGTTAATGTTATACTTGGCTCTTTCGGTCATGTTATTCTGTGTGAAGGAATCGTCTGAATAAATTTACACCGTGTAACAAACTAATCACAACAGAATTTGAAAGTGTACACGTTGTCAACGCCACGAGAATTTTAGAAATGAATAATTTCACATACTTTTCGGGCTGAAAACAACGATTTTCGACATTCAAACACCGAAAGAGTTGAAGCAAACAGTTGTAATAATCTAAGAAAGTAGTAAAAGAAATTTATAAAGGAAGATGCAAACTATTTTTTCAGGAATTGTAATTTTTTAGACAACTGTTGGAGAGATATAAATTTATTAACACGTATTACGATTTTGGTCTTATTATGATATTAGAATTTACCAAGCATTCTGGCAAAAACGGCGTTGAAGAGAACACGAAACAGGGACAATTATCTCCGTTACAAGGTTTGTGCCACCTTGTGATGGGATATAACGTTCGATATACAGGGTGGTTGGTAACTGGTGGTACAAGCGGAAGGGGGTGATTCTACGCGAAAAAAGAAGTCGAAAATATAGAATAAAAATTTGTCGTTTGAGGCTTTCTTTTCGAGAAAATCGACTTTGAATTTTCGCTCGGTACGCGTGCGGTACGTTATAACGGATCTTACTATAGATTGCTGTCTCGATGAAAAAATAAAAAAAAAAAATTTTTATTCTATATTTTCGACTTCTTTTTTCGCGTAGAATCACCCCCCTTCCGCTTGTACCACCAGTTACCAACCACCCTGTATACTTCGAATCGCAAGTTAAATCCACTACCCAACGTCCACTTCATAGGTTTTCAGTACTGCAATAAATATTTAATCATTCATTCATTCTACTTGCCAAATATGTATTCACCAAGGTCTTCGCAAACTGATTTCGAATCTCAGAAAAAACACTTGCAATCAATAGAATTATGAGAGTCAAGAAAGCAGTTCCACTTTACTGAATTTCTAGAATAATGCGAGGAAGATTTTACAGAATTGTAGACGATAAACAGGATTCCTATAAATTTTATGTTAATGTTTAAACGTGTGAATATTTCATTTTGCTTTCATTTCTAAGGTTTTCTAATGTTTGAAGAAGATTTCCAACATAAAATTGTATACCAATAAAAATCTTGTTATATTTTCTTCAGACTTGGCACATTTTCTAACATTAGAAAATTACAATTTGATCGAAAATGACCGAAAGGACGTACCAAGGTTAAGGATGATATCCAAACAAACTGTTTTAGTTAACGGAGAATCGTTAGTAAGTTTTAAACTTTCTGTTATTTCGGTTATGAGTATAAAAGCTTGCAGTCAATTCCTTTTACATTAGCTAGGTATATAAATGAAATCTTTTCTTTTAATGACTACATTACATTTACAACTGGCTCTGTCGAGCCAACCAGCGGATTTAGAAGTGTGGATATTATGTGCGTGTAGATGATGTTCAATAGTGTTTTCACTCCATTTCCTTATTATTCATTCCAGTAACTCATATGGCTTCGTTCTCTTCTGGCTCTTGAAGTTTGTGTCAGGTTTTCAGCCAGTTCGTTAAAACGTATATAGTTTATTATTGTGTGCTGTTGCAAATAAATGAAATCTTAAAAGGAAAATATATTCCAGTTTAACTCCACGTGCCAAGAGAACAGATGTATTTCAGTTTTGCAGACTACGCGCGCCTGTGCAGTATTCGCGGACAATATAAACTGGTTGGCGTAAATACTTGTGAAAATTCATTGCCAATTTAATTGCTATGTATCCATTATCACGATCGCGGATTACGAGAACGCATTAAATGTTCAGAGAAGTCAATGCAATTTTCATGTCAACTGTGTTTTGTGTCCCATAAGAACAGATATTTACATCCTCTATCGTCCCAAAATGCTTTCATAAACGACATTCTGTGTAATTACGATTCGTATCGTCAATATACCCGATCGCAATTTATTTGGTTATCTGTTTTTGCTAAAACGATTATTACTTATTCGCTTAAAATTTACAATTATCGTCGAGATAAATTATTATTCGTTTTAAGTTAACGTCAATTTAAATTAAACGTATAACTCTTCCTAAGTGAGTTGCGAAAATTATGCATGTATAAATCAAATGTACTATGAATTTCTATCGGAAAATATACAAATTGAAATCTCCGTTATCGAATAACAATGTCAGAGAACACTTCCATGAAAATGCTATCATTTGTCCAGGAAGTACTGTATTATTATGAAAATCATAACACTCGGGAGAAAAGTTAAGCTGTAAAAGGAAGGTTTACACCTGCACGTATTGTTAGCTACTCTTTTTTAGATTATGTTTTCAAATTTTTTTCAATAAGTATTCTATTAATCCTTTAAGCCTTCGTAACATTCAACGTGTAACCTAATTTCTATTAGGTTGTCCGAGAAGTTTCTTTCGTTTTATAAAAAAAATAATAGACGCACAATGTTTTTTATTTTATATTACTTTATTGAATTATGCACGAACATAATAATAGAAATAGAACGAAACGGATCATACCTAATTCAATAAAATAATATGAAACAGAAATTGCTGTTCATCTATTATTATCTTACTAAAGGAAAGAAATTTTTCGGACAACTTAATATTTTTGTACTATAATCAGACGTTTGATACACTATAGCATTTCTTATAATTTTCACTTTTTTATTTGAAACCGTAACCATAGACAACACAGTACAGAAAAAATAATGAGACAAATAATTCAGTCAAATGATGACATCTATCACCCTTTATCAGTATTCTATAAGTAGTGTTAGCGTCTGAGTCATTCTGTCACTCAATGACTCTCTGCGCCAAGTCAACTATATTTGAATTTAAAAATTTCGTTTCACGTAAACTTTACAAATTTGTCGTTCTTTTTAAATTGAAAAACAATAGTTTAAATGATAATTATAAAAACATACATGTACACTGCCGGTCTTAAATAACATATGAAGAATTTGATCGATTTGTATTAACAATACAAGAATATTATTATTTGTAATACTATCTTTTCGTGGAATCAAGAGATACATATTATATAAAATTTTAATTGTTTATTTAGAACCTTATCAGTAGTATATTAAAATTAAATGTGCGATTCGTTGAAATGTCGATCAGTTTTGAATATTATTGCTCGAATTAATCAAAGTAATCTTTCTGTCAACTTGGAAAAATCTTTTTTACCTTATTTATAACTCAAACAACCTGAGAATAATAAATTGCTAAATAAATAACAAAACTATTGTATGCAAAACACTTGACACTTACACATGTCAATATTTTTCTTACATATTTACCTCTCAAACATAAATTTTATCGTATCATAATATTCCACTATCTTCTAATAAACAGTAAATTCATTCTTGATTTTTCTATTTGTAGTCTCGTAACTAAATTACGTTTCGTCAAGAATAAGCAAGCATTCCAACTTTGCATAATATCATTTTCCATCCGTATAAAAGACTGTAATCGATTGTTTTCTCTGATCAACACAGGAAAATTTTATGTAGATTGAATAATATATATTGGTATGACATTTCATACTGAAAAAATGAAAATAAAATCATTTAGTCGTTTATTACTTTTGTGTTTCAAATTCTAAGCGAATAAAACAAAAAATCTGTAAAGAAAATTAAATAGGTGCATTAAATACGTTTTCCTTGATTATTGTTATGGGAATTTGTGACGGAAGAAACTCAAGAAGTTTATTCATTATATGTATAGTTCTGCGACACTTATAAAATTACTTTATTAATTTGAATACATTTGTAACATACGTTTTATATCTTTTTATAATGAGAAAATTTCAATTAATTCAAAGATAATTGCATACACAGTATTGTAATTCATAAACTATTTACCAATTGTTTAATATAAATAATTATAACATCATTCAGTTTGGATTTATTTCAATTATTGGTCATATGATAGCTAGTGAAAATGCGAATGTTCATACAAATTCATATTTTTATGAACACAATTTAAAAAATAGAATCTAACCAGAGATTTATATCATCCATCAAATATTATAATGAATACTATACTTTGAATATATTATATATTTGTATATATTATGTGCAACGTTCACGGTTTAATTACAGCTTCTTTTCGCAATAAAGATTATATTTCGTAATGATATTTTGTTGAAATTCGATGTTTTGTTCATCAAAAGTCTCAAATATTTATCAGTATACTGCCAATTTTTATGCATTTATATTCAAAGTCTGGAAAATATACAGAACGCACATGACATGCACAAATATATAAAATACCTAAAATAAAATACATACTATGATATTTAGTAAGTAATACAATTCTCTAGCCAGGTTTCATTTTTATTAACTATATTCATAAGAATATGAGTTTGCATACCTAAATGCTATCATGCTATACATACACAATAATATGTATTACAAACACAGTGAAATGCAGCATCGTTTAAACACTTGAGTATTAACAGAAATCCGTGCAAAAGTTTGATATAAAAGTTTCTTTGCTTACATCGAATGCATTTTGTACATTCATTTTACATATTCGGTTAGCTTAATGTCTCTTCATGAATGATACATGTGCTTTTTACGGTGAATACAAATCGGTGCTTGATTTCGTCCCCATTCTATTCTCGGCAACGCTTCGTTAACAATGCATTTTAAATTTATCGACCATTCGAAGCCCCAAAATGGACGATACACACATTTCAACGACTTATGACACTCTTTAAGCGGCAAATTTTATTTGTCAAATAATGCTTTCTACTGTTCATCAAATTATTGTTTAATAATCATTAGAAACTGTTCCAAAAACATGAAAATCTTAAGAAATTATAACGATTTCTGTGATGTTGACAGATTACTATTTACTACTTGTTTTTTCTGACACATGCGAAATAACTTTGCTGTTTCGAGGCTCTGAGCTAAGTGCCATGCAGTCATTCGGTACGTGGCCAGTCACTTTAAACAAAGTCTCTATTCTTTGGCAATGCAACGCCGGATCGTTTGCCGTTAGCGAACTATCTCGCGTATTTACTAAACTTTAGACTCTGCAGTTTCTGAGAGACAAATTCTTTGATTATGAAATACTGTTGCAAATGGATTTTTATCAGTGGTAATTTGTCACGGCACTTCCTAATTTTCTATCGAGGCAAAGAAAGGCGGGGATACAAAATTTGAAAATATATGCTGTTTGTCGAAATTACTTTAAAGTTTAGTGCCATTTGTTAGTGCCAAAATAAACAATCGTCTCCGACCGTGTCGTAAATCTCGTGCCAGTTTGAATTTTCGTGAATTAATGAAACCGAACAAGCATCAACTTTATTCTTTTAAGTGGAACCATACATTTCTTAACACAGTAATCGATCTGTTATAGCATTTCCTACAACAATCTACGAACTTATTTATGCCTAAAAAGTATTAGTGCCGAACAAACAAATTTTTGGAAAAGCTGAAGAATATAAATAAAATCATTAAATTTTGTATTTCTGTCAAATATTAACACCCAAACATGTATGTAGTATTACGATAGAAAATTTTCCCTCGTCATAATATTAATTATTTATATTTAAATCATTTATAAATTATCACATTATATATTATTATATAATACTATATAGCATTATAAGTTAATAGCATTATATCGACACAAAGATGCGTTGTCACTAACATGCGATTACACACATGTTTTATTTAGTACCATTTACATTATTATTAACGTACAGTATCATTACTAGAGTTCAGATTGAGACAATGGGAGTTCTTATTATCGGAGTTTTAACAAATTGGAATCAAAATCTTAATAGGAAGCGATCGATTATGAACAGGTAATTTTTTATTTTCATCTGATATATGAAAAACAACGACTACGTAGGATGATCTAATATTTCATTTGATTAAAGCTTATAAACTAATGTTAAGTTAATAATTAAAAGCAATATTTCATATTTTTCTCATGGAACCAGCAGACTCTTAAAAAACTTAACAATAAAAAAAGCTACAAGTTTCTAGTATAAATCATTATCTATTATCACAAACAGTAAAGAATATGAAAAATTAACATTGCATTATTATAAACCCTGGATAATGTATAAAATCTTATCCAATATACGTCGTTTTTGAAAGAAACGCTCAACATACTTGTAGAAAAGAAAAGCTTATCGTCGAATCAGTATTAGGTAAATTTTTATTTCGATAACAGATAACTGATAAGAATAAAGAATAAAGTTCTATATGCAACTAAGAAATAAATACCCAATCGAATAAGAATTTATTCGTATAAATATTTATCACCACATAAAAACGTATTTCTATGATAATTCATTCGGACAAATGACAAAATGTTTATTTCTATCACATCGTGAATGAACAAAGTACCAATATACATATCGCAAACTTGCTTCAGAAGTGACAAAATTAAAAAATCGCATTTTTTGTGTTATCGCTATAAGAATGTTACAGAAACACAATATTTTTATCTTGATAATTTTATTGTGATGCTCGACAGTGATTATGATGCTGTTTTTCCTACTTTAAATAAGACTTTAGACTTTGGAAGACAAAAATAAGTAGTTGGAATGAATAATTTTTAACGATCAGATTTATAGCTTCTAGTTTATAGAAATAGCTGAAATACGAGCAATGATATCGACAATAATATTGTAAATTCTCTTCAATCTTTCTGAAGAAACAAATTATTATTAACGATATATAAAATTGAAAGCATCGTACCGCGTTTGAGGTATATTTTGATTATTGTTTTTTGTGACTTGATCGGTTTTAAAAAGATAATGATTTGATCTTAAAAATTAGTTACATTTAAGACAAAGACAAGATTAAAAGAAACTTTTACGAGAAAACAAAGAGATTTTGTAATGATGGCATACCTTTGCTAAAAGAGTAGAAAAGTATTATGGAGCGAGGGATGATTCCACTTTTTGTAGAATTTAAAGATCTAAATAAATGTCTATTCAAGATACAAGCTTATTGGATGGTCTAACGCGTCCGTGTTGATATAATTTTTTACTTTAGAAATTATATTATCTAGCATTACGTCGTTTCTTTAGATTTCAGTTAGATATAGTAGATATAGATTCAGTATGCTACCTTTGGTAAATAAATCTAAATACGTATTCAATTTTTGTGGCTAAAAACGAGTGATAAAAAGAATATTAAAATAAGGAGCACACTCTAGGTGATGATGCAAAGTGTGTCACGATTGTTAACTTTCTGTTCATATTTTAAGTTGTGCCATTTTAGACGATATATTTTTCATAATGACGCGATTTATGCTACTTCCGAATAATTATTAATACGAAGAATTTCCATTATGCGAAGATAAAAAGAACGATATTTAGGATCTCATTGATAAAAATATATAAACCAAGAAATTATTATAATTTCTGTTATAAAAATACTTTTAATCTACGATGGATATTTTGTATAAAATACAATTCTTAAAATGTTAAGTTCCATTTTCATTTTTGTAATATAACAAATGATTATTTACACAATTATTACATGTATAATTTTAACGCGATGAATACTTCTGTTACTCGCTGTATAGATCAAGATTTCGAGAATTTGAATTTAGTCATGTATTTCAACCTGTAAATGTATCATCCCCTTATTTTCACAAGTAACTATGTTTTACGATTAAATAACTTTATTCTCTTCCACTATACGTTTTCATAACTTGAAAGAATATAACAAATTTGTTGCAATAGTAGATCCAAACCATTATTTTGTGAAGCTAGTGATGGACTAACTTACACCACTATGATTTTCAGGCCTCTAAAAAATAATACGTAAATATTGTTCGGATGAATTGCTCGATTAAAGGAAATTGATTCGGATAATCATGTTGGATAAATATTTATTCGAAAAATTCGAATAATACCTAACTCTCCCTTGGATAATGTCTATTTCGTCTATCACCTTAGTCAACTTTTATCGTCCCTTCTACTTTTTAACCTTATACAGAGTTATATGTGTATAGCACATTGTAGGCGTGTTTAACTATTTCACCGCTCTCTTCTAGAAACGGGCGTGAAATGATTCTTTATAAAAAAGTAAAAAGAAAATATACAATAAGATGTTTTCATACATCGCTTAGTTTTCAAGAAAGCCGTTTAAAAATTTGTTCAGTGTACTTAAACTGGGCTAATTACCAACTGGATGTAAGAAAACAATTAATAGGATGTTATTCTAGGTACGAAAATAAGTAGAATGAAATATTTCCGCTTAAGACTTCAGTTTTCAAGGCAATAGAGTTTGAATGTGTTTAGCTAAGAATTGACTTATTGTTAGAACACCCGCATGACAAATTTTGAAATTTATTTCCATCGGAAACAAAGCGTCTTCTGAAAAAAAGGTTATTCTACTTTTTAAACTTATTTTCACGCGTAGAATATCCTCCTGAAGATTATTTAACCCTGTCCAGTTCGAAATTAACCATAATTAAAATATACTTGATAAATTTTTCAACTCAATCTTCTCGAAAACTCAGGCTCGGACGAAAAAATCTTATTCTATATCTTATTCTTATTTTTTGGCCACTCCTCGTATATCTTATTCGACCGCGCCCTAATAAGTGAACTTTACAAACTATTTTATTCTTCCAAAACGACCAGCTGATAGTATAGATGACATATTCCTGTAAATTTAGGAATAGCTCAAATACTCCACAAGATGACGCATTGTGATTGAATCAAATATCATTATTTATGAAGCGGTCTACCTCGCCAATTTCAATGATCTTGGAATGTATTGTCAAGGTCAACATATTACCATCACTCGACTTTAATTTTCGTGATATTGTCGTGGTATTATCGTCATGGCTGCAGTGTTTCCAATTTCGAATAATGATAATATAATATAAAGCTTAATATGAATTATTAATATGAATCCGCCTTATTATTCAATACCTTAATTTATTTCACAGTAGCGTTATCTAATCGATAATTCATTGATTTCTCTATTTTATGTGAGTAAACATGATCATTGAAAATGACTTGGGTTGAGAAATATACAAGTAACGTAAACTGGACTGAAGTTTCTTGCGAGTATCTTGAAAAATAAGGTCAATCGACACTAACGCGTATAGGGAAAATTGTTCAAAATTTTTGCCTTGACAACGTATTTCAATGAAATACACTGAATACTGAACTCTCTATTCAAATCGTCGATATTTCCAACGTATAGTGATTAAATGTGTTTGTACACCACTGCTTTTATTATTGCTTTTATATATTTATTAATTACATCCAATTATAATAAATTTCGTATCATTTAGTAGCACTTATATGATTACAAAAATCTGATACTATGGAAATGGAATCCGAAAATACGGCTATGTAATTATACCTTTTGCAGCCACTGTATTTAACGACAGAGATGATAGCGTGCATTATCAATATATTCCACGTTCATTCGAATGTTATGCAAAAGCGTAATGTTAATATGATATTAATCGAGATAATTTATGAACACATTTATTTGTTCCACCTCGATTGTAACCTTTATCGATATTGGGAAATGAATTCACGAAGGAAATAAAAAAAAGGAGGAGAGAACGCGTGCTCAGGGATTATTCAAATATTCGGTAGTCAAGATTTCGTAGCACTGTTGTATTGCGTTCATACGTTTTTCGAAGAAACTACGAATGGTTGTATGGAAAAATAAAGAATATTAAAAAGTCTCAGTGTATGCATGATTACTCATTGTTAATTACGTACCTACATATACTCCCAACAACACTTGATTTGTGTCGTATAAATGTAATCCATACGTATTAAGTCATCCCATAAGTTCGTGCCGACTTTTGTGTACACATTTCATGTGTCGATTTATAAACATACGGCGATAAGGGACCAATGCACTTGAGCTTAGCTGATCGAGAACAGGCTAGAGCAGATTTTCGTAGGTATAAGATTATGATATAGTGAGCACAGTGACTTCTAACAGTAAAAAATCATGAGTGAAATGCGTATCCATTTTCGACATCTCATGTTATATGAATTTCGGAAAGGAAGTTCTGTAACAATTGCCACGAAAAACATATGTGCTGTTTACGGAGAAAATGCGCTTTCATCTCGCACCTGTAGGAAGTGGTTCCAACGTTTTAGAGCTGGGAATTTCTGTTTAGAAGACGAGGAACGCTCCGGGCGTCCTCCTCAGACAGACGAAGATTAAATTCGGGATCTTGTTGACAAATCACGAAGTTTGACCATTAATTCACACAAATATTGCACTCAGTTAGAAAAAAATAAGGGAAGCACTAGCTGAAAAACGACCAGGTTTAGTGAATAGGAACAACGTTATCTTCCATCACGACAACGCTAGACCGCATGTCGCGAAAAGCGATACGAAAAAATCGTCTGAATTTAATTGGGAAATTTTACCACATCCCCCCATATTCCCCAGACATTGCCCCATCTGATTACCACCTGTTCAGAGCATTACAACACTTTTTAGTAGGTAAAAAATTTGAAAATATTGACATTCTCAAAAATAGCTTAGAAAATTATTTTAAAGAAAAACAAGACAACTTTTATCGAGACAGAATAATGGCCCTACCAGAAAAATGGGAAGAAGTTGTACAACGAGAGGGGGATTACATTTTTTCATGAAACTGAAAGGTATGTAAATAATCTTAACATATATAAACGCTCGAAAAACGGCACGAACTTATGGGATGACCTAATAGTATTCCTAATAGCAGTACGTCATAATCCTACAATCGTATCACGCTCTTTCAGCCTAAATCTCCTTTTTACGCGGTTACTTCAAAGGTAAAGTATATTCGCATATCTAAACTTTTCACACTGATCCTATGTAAAATTCTTTTTACCAAGATCAATTATAACCCTGTTTAGCGTAGTCCCTTCTAATGCATATGCGGTTACTGCCCAACTTAGGATAATGGGTAACCTATAACCTTTCGTTGCCTGAAATGTTGCTACTACCAGAGATATTGGAACGTAGCCATCTGCTGCCATAGTAGCCAGTCTACTGAATTAATAATGTACATACGACGTGATTTCGTTAATTCATCAAATATTTTTGTGTTATACCTGTCCACTAATTTTTCTATCGGGAATGTACCGTTGCACTATCTTCAAACTCTACGGTTAGGGCAACTCGCCTTCTCTCGTATAGTATTCCTAGTTGAGAAGTTGTATCGTCACAAAAGCGTGAATTATTTAATAAGTCGATAAACTTTGTATCGCCCGTTTGCCTCATATTAACGATGAGTTTGCAGCATAAAAATTGATGTCGTAAAGTAATTTCTACGGCACATCGCTGTGATTACACGAAACACCAATGTCCTTCTGACATTGAACACTGAGTATAGTTGCATGATGTTACTAAAAAGAAATACATTTATGTCACCAAATAAATTTTAGGTTCTTAAATGAATTATTCGCAAATTCTCGTAAGATACCATTGATATATCATCGATAATCAATCAGCTTACATGACGCCACTTTCGTCTCTCCTTCAATTCCTTTCTTCTCTCATTCGCTGATGGGTCACAGTAGTGCTTTTCTCAACGGGCAAGGAAAATGCGGAACGCAAAATTTTCCGCAATATTCGACGGACGGCAACACAAATCTTCGTATGAATCTACTTGGTCATCGTATTATACTTTTATTGGCATAAATCATAACTGGACCTTTCGAACACTCGTTATTAATCGCTTCTTTGTATATTGCATTCAAATCAACAGCCTGGGTAAGTGTTGCTTGAATAATTTGCATAAACAAACTATTCGACGGTTGTATTTCTCAATATAAGATTCAACTAGCGATTCTGAAACAAGAAACCTTGTTCTGCGGATTCGGACATAAATCTACTTTTATTGCGAATGTAACATGCTATTAAGTTATAGAAATATGCTTCTGTATCACTGTTCAAAGCATAATGTCGGTGGTCCAATGCAACAGGTTTGTTTCTTATGTACGTGCGAGGCTGCACAGCCCAAACAATCTTTTATTTATTAATAGGAATTTATTAATAGGAATTAAGAATTGGAATAAATAAGAAATAAATCGAAATAAATTGCCGCCTTTTCAATGGCAATAAAAATGATTTTATTTGATTTGGTAGTGTAATATTGATCGTTACGTTAGAAAATGTGAAAAGAAAAATATTTCCGACTCAGAAATATTTTAAGAAGTACAGAATATTTTGTATTTTATTTATATCTTATTTAGACACATGCAACAACGGTTAGAATCATTCATTCGCTTCCTAAACAGCATATTAAATATATTGACAACGGTCAAGGAAGAGATTAGCAGATTCGCAAGAAGGTACAGAGAAAGAATAGCAACGCACCCGAACCGGCTGGCAGCGGAAACGATCATCACATTCATCGAAAGGAGATTAAAAAGGAAACACCCAGTAGATCTCATAAAGGATATACCCTAACAAGCACGAAGATGGTACCCCGCTGGGGGTAGCCACCCACATGTTATATTATTAAACAGCTATAACATTTTACCAAATGTCCTACTGGACAAATTGTAAAATTTGAAATAAATAAATAAAAAGAAAAGAAAAAAAAATATATTGCAACCTTTTCAATGTATCACTCAACAATTTAATATTTGATCACATTACATTGCAATATATTGTAACACGGAATCATTCAAGTACATGTTTTAGTAGCGGTCAAATTAAAAAACGTTGCTTGTATTCGTGCAGATACAAATTACGCTCAATGTATTAATAGCGCGCAAATTAATGGAATTATGCGTACATAAAACTTGTCACAAATTGAAGATATAGTCGTTACAGTTACCGATGTTATACAATTAGAAATGGAAATAAACCACAGTTCAGCAGTATTTTTAATTTTGCTCCGCCCTCGAAAAAGCTGGAATATATTTAATATGCTGTTTAGTAAGATGATGAATGAATTATCCTAACCGTTGTTGCATGTACGTCTAAATAAAATAGAAGTAAACTAGAAATTATTCAGTAATTCAGTGGAGGAGAAAGAAGGTACCAATTTAAAATATATAACGAATTGTTAATTTCTTTAATATCGTTCCTTAAACCTGTTGACGCAGAATATTCCAAAGAATGCACACATGTAAAAAAGAATATATAATGTCATTTAAATAAGCAAAGTTTATCTCCTTATGTCCTCTATCCTACATCTTGTATCCTACAAAACATATGATCTCATAAAATTATATCCCCTTCGATACTGTCACACGTTCAGAAAGAGTAATACGGTAGATAAAACATCCTGCATACCACAGCCATCAAAACAATAATCAGATAGTAACAGAATAGCCGCGTCTGATATTCACCCGACGATAACCCCTCCACAGGGACCAAACTTCAGTATAAGAACCCTTCCAAATCAGCACTCAGCACCTTTTTTGTTATAACACTCTGAATCGTTACTCTGTTGGATTCGTACAATAAATTTTACTATTATATCTAAAATTCGGATTTTTACTATAGTATTGTAACATCAACCACATCTCAATCCACATTAGAGACCAGGCCACACACCGAGGGCAAGATTGCAACCAGATGTCTACACATCCTTGCTGTGTACCTTCAATATTCTTAAGGACTAACTAAATCTTGGCATTTTCACGGTTAAGATCCTTCAGACCAAACAAGCATCTTTTATTTCGAGTGTTCTTTACATTTTTGTCTACTACGGGAAGATACGGGAAAGTTAGTTTTTCTCACATTCGGTATCTTGCATTAGCAACTTTCTCTCAGGGGCGGTTAGCGCCCTTCCTCACCCACCAACCTAGAAAATTAGCCAATTGACAGCGAAGTCTATTTCCCTCACTCTCCTAATGAAAACTTGTCCTTAACAAATCAGCTCTTTTCGTCTCCTTAGACCCACCCATCACTAGCTTTCCTCCGCCACAACATCGTCGATAAACTTTACTGATTTTCCATCTTTCGAACAGTCACCATCTCTTTACTCGGTTTCTACCCTTAGATCAGTCGCCTACTTAATTTATATAAAGTTGTTAGAGTTAAGTGTAATTTATACGTGCCAATTCAGTGTATACTCAATTGTGACTATTAAGTGCATAATAAAGTGTAATAAAAAGAAGGTTAATGGTTGTATTCCGGCTCAACCTTCTTGTTTTTATAATCACGGAACACGTGTGTGGTGGAGCAAAGACAAAAGACAAAGGGATACTAAGCCAGAGAGTTTTTTTTTTTATTACGTTTATTGAAATTACGATCAATTCTCGCGTTGAGAATTTTCAGTAATTTTTCTGGCGCGGCGCAGTAACATGGCAAATTATTTATAATAAGTTATTACTTGTTATAGATAAGTATAATTTGTAAATAGGTATTGTAAGTGATTAGATATTACTTAATTTAAATAACTAATTGAATCTAGCGTTTAGGTCTAGCGGGTAGTGTCTCTTCAGCCTGCGGATCTGGTCCGACGTATCAAGTAGTCCAGTGATTAGGGGGTTTCGGTGTTTGTTGACTCTTTTGCTATATCTGTCGCTATATTTTGCTATTTCCTCTTTGACTGTAAGCCAGAGAGTGAGCATCGAGAAGTCACGAAGATAGTGTTACTAGTGTCACGGTGGTCCCGGGAATGCAGCGATAGGATAATCATATCTCACATACCTTAGCCATCGAAACAGTAACTAAGCAGTAATAGAATCCCTATGTGACCGACATCCGGCGATAACCCCTCCACAGGAACCAAACCCTTGATATAAAAAAAACTCCCAAGTCAGTACTCGACATTCTATTCTCTTCTGTTATAACATTCTGTATCGTTACTCTGCCAGTTTCGAATAAATTTTGTAATAACGATCATAATTGAAATACGAATCTCTCAGCTTACGTGCGGAACGTGAAATAATCCCGAATCGACGTGACACCTACTTAATTTATATAAAGTTGTTAGAGTAAAGTGTAATTTATACGTGTCAATTCAGTGTATACTCAATTGTGGCTATTAAGTGCATAATAAAGTGTAATAAAAAGAAAGTTAATAGTTGTATTACGGCTCAACCTTCTTGTTTTTATAATCTGAGTGACAAGTTTACGTGACAAGCGGTTGCGGAACACGTGCGTGGTGGGGCTAAGACAAAAGACAAAGGGATGCTAAGGGACAAAGTCAGTGTTAGTTGAGAAATCAGAGAGTGAGAATCGAGAAGAAACGAAGATAGTGTTGCTAGCGTTATCGAGAGAGTGTGGTCCGCGCGAGGGAGAGCGTTGGATCCGTGGTGACGAGAGTTGCAAATTAACTATTTAGCTGTCTAAATTATAGTACGTTATTGTATATAGTTCACGTTAAACGATCATCGTTTCCTGTTTAACCAACATCTGTTTAATCCATTTATTGTGAATAAACTAATTGTAGTAAGGATCCTACATTATCTTATTTGTGAAACGCTCGAACTATGGCGCGAGGAGATCACCGGTGATCTGTCAATTTCGTGATTTCTTGTATCTTATACGTGACAAAATTGGCGATCTCTGGCAGGATCCTTCAACGCATCAACTCGGGAACTCCGCGGGAACTCGACGGATTCTACAGCGAAGGACCACGGTCACCTTCTTGATCAAAAGAAGGATCCACAAAGAGTCTCGGTAAGCTGGCCGTCGTACATTATCGAAACAGTAGAGCCGAAATACGTTCTGAAGATAACGACTCTTCTCCTGCTGAAAGTATCGTATCTCTCAACATGAATCCAACTGACAAGAGTATCGCAAAGCAAAACGAACTAATTGCTACTTTGATTGAACAACTTCAAAGCCTAACTCACGAGTTTAGAAGCTTTAGAGATAGTAACGATCAAAACATTGCAAATATAAAAGAATTTATGGAAACTAACTATAGAAACTGCGTCAAAGAAATACGTAATCTTACAAAAATTATGGAACTGAAATACGACACCGAAACCAACCAGCCACAAGTGAGAACCCATTTAGAAACCGCTGCCGATAACGTAACAGATGGCAAAACTGACGGGCCAGACGCTTTACAAAGACCACGAACTACGACTAGTAACGTTACGATTAGACCAAGAAATGACTGCGACGAAGAACGAGGCCTCCGAGCAGAAAAAGTCATACGTACTGTTGAGACACTACGGGGTCGAGACGACGTAGGTGTTGAAGACTTTATCCTATCAGTCCGCAAAGCACGAGCCAGGTGCAAGGCAAGTGCTAGAGATATACTATTAGACCTTATACTCGTCGAAAAGATAACCGACAACGCGAAGAGAAATATACGATACCTGAAAATTAACTCGTTCGAAGACTTATATTCATGTCTAAGACAATACGTATTAGTACCAACCACCAGCAGTTACTGCAGGAACAAATTGAAAAATTTAAAACAAGGAACAACAGAAAGCGTACAATCTTTCAACTCCAGATTTCGACGACAGCTCAATGAGTTAAATTATGCAGTTCAACACGAAAACCGCGAGCCGACTGAACGACGTGTAGCTTTGGATATTGAAGAACGCGAAGCAGTAAAGACATATTTGCTCAATTTACGATACGAAATAGGACAGCTGTTATTAGCTAGCGATCCGAAAAACCTGAACCTCGCCCAACAACTAGCAGCCGACAGAGAACAATGGTTACGAGAAGCAAATCGTGTTGTCAACCGCCCAAAGAATCAATTTGATAACACTACGTCCGTATCCAAACGAAACGCTACCGATCCACAACCACGAGCTTTCAGCCAACCATCAGGTGACGGTATGAAACTAAAATGTTTCAAGTGTTCACGAATCGAACACACAGTCGAGATCTGTCACTCTTGAAATTCTCCATTCGCCAACCAAGGAAAGATCCCACCTCGAGTAAACCAAACGGAGAATCCAGAAGAAACGTACCGAGAGTCAACTGCACCACTACCGGAAGATTATTATCAAACATATTGCAACGAAGAGACGGAGGAAGAGCCAGCTTTCTCATCGATACCGGAACAGGAATAAACCTTATAAAAGAAAAAGCTTCACTGAACCTAACGGGAAATGATAAACACACCACCGACAAAATTTGCAATTTAACCATACTCAAGATAAATCACGAATTCCACGTAGACCCTAACAACTTTCACTTAATCGAAGATGGAATAATCGGACTCCTATTCCTTACAAAATATCGATACAACGTCACTAACGATAAACTAGCCATAGACGAAATTATATTACCATTCCAGAACATTAACAACAAGATGGAACCAGCTCAAACTCTAACTTCAATTCAATACATCGAAGGAAAGCCCACACCAATATGTTTTATCAACACAGGTAAGCAAATCTGTCAATTTCGTGATTTCCATTCTACTTTTATTTGAAACATCTTTCGTTAAAATCATTACTTGCGCAGTAATCGTTACTATCGCAGCATTGTCACTGGTATCGACTTGATTGGTTTCATTTTTATCGGTCGCATGGGCCGAGTGACCCTGATTGAAATGAGACCAAACTTGATATTGTTATATAATATTTTATAGAAAATTTTATACATAAATACAGGAAACATTCGATAATTGCACAAAAATCGGAAGTATTGCAATTATGCGGAGATAGAAACGATTCTATTCCTTAAAACTGACATTTTAGACATGCCGAACGAAATAAACGACAATGCGAGTGAATGAGAAAGAGGCACTGAAAATCAAAGTGTTCAGCAAATATTAAAAGCGCGCGATAAGTTGATACCTTTAAGGGGAGGTAAGGTTAATTCGTACAAAATAAGGCATGTTTTTATGAATTATTTGTGACGACATAGTTAAAATCTCTTTATTAAAACCAATAGTACAGTAAAGTATGACATTCGAAGGATATTGTATAAAATTTTCACGGAGAAATATTAAAAAATACGGCAATGGCAGCAATTATTCGGACGTGTCTCGGAAAAAAGTAGAATTGCTCATAACTTGGTGCTGGATCATCTGAAATCAAAAAATCAAAGTTCATTCGTTAGATAACAGTTTTACCTGGGTAACGCTGGGAGGGTTTTTCGAAATTTCAATTTTTCACTTTTTTGGAACACTTTGAATGGAAAATTAGCCGCAAATTTTCGCAAAATCGGCTAATTTATACCTGGGGAAAACTGTTACGTAACGAATGAACTTTGAATTTTTCATTTCAGATGATCCAGCACCAAGTTATCAGGGGCATCGCAATTCTACCTTTTTTTCGAAACACGTCCGAATAATTGCTACCATTGTTGTATTTTTTAATATTTCTCCGTGAAAATTTTATACAATATTCTTCAAATGTCATACTTTAATGGACTATTGGTTTTAATAAAAAGATTTTAACTGTGTCGTCACAAATAATTCACAAAAACATGCCTTATTTTGTACGAATTAACCTTCCCCCCCCCCCCTTTTTATTTTTGATTTGTGAACAATGAAACTTTTAACAACAAAATTTTTCTTAAATTTTTCTGATGAAAGTGACACCAAGCACAATATAATTTGCAGCATATTTGGTTACTTATTACATGATAATTGTATCAATAAATGATATAATTCTAATGATATTTATCAATAAATAAGTATAATTTAAATTATGTCGTGTCCTGCCTCATTTTAATCAGAAAGATCATACGTTAGTAAAAGTTTAATTTTAAAAATGTCAAAAATAAAAAAGTTTTACTTCCAAATTAGTACCTAGATACATTGTCTCCGCGATATCTAACATTGGATCATGTTACACTACTCGATCGCGGCGAGCTGTCAAGATTCGCAGCGTGTGAGGAAAACCTTCCCTCGAAAATTATCCCGTAGTGTGGATGAGGATCGTGGAATTATGCACAGGTATTGCCCAATTTTATAACAATGTCGTGTTTGGTCTCATATTAATCATGAAAACCTCATCAATGTGTTAGTGGCATTTTTATTAACAAAAAATTCAAAATAAAAGAGTTTCATTGTTGCATTAGTATTAGTCTCGCCGATAGAAAGAGAAAAATGCGATGCGCTCGAGTGACCGGGGATCTGTTCAATGTGTAGTATGCGTGTGATGCGACAAAAATCAAATTTCGAACAGTCCGGACGATAAATACGATCTTGTTACATCGCACGAGTGACACTTAGGACACATCTAAACATTTTAGCGCGTAACCAGCATTCCTGGCGAACGCGCTCATGTCGAACGTAACAAAACAAAGACTAGAAGAAATGAATTAAACTAACTACATTATTCAAATACAAATGGTGACCATATTAATTCAATTTCGTTAAGAAAAATATAAAGAAACGATGTATGAAATGCTTACTATGTGAAGGTGGAATGTTGGAACATCTTTAATACAGTATATGGTTTATCTAAATGCAGACATCTAACGAAATATTGTTTTTTAAAAATTGTACTGTAATATTTTAACGGAATGACGAATTGATACGGGCAAAAAAGTATGCAATTCTGTTTAAAAGAAACTAGATTTACTTTTTTGTGGAGCACCAGGTCGTACGAAAATAGACATTACGGTATCATTCAATTCTTCTCTGGACAATTTTTTTTCATATCTCTCACCAAATTGGAGATATAATCCGTCCCAATTGGGTGACACATTTTGTATAATATCTCTTTACCATAAAGTTACTGGAATCATTTTCTCGTTCTTCATATTCCTTCTGAACTCTCTCTCTCTTTCTTGGCTTAAATTACATAATATTTTTTTATTCCTTCGTTGTTATGTTAAAGATTAATGCTGTTTCGTAATATACGAATTTATTATTCCGCGCAAAGTTTAACATTGAATTTGAGAATGTTACACGACACAAATCTAGTATCGTGGAATAATTATGAAAAAGAATCATTTGTTAGGAGCACGAACTATAGTGCAGATAGAAAGTTTTTTTTGTATTATTTAATTTTTACTTTACAATTTGTCCAGCTGGACATTCGGTAAATGCAGATAGAAAGTGAAAGTACTGACGAGCCAGAAAGTTACTTGGGAGTTAGTTACGAGTCGTCAGTTGTTACTTGCGAGTTGAGTTGTTAGTTATTATTATTATTTATTAATCCGTGCCTCTCGGCTTTGAACGAACTTTCGATTTTTACAACACATTATTGCACTTAGCATATTCTTACCTCTAATCTAAAACTAATGCTTACAATCTATTGCACCTTATGCCTACAAGTTATTGCGACTTATGCCCACACACTATTGCCACATTGGTCTTTTTGTCACCTTGCTGTGCTCCCTTCCTGTCATTCCACCCCGTCTTGTATTGCCTTTGCCCTTCTTTTCTCTATTATCGCTCTTAAGTCCATTAGTCCTTCCCCAGTCTCATTCAATATTTTTTCCATGTCCTTTGCTCCTCCTGTTATTTCACATTCTTCTATAACGTGTCTCAGGTCCTCTTCTTCCCTTCCACATAATCTGCCTCCTCTTTCCAATGTTCTTTCGCTTTGGTCTCGTTTCCACACCTGAATCTGGCTATAATTTTCCTGTCCTTCCACTTCATCCTTCCTTCCAAGTACTTTGGCATCTCATCTTTGGTTATGTTCCTGTAGTACCTGTTGTATCTGGATTCCCTTATCCTTTTCCTCCTCTCTTCTGCTTCTCTCTTCCTTCTTCCTTCTGCGATTTGGTCTCCTGTCCAACTTTCTTGCTCCCCTCCTGCTTCCCTCTGTGTCCCTCCGTTTCTCACCTCTTCTAGTTCCTTCTTTCTCTTTCTTGCTCTTTTCTCTTCCTGTCCATTTCCCCAGTTTCTCTCTCTTTCCTTTATACACTCTTTTACCAGCTCCTTATCCGATTCTAGAGTTCTTTCCTCGTACGAGTTGTTAGTTATCACTCAGAAATTGACTAGTTGTACCAATTTAATTGTTTTAGTTGTATTACTCTACTATATTAAGAAATAGCTCTAAGTTAAAAATCATAGTTTTCTGTATCAATCATTGTAAATAAATCTGTTCAATAAATAAGTTACTATACAAATAACTTTACATTACTATATACTCTCATTTTAAAAATAGAAATGATCTGAAGAGTTTTGATGCTGTTTTAGCGATCTAGATTATCATAATACTTGATATTACAGTTAGATGTTGCGCCAACATTACAATCAACTACATCGTCAGTGATGATACTGACTAGAGTATAAACTCTCGACTACACCCATAAAGTACAATAACAAATTTTGGCTTCAGAATGATTCAGAAGAAGATGAACAAACTGAAAATACAATTATAGCTTGTATTACTTCTACGTCGGATAATTGAAAGGCGGGATAACCAAGATACCAGTTAATTAAAATCGTTGATAATCGGATTCCGGTTAATGGAGGCTCCATTGTATTCTGACTTCTCCTTATCAAATGCAGGAATTTATGGCATAGAGTTCCTCCGTCCATCAGAAACGTAAGTACTGGCGGTAAATTCATGATAGTTGAAATGTGACCATTACAACATTTATTGTAAGTATAATTATATTATACATTGCTCTCGAAAATTCTAATTACAATGATGAGCGAAAGAAAGTTTCACTATTTTATTATAATTTTATTATATTTTAGAAAACGGAATTTTACTTTACTAGATGTTTCAAAATAGATTATTGTTACTAACATGCTGGAAAGTATTTAATATAAAATTAATAATAATATGCAAGTTTCAATTTTCAACATGTTTTCGATTACAACTGTATGTTGTCGGCTAGTTTCTAGTCGCAAATTCATTATAAAAAATGTGGCATTTTTCTTGCAGGCTACAACTGAAGGTGGCTACGACTGGATGTGCAAGATATGCTCCCTGTTGACCTAATTCTGTGATCTGTCTTAATAGTTAATACATTGCTCGCCATGTGATACACAACGTGATGGACGGAGAATCCACATTAGCTGCAAGTATGAATAATATTGTGTGTATTATATAATGCTTTTCTGCAAAATATGGTGCAAAAAAATGCACTTTTGGAGAAAGAATATATTCATTAATACGTAAACGATCTTATCATTATTCTATAAAAAAAAAAGCAGTTGCGATCAGAAAGAACCGGATATTTGTGAGTATTACTACAGTCAACGTGTTAAGCTATACCTGAAGAACATCCAGACGTATTTTACTTGAAAGATAAGGTTTTGATAAGTGGAACAAGGAATGTCATCCTCAACAGGCTGGTATCAACGGGACTGGATAAATTATTACGTATTTCAAATAATAAATAATATATTTTATTTTAGATCATCATTATTTACTAAAAATGTGCTGTATTATAATATTAAGTAATAAAACTAGCTACCTCGGTCAACGCTCATACAACGTTGGGAGCACTCGTTCTCGTATCCAAACACCTGAACAACAGTATAAAAATCCTTTGTTACCAAACACTAATTAGACTGATCATAACCTACGGCTGTCCGATCTGGTATAACAGAACAGCGTCGTTAATGGAAAAAATCCGAATATTTGAAAGAAATTGCATCAGGGCTTGTCTGAGTACATATAGATCCGAACATAGTGATTTCAAAGAATACGTTAAAAATAAAAAGATCTAGGATTTAGCCAACATACACCGCATCGATTGTCACATCCTAAAACTGGTAAGAAATCACTTCACTCAAGCTGCAAAGATAAAAAAAATGGCTTAATTTTCAGTTGTCTATTCAGCTGTCTACAGTATATCCATAATTTACCACATAAAAAGAAAAATAGAAATTAAAACAATACTTTACGAAGAAAATTCAAATGGACAGATCATAGATAGATACTAGGTGGGTACAATATGGCTCTCCCGCACAAAGATACAAAAGACAAACAGAAAAAACATAAAAAAGTATTGGTGCATATCGAAATCACAAAAAGAAAAAGAAATGAGAGAACCGCAAAACGTCAGCAACATTCAATCTCTCTCCTTGTAAAAATAAGTGTAAATATTATAAATAAATCTAAATGGCATCCCCCTTACCTTCCCAATTCTTTCTCCGCCACCCTCCCCTCAGTGCGTTAGCCCCACAGGAACCAAAGGTAGGCTACAGATCTGCCCTGTTTTGCGACCAAGTTTTCAGAATGGAAGAAGAATGAAGAGACAGTATCGTGTAAGAGTACCGCATTTGAGCAGCTTGAATTCAATTATAAACTGTAATGTTGAAAATGTAAATCCGACAGAAAATATTGTATGGCTACGTCGTACCGTCGCATAACGGTACTTTTGCCAAAACCACTTTCTAATAAAAATTCCTTGTTTATTGAGAAGATACATATGTAATATATACTTTCTTGGACAATAAACGTTATATATATACAGGGTGGTTAGTAACTGGTGATACAAGCGGAAAGGGGGTGATTCTACGCGAAAGAAGAAGTCGAAAATATAGAATAACAATTTTTTTTTTTTAATTTTTCCAACGATCTACAGTGAGATCCGTTATAACGAGACGTGATAAAGTGCACGCGTACCGAGCGAAAATTCAAAGTCGATTTTCTCGAAAACAAAGCCTCAAACGAAAAATTTCTTTTTTCGCGTAGAATCACCCCCTTTCCGCTTGTACCACCAGTTACCAACCACCCTGTATATAAATAAATATGAAAAAAAGTACTCGTTCTCGTACTTTTACGAAAGTTAAGCAACGCTGGACGCGGATAGTACTAAGATAGGTGCCACTTAGGGGAGAATACGCCGTAGCGATAGACCGGACGACGATAGCGCAGTGGTTAGCGCCTTAGGTTACGAACGTTCGGGACCCGGGTTTGAATCCCGGCGCCTGTCACGTGAAATTAAAGGTTGGTTGATGAAATAAAATATAACCGAGTCGTAACACAAAACTATTGTAGAATACCGAAGCGTGTGTCCTGTTTTACGACCAAGTTCTTCAGGACAAAAAAAAATCAACGAAAACAAAATCATATAAAAGCTCCGCTCCCCAGCGGCTTAAAGCCAAAGAATGTATTAAACACAAAAAATGTAAAGCGCCGATGTAAAGTGCGTATCACTGCGTATCGGTACCTTTGCCTAACACATCATTACCAAAATCCACAGTTTATTGTGGATACCAAAATGTATTTAAAATTGTATCTTGGTTTAAATAAACGTTATGAAAAAAAAAAAAAAACGCCTTGGCGATAGGGATAGAGTCCCGGCTCAGCAACCGGAGGCCCTAGATTCGATTCTCATGGAACCTTCTTCTCGTTTTTCATCGGCTCCTACAATAATTTAAAATGCACAATACGAACGATCGTCGTCTCTTCAATTTCTCATAGACGACGGTTTATAGCCTGTGCTAAAAAAATCTGACTTACAGTTATACCTTTAATGTTCAATACTGTTACATTAATTGGAGAGTCACAAGTCAAACAATATATTTTTGGGGCGGATGGTCTTGCTGTCGAAGCCGGGGCGCTCTCCGGACTCGCCTTTCGGCCGATGTGCCTTTTGGACGAGGCGCGCAAACTGCTGGAGGAAGTGGTGGCTGCCCTCCTGGAGTCGCATTTGTCCCGGAGTGTCTGGGGAACCGGACTGCCTGGCAGGGCGGCTCCGGCGACGAGGCGCGATGTGACGTGGCCGCACATCGCTCCATTAGGGGACGTATTGAGTGTGGGGGGTGTCGTTCACACCGGTTCCCGGGCCCCTCTCGATCGCAGCCGGGACGGTCATCGTGGAGGTTTTAGTCGGTTGGAGTCCGGCACTACCACGCCGCATTTCCCCAGAAGCGACCTGGTGTCCGTGCGGATTTTCTCCACGTTCATAAAAAAAAAAAAAAAATTGCCACTTGGGAACTCTATGTGGTGGTGACCTTTTCGTTTCTTCTTTTCAGTACTTTTTTACTTTCGTTCAAAATCTATATATCGCGTTAAAAATTTATTTTTAGTATTACCTATTAATTTTAATGGTTATTCGCCGCCTTCTTCGCACTTTTGATTATGCTTATTTGAACTCCAATCGTGTATTGCTGAATTACGTACTTCTCATAAATCGTTGTCTAGTATACGAGCATGATTGCGTGTATATTGAATACGGTGTTCTGTGCTATAATTCATGAATTGCACGACAGATTTAACGCGTCGTTCATCTATTTGTCTATTGCACTGCCTCTTGCGGTAATTTTAACTTTCAACATTTTCTAGTCAAAGTTTACACAAAAAATAATTTATTATTTTTATTCCAATTTGTATTCTATATATGATGACATGGTAAATTTATCAACATATACCGAACTTGATAACAAATGTTTACTACGTAATCTAACCTACTATTTGTTTTATGGTTTAAGCGAATATTTACTTTGACGTTAAAGAGACAATGAAGATAATGTTACAGTACCTAATTCCTGCATTTTTCGGTCGTTGTAAAATTATTTGAATGGAAAGAACATAAACAGTTTAGTTCTCTTTTTTCAATCAAAACCTGTCTTTTCATATAAAGATGCAATGGAAAAGTTTCCAAAGTGGTAGAATAATCGTAGAAAATAACAGATTTATATCTGTTACTTTACATAACCGTAACATGACCCATCAGATACGACAACGACACGGTAAATTTATTATACGCATAAAATCTACCAATGGCCAAATTATGTGACATAAAAAACTTAATCTGTAACTTATAATGGCACAAGATTTCTTCGAAACATAATGCTTCAGCCTGAAACATCATCTGACAAAATCTCAAGATAGATAGCACCGGTCAAAGGTACATTCTCCAAGTCGTCGAGATAATTTATCAGGACTTTGCCCATGGGTCTTAGTGCGAATCCTTAGTCCGCTTGATATATTTGTATATATATAGTAGCGCGTGGCTGACAATGAGTGATGGATGATGCATATACGCGGTCAGATGGGTCGGAAACCATTACGTTTTATCGACTCCAATAGAGATGATCACCGTACTGAAAAACTCCTCCAGCGAATCGAGTTCAAGTAGTTTTTTGCACACGAATTTTGCTCGACTAGCTGAAGTTACCTCTAGAGTTACCATTCTGCGTTTTTACCATAGTATGTGCGTGTCAAAAATACTTTCATGTACAGTTGGGACAAAGATATGTAGACAGGTAATGGAAGTAGAAATATAATCGAACTAATATTGGTTTTACATATTTTTATTTATTATATATCCTTAGAGTACATAAATTATTTAATAAGTAATTGAAATTAATACTTTCATTTTTGCATAAATAGGCCGTATTTAATGAAATTTCATTGATATATGTTTCCACTACGTGTCCATTTATTTTCGTTCCCGACTGCATAACTCGAACATAAGGTCGAACGACGATTATACAATATACAATGGCTCACAAAAGTATCCGAACACTATTAGAAACTTTGTATGTATATGTTATACAAAACATTTTGAAATCTCATTAATACCGTAACGAGACGCGATTCTATTAGTAAAATTTGAAACAGTTTTAAAAATGTATATAGAAGTTTCAAGATATTTATTAAAAGCATACACTTTACAAAGACTACCAAAATATTTAAACAGTTAATTATTCATTATATTAATTATTCGCTGTATCGATAAAGCACAATATTTAGTGGAACCCTCTTTAGTACATATTGTATGTTTGCAACTATTACTTATGCTATATGTTAATTTTTCAGTAATTGTAAGTGTATATTTAAAATAAATGTCTTGTGCCTTTCATAAATATCTTCGAATTTTATTGTCGCGATAATCACGATAGTCGTGTCCCGTTACAATGCTAATGAAATTTGAAAAAGTTCCGTATAATGCAAACAATGTATTCATAACAATTTTCTGTAATTAATGTTCCAGTATCTTCATGAGCCACTGTAAATTTAATAACAAATAACAAAACATGAAACTCATTTCACCACAAACAAGAACAAATAGAAAATATCTTATCTTTAACGGGCAGGGAAAAGAGCATAAGCCGGGATTATTATTAGCTTTGCAAAGAAGCACTTATAATATTTAAAATGCGATATAAGAGATCAGGTGTTAGACTTTGAACGTGAAAGTTGAAAAAACATATTTATACAGGGTGGTTGGTAACTGGTGGTACAAACGGAAAGGGGGTGATTCAACACGAAAAAAGAAGTCGAAAATATAGAATAAAAATTTTTTATTTGAGGCTTTGTTTTCGAGAAAATCGACTTTGAATTTTCGCTCGGTACGCGTGCATTTTATCACGTCTCGTTATAACGGATCTCACTGTAGATCGTTGTCTCGATGGAAAAATTAAAAAAAAAAAAGAAATTTTTATTCTATATTTTCGACTTCTTTTTTCGCGTAGAATCACCCCCTTTCCGCTTGTATCACCAGTTACTAACCACCCTGTATATCCCATTAGACTTACAAAATATACATCATACTCGATTTAAAAGGATTTTTCTTTTTTCGAAAATGATGACATACTTTTCCCAAAATTTGTAAATTTGTTTCTGGTATATATTACTAGAATCATAGATAAAAAAGCGGGGAGGAAGTAAAATTCATTTGTACTATAGACAATTCTACCAAATGTTCAAATTGGACAAATTACGAATAAAAAGAATTAAATAAAAAAAAGAAAACTTGTACTATAGAAGCAACAAGCAAAAGACGCCAATGTAGGATATAGTAGCGTACCTATCCGGTTTTGCCCAAAATGTGACTTACACTCTTTTGCCCACCGACCAGAGAATATATTTATGTAAATTTTCTTCAGTGTTTTTCAAATGTTCGGTCAATTCTTAAAGTGAGCTCCACGTATTACGGGACACTTTATATAAACGATAATTGAGGGATCTTATACGAAGAGATTGTCTTAAATGTTAAAGGCAAAGTTTACGATCGATAAGAAAGCTTCCGACGAAATTGCATCCTCGAATCGTATTCGTAAGTTTGAACAATTACGGATGAAGGAAGAATTTTATTCGGAACGTAACAATGCCTTTGATAATGACGTTACATTATTTTTCCTTTCTCCTCTTTCCGTATTCTATCCCTTTTAATAGTTTAATTTTTCCTTTTAGGTTCTTCCTTGCTTTTGCCAACGTACTTTTCCCGACTACTTTTAATTTCTCGACTTTTTATTTGATTCCACTTTCCACTTTGTGCATTATCCTATTTAATATTAATACTGGTTTGCCTCATTGGCTATCAGTAATTATACCGTTCTCTTTTGTACGGTTGCCTTTAATTAAAAAATTATAGAGTTTTTGGTATTCTTCTAGAAATTTTTCTTTCCTCGACAATTCTTTGTAATAATTTATGCCATAACTGATACTTTATAACTTTCTCTTTAATTTATTAGCAAACTAACTTTTAAGAAGTAATCTTAATATAGTAAATAATAATATAATATGGATATATAATTTTTAGATTTTAATACATCTATTTATTTACTTATTTACTGATATTGTGTAAAAACTAGCTTTCATAATGTACATGTAATATACAAATATAGATATACCACGATGTTCACATATTAATGTCGACTAGCACACGGCAAATGCTCCAAATCGGACTCCACCTTTTGTATCGGATTTCCGAGCATCTATTTTGCCAGAAATGTGTTCTAGACTAAAATCAAGCGGCGATTAATGTATAAGTGAAATTATTCAGAACGTTGACTTTGATAAAATATATCAAGATCAGTCAACATTGTAAACTTTCCTATATACGGTTACTTACATTAATATTCCAACACAACACTATCTCTGTACTGTATCTTTGTTTGTATTATTGTACAGTGAGATTTAATCGTACAAAAAATTTTTGGCAAAAAAGAGGTTATGCTTTTTATTCCTTAAATTCAATGCAGTCCTTTTTTTTACATATTTTAATAATATTTGCGATAATTAATAGTAACATTATGATTTTACAATTTCACGACAACTTTTACCCTTTCCTTTATGATAATTTGGTATATTATAAAAATACCAATGTTCATTTCTTTTGGAGCTAATTATACAAACTAAATCTATTTAACAGTTCGAACTGTTTCGAAGAATTCCTAGGTTGAAAACATAAACAAGTGTCCAAATATTATTGTATCATGAAAATAAGACAACTTTTTTTAAAATTTGATTTTGCAATTAAAAATTAGTGTTAGAAGGAAGGTATTTTAAAAATACAATAAATGATTGATATTCTCGTAGAATAAATTATATTATATTTAAATCATATCCTTTTATACAAACCAATAAATACAGAGATAGTGCTGTGTCCGAATAGTAATGTTAGTAACTGTAATTAGTAACATGTAATTACCCGCTTCATTTTTGTCACAATACACTCCGATTGTATCATTCATTTATAATCTTTTGCTTCTTGAGAGCATGGAAAAAACAAGTGTCCCAGCAACAAGACCCGAGTAAATTCTTTAGGAAGCAATGCACAACATAATTAGAAAATAATTGGGTATCAATAAGGCTAGCAAGTAAGTATGTCATTGCATAAATAAAATTGAGACAATATTTAACGTCTTTTTATACGTTTTATATACAACTCGTATAGAAAGATTTACAAGATTGAAAAATCTTGTAAACTAATCAATTTTCAATAAGTATCTCAATACTTTTTTTTATAAAGAATACAAAGATCCAGGTTTTATAATATTCGAAACAACGCCACTTTCTCAATAGGCATTTAAACGCATTTAACACGCTGGATCTCTCAGAACCGATTAATTTTGTCTAATGAAATTCTTTTCTATTTGCTACAGCTTCATATATATATAGGGTATTCCACGTATTTGGGACAAGCAATGATCCTGAAGCTGTATATATATATATCGATTTATTAATTAGAAGACGATCCTAACGACACATATATAGATATAGATATAGATATAGGTATATCGTGCATGTATAATGTTTGTAAAGATAAGAAGGAGGTTAAGCAAAGGAACGTGGGTTTTATTAGTTATTTCTAATAGATCTAATACAATCATAAAGATAAGCACACATATTAGCTGAAAATGTCACATATATAAATAAAGCAATATAGCAATGTATGGTGGTCCGGTAGCCAATTTCTCATCTCTCTTCCATATTTGTATTTACGTGCACAGCTTTAAACTTCCGAAAGTGATGATAATCGATTCACATCTGATCTTTCATACGTTCAAGATTCATCTAGTGGAACTTTTTCACTGGTCATACCAAAAAGCGATGAGATTGTCGAGAAAATTGAAGCTCCTTTTCAGTTTAAAGGTTACATAATCTACTTATGGCGTGATGTTCAACTTTGCAACATCGAGAATGAAGTCACGCAAGCCTTCTATCACGAGGCAATCGAATTTATATTAAATTAAAAATTAAACACTACAGTAAAATTTTGTTATTGAGTGATACCTTAGAAAATTATAATATTTCAGATTTTACTCTTTCACTTCATAGATATGCATAGATGGATAGATGATATACTCGTGATTTTTTGCGAACGAAACATCATATGAAAAAATATGATACAGGCTGCCAAAAAATTATTTGTCATGTTTTGGGAGGTGATTTTGTACCTTTGGATCGATGGAGATCTACCGAAAAAGTAGCTGCAAAATTCACCTTTACCTTGCACGTCAAGATTAAATTTTTTATTGCGTTCTATTCTACCTATTATGAGAATCAAAAGTTTCAAAGGAGCCATGGGTCGCAATTTAACGTTCTCTTAGAAAAATATTTTAACATTCTAATAATTTTCGAACTCGTTCCACTTGTAATGTGCTTAGATTTTGCAGTCAGATGCTTGAAAGCGGCTGGCAGCGGAAACGATCGGCACATCAACCATAAAAAGAAGGTTAAAAAGGAAACACCCAACAGATCTCACAAAGGACATAACCTAACAAACAAACACTCACCCCACTAAAAAAAAAAAATAATAATAAATCAATCAAATCCGAAGATGGTATCCCAATGGGGGTAGCCATCCACATGCTATTTATTATACCACTAAGCTATAATATTTTACCAAATGTCCTACTGGACAAATTGTAAAATCTAAATAAATAAATAAAAAAAAAAAGATGCTTGAAAATAGCACCATTATAATCCACATCTTCCTTCCTTTCGTTTACGCTATTTAAGCAGTCCCGGACTCGCATTACTACAATACGTCCTAGTCAAGTTTCTCGCCAAGATTACATATTGATTTTGGACGATAAAAACCATATTCAACCCGATGTTTTAATTGCTATATGGATGTAATGTATCCATCCGACCTACGAATAATTTTATGTCCAAAGGAAGAAATCCGCTGATGTCGAAACTACTGAACAAGGAGACCACAAATAAGGAGCAGATCTGCAGTCGATCAACTACTGTAAGCTGGAGCACCATCATCGACCGGCCTACCAATTTCTCCATCATCTAAAGTCAACGCGCAATCTTGGGGAGAAACATGCGAGACCGGAGTTGCTTAAATAGCGAAGAAGAAAGACTGAAAGAAAGAAAGGGGATTTTATAATGTGAATCGAGGGTAACTACGTGCGACAATAGACGCTATTTTGCATGCATCTGACTGCAAAATGTAAGCGCATTACAAATAAAGTGAATTCGAAAACTAATAGAATTTCAATACTCTTTTTCCAGAAGAGCGATTGATTTGTGATCCATGGGTCCTTTGAAATTTTTGTTTCTTGTGATGAGTTCTATGAGATGCGATAAAAAATATTGACATTAAAAATTATGTTCAAGGTCAATCTTGCGATTCACTTTTTAAACAAATTTCCACCAACCCGAAGAAAGTATAGAATCACTTCTAGAAGCCAACAAATAATTTATTGACACCCTGTACATGCTATTTGATCAGATCTTGTGTAAAATTATTAATATTAGATAGGAGATTACTGGAACTGTTCTGTAAGCAGCATATAGGAGTTGATATCTTATACAAGAATAGATCGAAAGCGTTGAATAAAATCTTTGATCCAGACTTTCGTAAAAACTGATTTGAAAATTGGGCAGGCATTGAAATTTAAACGAATAGTTTTATTACAAATACTTTATATAATCTGCAATTCAAACACTTGATAACTTTACAGACATAACTTTTCTTCATTTTCATCTACCTGTATTTTGCAGCTGTCACCTAAATTGCTAATATATCTGAAAATTACAAGGAAAGAACATGTTTCCTATGCGTATTACGTGCGTGTGTGTCCGATATCGACGACAGTGCGCTGTAACTTGTCATCCGTCGTATTAATAACCCTGGATGACTGATTCACGAGAGAGAGTAGTGATTGAATGCGCGATGAACAATCAAGCGTTGTACGTCTCCGACCGATGAGAAGGTTTCAAATTATCTCTGACTACCGAGACGAGATTTACGAATGCTTATCTATGAATGATTGTACGATAAGATGCTGCGATGCGATATACGACTGAACGTTACGAATGGTTAACGATTCTCTTCCGTGAACGCGTATCGATGACTCGCACGAGACCGTTCACTGATCGTTCACTAATTAAAGCGATGCTTCGTTTCACAAATGCTTGTAGATAATGTTTATAATTGAAGAACTCGCACAGAAATGTCAACTGATCGTTTCGGTTGATAGGACAATTATATCTCCACGAATGATCGGAGACGTTGACGAGTCAAGGAATACAGATTTTTTTTGTTTTTTTATTTATTTGTTTAAATTTTACAATTTGTCCAGTAGGACATTTGGTAAAATATTTTATCGGTATAATAATATAACATGTGAGTGGCTACCCCCAGCGGGGTACCATCATCGTGTTTGTTAGGTTATGTCCTTTGTGAGATCTGCTGGGTGATTCCTTTTTAGTCTTCTTTCTATGAATGTGTTGATTGTTTCCGCTGCCATCCGGTTCGGGTGCGTTGATATTCTTTCTCTGTACCTTCTTGCGAATCTGCTAATCTCTTCCTTGACCGTTGGTATTCCAAGATCTTTCCGTATGTCCTCGTTTCTAACGTACCATGGGGCTTTTACTATTGTTCTGAGTATTTTAGATTGCATTGCCTCTAATTTGGTTATATGGCTCATTGCTACTGTTCCCCATAGTGGTATTCTGTACGTCCAGATTGGTTTTATGATGGTTTTGTATATTTTTAATTTGTTTTCTATGCTCAGTTTGGATTAGGAATACAGGTGAATCTGCTCCTTCCAAATACCGAAAGATCGTAATGTCTCTTCGCTTCGCATCCGATGGAGGAGATGTTAACGATTCGAAGGCACGGACGAGGCGGAGCTAGTCGTTTTGAATGATTCATGCGAGACTAATTCTCTGATTGATGTTCACGGTTAAGCGATTCGTACCAGACTGTCCGACGCCACGTGGGATTCGATCGAGCGCCCAACAAGGCCCGAAAAGGAGATCCAGAAATATCGCTTTTCTGCTGATCGCTGATTGCTTTTTATCGAACGCAAAAAAATGGCCAATCTGCATACTTGCTCGCAAAGTGCTGGTCACTGCACTTTTGCACGCTAGAAACGCTGAAGATCTTAGGCGGGATGAGCGTTAGCGATACCTGAAAGAGCGTAAGGCTTCGATGTTATTGGGTTGCGGTGCTTCGTCCGAGTGACGTTTTATCGAACCATTACAATCTACTAAGTAGCCATTATTTATAAATAGCAATAGCCGTTTCTCGGCAATTGAAACTACGATGGATATACAAAATTTTTGTTCCTTTGAACGGACAAACATGATAAGTCACATTTTCTATATTTTATAAGCAGTTTTAGAATTCACTATGTCGACAATTATCCCATATTACCGAAATTGTCTTAATATTTGATTTTGACACTAAACATGTGTTCTTTTATCTACTTTTAGAAATAATATTACGGCATAATATTACGATATCGAAAATGCTAAAATATTTCTTCTCTTAAAAATTGTGATCTTAATTTCCACAAAATTCCATCAACTCACCAGCTATTTTTAAGAGTTACGTCGTTATATCTAACAAGTTACTTTCATTTTCAATCATATCATATTAATGCTGTTTAATCATAAAGCGACATTAAAATTAGGAAATCTACAAAAATGTAGCTATTATGTTTTTCTCCTATTATCGACATTTATGACGCCTTAGGAAGGAATTAGACACTTTATTTCATAATAGCAGTCTTTTCTTTGATTTGTAGCGGATCGGTATCAACAGGACGCCGACAGGTCGAGGCATCAACGCGGAGCAACACCTCCCGGGCGATCCGCGGGTACCAACCGCCAACACCAGAGGGCTACGACGACAACGAGTCTGTCTATTTCGCTAGCGGTCGAATATACGGGCGCACGATACAAATACCGCACCTAGCGAGATTCCCTCTACGTTTAAGGCAGGGACTTCCGGGCATAGCCTTACTGACGAGTCCACCGGTAGTCCTGGGACTATACTACACTTCCTACAGATTTTATAAATAAATTCGTTCATTCTACATTTTGTTCCTTGTCTTTCCAATATTTATGAGGCCATTAAAATCATAATCTCTATATGACATAAACCATATAATGGCTGTATGTAGAATACATGAACATGCTCAACGTAACTGTATGAGATAGCATAGTAAGACCGGTTTGCTTTGTGCTGTACTGTAATTCCACTAAATTCTCATCTCTCGAAGCTTGCGAAATGTTGATTGTGTGAAGCACGAGTAGTTGCCTTTGTTCGCAGAAAACAATGGAACAATTTGTTACTGTTGTAAAGAATTTTTCAAGGTGTCTTACATTCAATTGCCAATAGGTATTGTACTATAAACTTTGGAAATCTGTGGATCAGCAATATCCATTTTATTCTTCTGCCTAACATTTTTATAAACACTCAAACGATTTCAAGTATAAATTCCTATGACGAAATTATTCGATGCTTTGGCGCTTAATTTTTTTATTAACAATAAACTTGGTAGAAAACGAGTTTATTATTGACTCATGTAGAAGGAAAGGAAAAGGAACACGTAATAAAAATAATAATAAATAATAGAACACGTAAATGAAACTATAAACGCATGAAGCGTTACGCTATAGCTACATTGGCACATATCTGATACTCTCACAAATCTCAATAACATTATACAGGGTGGTTGGTAACTGGTGGTACAAGCGGAAAGGGGGTGATTCTACGCGAAAAAAGAAGTCGAAAAAATAGAACAAAAATTTTTTTTTATTTTTTTTTAATTTTTCCATCGAGACAACGATCTACAATGAGATCTGTTATAATGAGACGAGATGATCACCTTCTTTCCGCTTGTACCACCAGTTACCAACCACCCTGTATATCAAATTATAATACTCATGTTTAAAAAGATATAATCAAGAATCGGGAGAAAGAAAATGGGACATGGCGCCAGAAAAGTTATAGCAATTCAGTAGCCTTTTCCATAGTTATCTTCACACTTATTATTAGTTTTATAACGATTAATATACAGGGTGTTTCGTCTAATGCGACGCAGTTTTTCAACCACTTGTGGTGGCGTAACGAAAAAAGTATTTGAGCCAAAATTTTCGGCTATCGAGTGCACAATAAATGATGATAATAAAAATATCGAAAACAGCTTATTTTCGTAGGAAAGCCAACGTGAAAATGAGACATATTTTTTCTCATTACAACAACCTAATTGTATAATTATATAACAATTTCAGACAATTTATAAACGTAATAATTTTTATTATTATTAGACACTTTTAATGATTCCCGTGAAACAAGATGATTTACTTCAATTTCGTGATTAAGGTTTCTCTTTTTTCCATTGAAATTCATTGGTTTTGGTAAGTGGTCTTTAAATACATCTCCATTAATAAAATTTAATCCTTTACATTCAGTAGAACAATTATTTTTATATTTTGGAATCTTTTGCATCCTTAGATACTAATCCTTAGATACAAATACAAACACAAAATCATAAAGATGGGTCTAGGAGAACTTTATTAAAATTTATATTGAGAAGTATAATCATATACAAGTTAATATTCATTTTACAAATGTGTATTTTGGACTTCTCTTACACAGTAAATTCAAAAACATTCAAATCAAACACCTTAGCTTTCCTATTCGAAGAATGTTCAAGCAGACTTACAAAAAAGTGAGAGAGAAATAGCGAAAGAATAAAGGTAAAAGTTCGAAAAATTCCTGAAAAATTTAGTTGCGGAAAGATATGATAAATAATTGGGGCCAATAAATTAGATTGTTTCTAAATGTCTACAAAGCATGAAGAGTATTATGATTTTTGAGAGATAAAACGAAACTTCAAACATTTCAACATATTTTGAAAAATGAATAGAAATGATAGAGATACAGTATTTCAATTAATTGTAAGAAAAATTGAATAGTTCGCTAGTTTCGAAAATAATATTTCAATATCAAAACGCTGCGATGATGGCAATAAAAATTATTTTTCTAATCTCCTACGTGAATTAGAGGAAACAATTCTCCTCAACAAAAATCTCTGTGGTTTACAACATCATTAATGATTGATTACATCGCGTACCAAATCTATTGATTCGACAATGGTTTTAGATAGGGGAACTGGAACTTACGATTCTGCGTACTATTAGAAACAATTGACACGATACATTTGAAAGAATCTCAGGAAGCAAATCGTAAGAGAATAAACGAAGTGAACATTTGAGTGGCTTTGCTGGACTCTTTTTTTTTATATTTACGTGGAGGAAATCCGCACGGACGCCAGGCCGCTCTTTTTGGGGAAAGCGGCGTGGTAGTGTCGGACTCCAACCGACTAAAACCTCCACGATAACCGTCCCGGCTGCGATCGAGAGAGGCCCGGGAACCGGTGTGAGCGTCGCAACGGGGCCTCCCCCGCGCGCCTAATACCATCGCTGATGGGGCGGTGTGTGACCATTGTCACACCGCGCCTCGTCGTCGGAGCCGCTGTGCCAGGCAGCCCGGTTCCCCTACCGAACTACTTGGCGGCCCCGTGGCGCTGAGCCGCCAGCGCCCAAGCCCAAACCCCACGGGGGAGCGTGGCGGGCCCAGCGCTCTTCGCCAACGTCACACGGAGTTTCCAGGCCATCACCCATCCAAGGGGTACTATCCGTACCCGGCGCTGCTTAACTTTCGTGATCTGGCGGGAACTGCTGAACTCTACCGAGCGTCCAACAACACCGAAAAACGGAAGTCGACTCTCCGGAAGTGCTCGCGTTCGTGACACGCTCCGATATTGAGCACACGACAGATAGATGGGTAGAAACGACGAATAGAAAATAAAGAGAATGAGTACAATTATTGAAAAGGAATCGTTCTGAATGCTAATGTCTTGATTAAAAACTAGCTTCTTGTCTTCGAAAGCGTATGTCATAAAATTACGTAGGAAAATTCTTACGTTTTCGTTTCTTTCGAAAGAACGGTAAATGAAACGAGGGATTAGATTTCGGTATATTTCATATGAATTCCATCAAAAGTCGGATAATTATGCGGAAAGGCGGTTAGGTCGCCTTGAGGTGTGTTGTACACGGGAAGGTTTTCAGTGACATCTTTTCGTAACTTTTGAACCACGGACATCCCGCGCCTCGGACAAAGTGCGTGTTACTCAAGACCCTTCTCTTTACATGTTCAAAATTTAAAAAAATTGGAATTGAGGCCCTCTATTCTACACAATTACCAAACAGCGTAAAACAATTTTAAAATATCATAAATATACAATTTAATGAATTCAATTTATATGATAAATATTTTGTAACACAGTAAAATTAATAGACTTGAATATTTAGGTATATATACAATATAATTTTCGTCTATCAAAACGATAAAATTTGATAAATACTGCTTTACACTGTACAGGGTGGAAGAAAATTATATGTCGCAGCCATCATAGCGTGAATCTACACTTCTGGATCGGCGAGGATTTGTTTAAAAAAGGTGAAATTCAAGGAAAATTTTTTTTGCTTGCGTCGTATTCTACTCGCCACGAAGACCAACTTTCTCAAAGGAACCGTGGGTCGGAACTCAACCGTTCTCTTGACAAATGATGCTAAATTTTCAATAGTTCTTGCGGCTATTTTATTTACAGTGTGCTTTCTTTCATAGTCAGATGCAAGGTAAATAGCCGCGTCGTTTCTCTGATAACTTATTGCAGCTCGTAAATAATACCTCAGTAGTCATATGCTGTTCTGTTGCTGATAACCGCGCTATCAACCGCCTAGTGTTATAATGCGAATTGTTTACAAATGACGTGACGCAAATAGCTAATAGCTTTCTTCTCGGTTTACTGTCACACGCGGTAGTGAAATTTTTGTTCCTCGTCGATACGCGAGCAGCTGACAACGTGGTGAAATATAAGAACATTCGTCACATGCTTCGTGCTATGAAACAGCAGGAAATTACACATTATTTCGAGTAATCTGTAGAAATTCAGTAAGGAATAATGTAATTCCACTAGTCCTCCTACTCATCGAATTGTATTATGCGTGCCCATTGATGGAACAGCAAGAGCGAGAACGATAACATGTTTTCCTTTACGCTAATGGACGCGAGATCGATGTGCACCCGTCATGCAATGAAATTACGTACACAATATTAATACTTGATCAGCAAATTGTTAGTTTCGTCGCTGAAAACCGCGCCAATCTGGAATTTCTATTTAATAGCGGCCTTTCATTGGGCCATTACTCCTCATTGAATTACCATGAATTTACAGATCTAATGCCTACTATTTTGTTGCTTCGTCAATAACACGCTATATACATTGTATATCTTGTTCATAAATATGTCGGAGACGAAAGAACACCGGAGCCTTTGGAATTTTGCATAATCCCGCAACATTGTAACCTAGAGTCTACTATAGCTGTAATTAAACAATTGTAGTTATTCAATCCGATTGTAATTGTTCGAGAGTGGTGATAATGAGCTTGGGCTCGAGGCGACAGCCAGTCGCCGAACGTAGCCGCGGTCACGGGATGAACGCTTTGTCTAACAAAGGCATGGAGTAATTCTATAGCTCTCCTTAAAAGAAATATTCGTGGCGGCACGCGACAGTAAACATTCCAACGGTTTCTGTCCCGTGGCTCGCCACACGCAGACCCTATTCTTCGAGTAAGATGATTGTCAGATGTCGATGTGTCTCCGCAGTACATGTTCAGCTAGCCTGAGGGCCCGTTATAAATCTTAAGATTTAGTTGACTAAAGTCCTTCAGACAAACAGTCTTTGTCCCAACTACGGGAAGATAGAGGAGACCTATTTTTCAACGCACGGCGTCTCCCACTAGCAACTTTCCCCCGAGGGTGGCTAGCATCTTTTTCTAACCACCGATATGGAGAATGACCAATTAGCAGCAACGCCAATTTCCCTCACCTTCTGAACGAAGGCTATCCTCGACGAATCCAATGATCTCGTGTCCTTAGACACACCCCATTATAGTTTTCCTCTGCAGCGTCATCGCGACGGAAAGTCATTCTCACTCGCGATCCCGTCGACTAAAGAGTAACGTCTTTACGATCAGCAATTATTTCACGTTTTACCAACAAAGAGTCAGACTTAGATTTTGTGAGAACGTTGACCGCGGATTCGTTATCGAACCTAAGACCATTGTCACTAGTGTCGCGAGCGCTTAATCGCCGTGGTTGATTGTCAAATCTGTGTTATCCATACTTGTGTTAATAAACCGTGCCTTTGTTATACCGCAACGATGGCTAATTTCAATGAAGATTCATCAAACTCCCACAACCCTATCCTCAACGCCACCCCGACATATGTAATAAATTTATAATAGTGTAAAATACATTAACGATCATTTTTAGTCAAAGTATGCAAATAGACAAAGTTTTATGCATATTCAAGAACTTATGGCGGCACTCGACGACGAAACTTTCCGAAGGCTTCGCGACACAAAGCATCACCGAAGCGTAAGGCCGACATGCCTAATGAGCCATCGATATCCCTACGGTCCTTCCACCGAATATTTGGAAGAAAGAGTACGCGGAAATGGTCGCGGACGTCTAACGAACGCGTGCGTAGTGGGGATATCGAGGGCTAACAAATCTTTTTTTTTTTTTTTTTTTTTTTTTTTTATTTGCTTTAAATTTTACAATTTGTCCAGTAGGACATTTGGTAAAATGTTATAGCTGTTTACTAATATAACATGTGGGTGGCTACCCCCAATGGGGTTCCATCTTCGTGCTTGTTAGGGTGTATCCTTTATGAGATCTACTGGATGTTTCCTTTTTAATCTCCTTTCGATGAATGTGGTGATCGTTTCCGCTGCCAGCCGGTTCGGGTGCGTTGCTAATCTTTCTCTGTACCTTCTTGCGAATCTGCTAATCTCTTCCTTGACCGTTGGTATTCCAAGGTCTTTTCGTATGTCCTCGTTTCTAACGTACCATGGGGCGTTTACTATTGTTCTAAGTATTTTAGATTGCATTGCCTCTAGTTTGGTTATATGGCTCATTGCTGCAGTTCCCCATAGTGGTATTCCGTACGTCCAGATTGGTTTTATGATGGTTTTGTAGATTTTTAATTTGTTTTCTATGCTTAGTTTGGATTTTCGACTTGTTAACCAGTACATCTGTCTCCTTGCTATCTGTATTTTGCTTATTATTGATTTGATATGCTGTTTCCATGTGAATCTTGTATCAAAGTGTAGTCCTAGGTATTTGACTTGCCTTGTTTGTATTATGTGCGTGCCGTTGAGTGTAATGTTTGGTGGTAACTGTTTTCGCAGTGTGAATGTAATGTGGTTGCATTTATCAGGGTTTGCTTTAATTTGTTTAACTTGAAGCCACTTTTCTATTTTTGCAATATGCTCTTGTAGCAATGCGACTGCTGTTGCTGGGTTAGTGTGCCTGACTAGTACCACAGTGTCATCCGCAAATGTCAGTATTTTGCTGTTGGTGGTTGTTGGTATGTTGGCCGTGTATAGTGTGTAGAGAATTGGTCCCAAGACGCTTCCTTGCGGAACCCCTGCCTTGATGTCTTTAACTTGAGAGTATGTATCTTTAATTTTTACTGTAAAGGTTCTGTTGCTTAAGTAAGATTTAGTTAAATGGTATATCTGCTCCGGGAATTGTTTTCTGATTGATTGAAGTAGACTATCGTGGTTTATTTTGTCGAATGCTTTCTCGATGTCCATAAAGAGGGCTGTGCAGTATTGTTTGTTTTCTATTGCTAGTATTATTTCGTTTGTGAGTCTGTGCATTTGCTCTATCGTGGAGTGTTTGTTCCTGAATCCAAATTGGTGATCTGGTATTAGTTTTTCCTTCTCTATTATTGGTTTTAGGCGGGCGTAAATTATTTTTTCCAGTATTTTGGAGAATACTGGAAGTAGTGATATTGGTCTGTACGATACTGTTTGATGTGGGTCTTTGCCTGGTTTAGGTAACATTATGATCTGTGCTAGTTTCCATAGTTTAGGATAGTATTGGATTCTTAATATTGCATTAAAGATTATTGTAATTAGCCGTATCGCTTTTGGAGGAAGATTTTTCAGGATTTTACCATTGATTAGGTCAATTCCTGGTGCCTTATTATTTTTTGTTTTCTCGATTATGTTTCTAATTTCATGTGCTGTTGTTTTAGGTATGATGTAATGATTGTCAGTTGCAGTACTAGTGATTACCTCATCCTCGTCCATATGATAGTTGTGGTTGCTATTATTGATATTATGTGGTGTAAATATGTTGCTTAGGTGGTTGGAAAATTCTTCAGCTTGTTCTTCGTTGCTTCTTGCCCATGTATTATCTGCTTTTCTGATTGCTGGGACTAGTTTTATTGGCTTCTTTATTTTTTTTGTGGCTTTCCAAAGGGAGTAGTTAGAGTTCTCGTGTGCAGATAGTGACTCTATGAATTTTGTGAACTCATTGTTATTGTGTTCTTTTATTTTGTTTTTTATTTCCTTTGCAAGTTTATTTAGGTGTTTTTTGTTTTCTTTTGATCTATGTTTTTGCCATTTTGCTTTCGCTTTTCTTTTTTCTCTAATTTTTTCAAGGATGTCTGGCGGAATTATTTTTGTTGGTCTATTAGTTGATTCAGGTATGGTGGTTGCCCATGCTGCTTCCTGAATAGTTTCTGTAAGCGTTATTACTGCTTGTTCGATATGTTCGGGTGTTTTCAATGGGATGTTGCAGTTAATTTTGCTCTCAATTATTTCTTTAAATGTTTGCCATTTGGTGGTTTTATTGCATAGTGTCTCTGAATTTTTATAAATTATTGGTTTGTTTAAGTATGTAATAATTATGGGTGTATGATCGGAGCTAAGCTCGAGGCTGGGTTCTATATTTAGTTTATTTGCATTTAGTCCTTTTGTAACTGCAAAATCAAGTAGGTCAGGTATTTTGCTCAAGTCTGTCGGCCAGTAAGTCGGTCTTCCTGTGGATAATATATTGAGGTTATTGTTTCTAATGTATTTCTCCAAAGTTCTACCTCGAGGTGTATTGATTCTTGATCCCCATAGTGTGTGCTTTGAATTATAGTCTCCCGCTGCAATATACTTATCACCTAAGTGTTGAAAGTAATCTTCCCACATTTGAGATGTAATTTTATGTCGCGGTGGTACATATACTGCTGACAGCTGTAGATAGTTGCTGCTAGTTTGTACTGTAACGGTGGTTGCTTGGATATATTCTTTACTAACCTGACTGTGTAGATGGTGTTTAATATCGTTTCTTATTATTACTGCGGTTCCTCCGTGTGCTTTTCCTGAGGGATGCTTGGTATCATATATGGTGTAGTACGGTATTTTTAAATAGTTTTTTATAGTGAAGTGTGTTTCTGAAACAAGAAGTATATCGATATTATTGTTATACAGGAATGTTTTAGTTTCTAGGGCCCTTTGTTGTAGGCCGTTAGAGTTCCAGGCTGCTATTTTAAGCGTGTCCATTTTTATTTTTTAGTTAGCGTGTTTGTAAGTAGCTGTAGCATGAGTGTGATTTGTTGCGTTTGCTGTTTAAGGATTGCGTTTTGTTCACTTATCATTTTTGCCAGGAATTCTGTGTTTTTGATGGATATCTTTAATAGTTCTTTAATTTCTGCAGCGTCGTCGATGTTAATGTTCTGGTTGTGATTATCTAAAGGTGTTGACTGTTTGGCTACTTGCGCGTAGCTTCGGCTACCAAGGGTGTTGGTATTGTTATGGTTCATTACATTCTGAACGTTTGTTGATGTTTCAGTTACTGTGCTATCCTGTTGAGTGTTAGAGTTATTATATGTCCTGTTACGAAGCGGCGGAAAAAGTTTTTTTTGTAGTTGCTTTCTGACTAAACAGCCTTTGTAACTAGCTGGGTGGTTTCCACCGCAATTGAAACACTTTGCGTTATTTATTTTTCCCGTATGTGGGCAGTTAGCTGTTAGGTGCTTTCCTGCGCATTTGACACACGCCGGGTTTCTGTTACAGTAGTTTTTTGTATGCCCATATTGTTGACACCTCATACATTGCGGTATGTCTTTTTTTTGTCTGGGTGGCTCAACTGTGATTATCGTGTTTAAAATTTTCTTAATTTCAAAAATTTCTTTGTTATTATTTTTAGGTTCTAATTCTATTAAAAATAGCGGTAGTGGTTGCTTGGTGTCAAATCTGGTTATGTTGTTAATCGTTCTCACCTGGTGTCCGATTTTGGCTAATTCCTCACATATGTTGTTTGTGTTCGATTTAGGATGTAAGCCTCTGATTACTGCTTTGTAGCTTTTATCAGATTTGGGTTGGTAGGTATGATACCCGGCGTTTTTTTCCTTTAGCGCTTTTGTTACTTTTCTATATATTTCAGGGGTATTGGTTTGTACTTTTACCTGTTCTAGTTTGAGTTGTTTGATAGTGTAATTTTCTTTTCCTGCCGTGATGTTTAGCAGTTCGATGAGGGGGTCTATTATTTTAGCATCAATGAAGATTGGTGGAGGTTTAGGAATGTTTGTTATTGGTTTATCAGCTGGGTCTACGTCCATCACTTCTGGCAGTGAGCTGAAAGAGTTATGTATAGGAATTTCCTGTAGCCATTTTTGTCCTTCTGGTTCTATCGTCCTCTTAGCATTTGTGTTTGTGTTTATCCTTCGTTTTTTGCTGGGAGTTGCAGTCTTCCAGCTTTCGTTGTAATGTGGTGGAACATTGCTAGTATTATTTTTTCCTTCATCTTTTTTCGTAATTTCCATCGCTATTTCGTTTGTATCTGAGCAATCCACTTCACTTGTTGATTTATTTGAGCTCTGTTGGTCTATTGCTCTGTTTATGGCATATGTTTCGCCTTTGTTTAGGATTTTTATAGTTGGTATTTTTTGGATGTTTTCCATCCTTTAGTTTTAGTATATTGGTTGTGTTACACTTCACTTTTCTTTTCTCTTCTCTTTTCTTTCCCACTTGTCGCACTTACGGAAGCACTGGTTCTCACGTCCGCATAGCTCGACTGCTCGGGCAGAACTGGCTAACAAATCTGTTCAAAAATTCATTCGAGCTTGAACAGCGAAGTGAGGAGAATCGAGTTTTAACAGCGAAGCAAGTGTCACGTAAAAAATGACAAGAAAATAATAATAAAAAAATGTTGGGTTCTTGAACCAGAGTTCGAGATACCTTTATTCTATAATAGGATTACAAGTTTGCGATTAGACCGTTACTGGAAGACTGAAGCCTCGATCAAGACCCAGCCCTTCTAGATGTTCGTTTATCTTATGCCTACGTGCCGAATTCATATTCCTTTGTTTTGGGAGTCGGTGTCGTGTGCAAGGCGGTTCAGGTTTCCTGAGTCGGTTGTAGATAAATATTTGTTAACGTTACACAAGCATAGTCGAGAAGCGAGAAAGTCAGTGGCAATCGAGGATTGTACGAAAACATTTGAAGGCGAAGATTGTTGATTGTTAAATAAATTATATTTTTGAACAATGCCGAGTGTTTCTTGGGCATCTTACACCAAACGCTACCTCAAACTGGTTTGCCACGTGTTTGCGGCAGTCAGAGGTAAAGCAGACCGTTTCATTCGAAAGATTGGAATCATAAATTCTAATTTAAACCTAAATTATGACCTTGTACTCGACGATGTAGGTAGCTGCCCGTAAAATGTCAATTTGTTTATGGTCTCTCGAGAAGTCGTAGCTGAATGACGTCCAGCAGATCGAGATAGATTTCTTAATACTAATTATGGATACAAGGTCTGTCTGGAAAGCAATAAGGATTATTTTAGAAAATTGTCGCGGCACATGAGTCATAGGACGAGGCGAATCGAGAGTGACTCATGTTGTTTTGCCTCGGGTCATTGGCACCGTCTTGACGTACGAAACGTAACGATAAACAAACTCCAGACAAAACAATACCGTCAACTGAAGTCGATTTTAAACTTTCCGGTACTCCCACGAACAGTATAAATAAACGAACATGCTCTCTAGAACAGTCAGTATCGAGCGAACGTAAGCATTACCTAATATACGCGTATCGAGCGTCATTGAGCGAGCGACGATTAACTCTGTACTTAAAATAATTTTAAATACATTTGACGATATCAAATATCAACTTATCTCGTCATTTTTTAAATCAACGCGTTAAATCATCTACCACAAAACAATATTTATTAAAAATATTCACAAAGTTGTTATCCCCTTCTAAGTATGTTCCTTGAGAACGCGCACAATGTTCTGTCATTCTTCGTAACAATGTTTGAAGTCTTCCCGTGTTATCACGTTCAGATCTTTCGTCACAGCTCTTTGGGCGTTTACCACGGTGCGGAAATGGCGATCTCTTAATTCAGATTTTAATTTTGGGGATAAAAAGGAGTCGCAAGGTGCCAGGCCGAGATTTAAAGTGGGCATTGGAGGATTGCAATGGATTTTTTAACAGGCAAATCTCTTATATTATATCTATGCATGAAGGGCTTGGTGCATTATCGTGGAATGCGCGACGAAGCACTGAATAAAGAGACACACAAAAACATCCATATGGATTCGATGAAGATCAGAGCACACCTAAGAATTGTTCATCCGCTCTCCTATTTAACCCAAAGGAGTGTAATTATTTCATTCTCATTATTTCTTCCACAGACCTCGTATGAACCTGCCCCCAGGTCACCATCAACAATGGAAAACCACATCTTGGATAAAACGAAGCAACTAAAGGACAAACTGAACAAATTCTATTGGCTCACGGGCCGACGCTCCAAACTAAGCCTACAGAACAAAATTACCCTCTACAAGACCGTAATAAAGCCTGTCTGAACCTACGGAATCCAGCTATGGGGAACAGCAAGTAACTCCAACATTGAAATACTTCAACGCTTCCAATCGAAGACGCTGAGATCCTTAGTTGATGCTCTATGGTATGTTACCAACGAAACAATTCATCGCGACCTCAAGATACCCACAGTCAAAGAGGAAATAGCAAAATATAGCGACAGATATAGCAAAAGAGTCAACAAACACCGAAACCCCCTAATCACTGGACTACTTGATACGTCGGACCAGATCCGCAGGCTGAAGAGACACTACCCGCTAGACCTAAACGCTAGATTTAATTAACTACCTATATTAAGTAATAACTAATCACTTACTATACCTACTTACCTACTTTCATGTTGCAACAGTTGCTCACTTACCTTCAGAGAAATTGCCCCAAGTGACCAAATCTAGCTTCAACAAAAGCGTGAACATATCGCATCAATTGTCGAACTGGTTCCAACAGCTTACGCGAATTTGTCTGCAACTTTGATCGTCATATTGACGAATATCTAATCACTTACTATACCTACTTACAATTATACTAATCTGTAACAAGTAATAACTTATTATATATAATTTGCCATGTTACTGCGCCACGCCAGAAAAATTACTGAAAATTCTCAACGCGAGAATTGATCGTAATTTCAATAAATATAATAAAAAAAAAAATTAGTTACTTAAATTAAGTAATATCTAATCACTTACAATACCTATTTACAAATTATGCTTATCTATAATAATTAATAACTTATTATAAATAATTTGCCATGTTACTGCGCCACGCCAGAAAAATTACTGAAAATTCTCAACGCGAGAATTGATCGTAATTTCAATAAACATAATAAAAAAAAAAATTAGTTACTTAAATTAAGTAATATCTAATCACTTACAATACCTATTTACAAATTATGCTTATCTATAATAATTAATAACTTATTATAAATAATTTGCCATGTTACTGCGCCACGCCAGAAAAATTACTGAAAATTCTCAACGCGAGAATTGATTGTAATTTTAATAAACATAATAAAAAAAAAAAATAAAAAAGAAGACCTCGTATGAACCCATGAAAGCGGATCGAACGTTGTTAGATTAGAGCGGCAGGTTGTGTTGCGACAGGTCGGCTACCTTTTGTTTATTTGTCGGCGAGATTCTATCTGGTCTCGTGGATACTTTCGGTCTCCCGTCTCCGGCAGGATACGATAAGACTGTTTTGTGAATGTCATCAGTCTTCACCATTGTACCATTGTGTCATTGTATCATCCCTGTTCCCGTGACTTTATCTTGGTCACTTGAAAGGGTCACACGGCAGAGTCGTACATTTCGTCCTTGTATCAGTGAAATAAAAAACTACTACAACGACAAAATTTTTTTATTTAAAATTTCTTCGTTAATAAACATTCCATTAATTGTTAAAATTTTCTTGATTAAAATGAGACGAAACACGATATTATTACATTGGTAATCAGTATTTTTTGCTTTCCAACATACATATTTACTGTTATACTTAAAAAATTGCATCTTTTTTCGCATTCAAATGTATTTCATTGCTTAAAAGATGTCCATACTACCTCTTACAAGTGGTTCTCATGAGAAACCAGCTCACCTCGAGGAAAATGTTATGGTGTAGTAAGATATACTTTAATGTCCAAAGTATTATGTTAATAATTGCTCTTAGCAGCAGTAGCATTCAATTCTTATTACCTCTTAAGGGGGGGGGGGGTAATTCGTACAAAAAAGGCATATTTTTGTGAATTTTTTGTGACGATACAGTTAAAATCTCTTTTTTAAAACCAATAGTACATTAAAGTATGATATTTGAAGAATATTGTATAAAATTTTCACGGAGAAATATTAAAAAATACAACAATGGCAGCAATTATTCGGACGTGTCTCGGAAAAAAGTATAATTGCGATGCTCCTCAGAACTTGGTGCTGCATCATCTGAAATCAAAAAGTTAAAGTTCATTCGTTAGGTAACAGCTTTCCCCAGGTAACGCTGCGAAGGTTTTTTCGAAATTTCAATTTTTCACTTTTTTGGAACACTTTGAAGGGAAAAACGCGATTTTGTGCGAAAATTTGCGGCTAATTTGTTATTTTAAAATAAAAATAATTAACAAATTTGAAGAAACTCTGCAGCGTTACCTCGTAAATTATGTACAGAAATAGTCTTCAAAATTTCAAAAGGATCGGTGCAGTAGTTTTGAGGTAATTGGGGGCACCGACTTTGAAAACGTGAGTTGTAGGAAAAACGCTTTAAAGTTTTGAACACTAAAAAATCTGGTATAAAACGTTCATAAGCGAATTTTATCGGCTTACCTCACACTGAATCATCAATGCCAGGTCCATAAAGGATGTTGCTATCATCCATGATAGCTCTTCGGCTGTTGCTGCTTTTTCTTCTTTTATAGCAGATTAAAAATTCGATTCGCTACTTCTCTTATAGTCGAGCACATTTCTTTCACGTAATCATTGTACGTCGGTTTTGATAAAAACCTACTAGACAAATCCATCAAGCCGCAGAACTTTTCACAGCCAACTAATCCAAGGCCTAATATCCTCATCACGAAAACAAACCGATAATTAACATCGAAAGTACCAGAGTTTATTCTTGCACTAGACGGAACATTTGTAATCTGTTTACAGCATTCGCACGACACTTTGATGTTAATCCAAGGCCTTCTTTCTTAGTTGAATGAAAATTTACTTTTCCATCACATTTCACACACTTCACTAGCGTAGCAATTGTTGAAAAGACTAATAAAAAATCAATTATCCTATAATGTTTTTCAAGATCTACGTAACTTGATCTTCAACGGTCACTTTTATTTTTTAGCTGACGCGCTACTTGTTGAAGTGCCTTCGTTTTTACGTTTATGCGGAGGTACAATTTTTCTAGGTCGATATAATCTCGAACCAGTTGATTGTCTATCAGATCTTGTAATTTTTTTAGGCATTTTAGTAATAATTTAACACAAAACTTAATGAAAACGGAGTCAAAATGATGCGAAAATAGGAACGCACCTGTACGTCTGTTCGATAGAATACTCCTACACTAAATTTTATACTCTACACTGACAAAATATGCAGTACAGGTATAAGGAGGTTTGTACTAAAGTCGAAATTTATATAAATAGATCTGGGGGGTAAAATTAGGAATTATATAGAGAGAAAAACGTCTGCCAGGTAACAATACACCGCTCGAGTCGGGTAAGTAATAAAATCCGACATGTATAAAAATACTCGTAACTTTGTCAATTTTGCTCCAATCGACTTGAAATTTTGACACAATATTCTTAAGATATTATGCATTCAATTAAAAAAATAAAAAAAATGCAAAAAAGATTTTAAAACCTAACCCCCCCCCCCTTAAAAGCGTTGACTTATTCTTAAAAAGTCTTCCTCAACATTTCTTATAAAAAGATACTTTTGCAGTGGAATATTCTTGAAAATTAATAAATCTCCGAAATTTGGTGTACGTGATTATCAATACCCTCAAACGTCTCTGTTGCCATATGGCATATGCCGGATATGCTAATTTTGAAGTATCCTTTTAAATCAGAACAATCAAATAATTTACACTGAAAAACGACGCATGTCAGAACATTTCGTTGTTACAGAATGGCTGAGCTATGAAAAACGAAAGACAACTGCAGCAAAATATAAATAAAAGGTAAGCCAGAATCATTTATGAGTGATCCGCAGAATTTAATGAACGACCTAATATTACAAAAAAAAGAAGAAAGATTAATGATATTATTTCGTGCACATAAATCAACATCATAGTTAAACAATACCACGAGATCAGCGATAATTGTAGGTAAACGTTCTTTATGTACATAGTTTCTTCACATGTGCAATCCGTATATGTATAATATGTAATAGTTGATTGTTCAAACACTTCGATGATGTTTGCGAAATCTGCCATATTTCGAATAAGTATCTTGTACCTTCCTTGTATATACAGTGTTAGATTCGTTTCAAATTTCACCAATATAATCCCGATAATCACGTCTCGTTACAGTGTTAATGAAATTTCAAAATAGTTTGCACAGTTTATTTTATGTATAACACTGAATTGATATAATACGGAACTCTCACATTGTAGAGTAGAGTGTCCTATTGTACCAAAGTTATCAAACTTGACACAGGAAGTTCCGCACACTAGGATTCAGTAATTAAAGATCCAATATCAGTTGATAAATCGCACTGAAAGTGAATGAATATGAAAAAAGTTTTTTTTTTTTTATTTATTTGTTTTAAATTTTACAATTTGTCCAGTAGGACATTTGGTAAAATGTTATAGCTGCTTAATAATATAACATGTGGGTGGCTACCCCCAGTGGGGTACCATCTTCGTGCTTGTTAGGGTATATCCTTTATGAGATCTACTGGATGTTTCCTTTTTAATCTCCTTTCGATGAATGTGATGATCGTTTTCGCTGCCAGCCTGTTCGGGTGCGTTGCTAATCTTTCTCTGTACCTTCTTGCGAATCTGCTAATCTCTTCCTTGACCGTTGGTATTCCAAGGTCTTTCCGTATGTCCTCGTTTCTAACGTACCATGGGGCGTTTGCTATTGTTCTGAGTATTTTAGATTGCATTGCCTCTAGTTTGGTTATATGGCTCATTGCTGCTGTTCCCTATAGTGGTATTCCGTACGTCCAGATTGGTTTTATGATGGTTTTGTAGATTTTTAATTTGTTTTCTATGCTTAGTTTGGATTTTCGACTTGTTAACCAGTACATCTGTCTCCTTGCTATCTGTATTTTGCTTATTATGAATATGAAAAAAGTGATGGAAAAAAGTGGTACTCATCTTTTATAGCGGATAAAGAGAAGACAGATGTATTGGCTAACTAGTCGAAACTCTAAACTTAGCATAGAAAATAAGCTAAAAATCTACAAAACCATAATAAAACCAATTTGGACGTAAGGAATACCGCTATGGGGAGCAGCAGCAATGAGCCACATAAATAAAGTAAAGCCGCTACAATCGAAGATATTGAGAACAATAGTCAACGTCCCCATGTCAGAAACAAGGATATACGCAAAGACTTAAAAATACCAACGGTCAAAGAGGAAATCGGCAGGTACACAGAAAAATACAAGGGAAGAACGGCAACACATCCAAACCAGCTGGCTGCTGAAGCGAACAAAACTTATAAAAAGAAGACTAAAGAGAAAACAACCCACTGACGCCATTAAAGAAATAAAATAGTCAAACTCGAAGATGGTATCCCGCTGGGGGTAGCCATCCACATGTTATTTAGCAATTAAGTTAGAAAAATACCAAATGTCCAGCTGGACAAATTGTAAAGTACAAATTAAATAAAAAAAAATCTTATATTCGTAACAGAATTCGAATCGAATCGAACAGGTAAAGAAAGGACGAAGAAAATGTTTTAGTTATTTTCAGATAGTAATATTTATCACATTGGAGAGTATATATATACTATATATACTATAGTATACTATAGTTCAGCCGGAATGAGATATAATATGAGTCATTAAAAAGAAAGCTAATAGGTACCTTATTGTTTAATACTGTCTCAATTATAATTAGGAATGAGGATCTGTTCAAGGTAACAAAGATTTTTAGGATAAAGGTTTATTTGCAATTTCTTTTTAGTTAAATCACATAATTGAATTCTATTGAATTTATATTGTGATTATAAAAAGAAAATCTGATCCTTTTTTCATTACTATCGCTTCTTTTATCTAGATGCTATAACCTTATAAAGTTTGAAAACATTGAAATGTGTACATATTCCGTAGCATTGGGATAAGCTTCCTTTTTTCAAATTACAATACTTTTTTTCTATCTTCAATTTATAGTGGACTGCTGTAATGTATTATTCAACCTGCACTCATTATGTTTTAATGGGTTAAAGTTAAAAATATGTGTTGATTACATAAAAGATGAGTGATGATCAGAATATAAAATTGTGGAAGCTGTGGCGGCACTCGCCACGGACTTCCCAACGGCTTCGCGATACAAAGCGCTATGCCGTCAAAGCGCAACACCGACGTGCCCAATGTACTATCGATATACCTACTCTTCTTCCGCCGAATTCTCGGAAGAACACACACGCGGCAGCCGCCATGGTACATCTAATGAACGCATGCTATGTGGGGATATCGATGGGCAACGAAGGGAAGAATCCGTTCGATCTGGAACAAAAGGACAGTCTGTCTTGAGTCGTGAAATAGATAACTCCTCAGTGCCATTGCGTAGCAAATGCGTCGATTGAACTCTTGGTGTCAATTGTTAGTTGTTAATTGTTACCAGTTACTTGTTGATCATATCTGTTAATTGTTATTTGTTGACTCTGTCTGTTAAATCGTTTCTTAATAAATTATTGTTCGTTAAACATCAAGAGTAGTTCCTTAAATGCACTATCACCTATCAAAACACCTCAAATTGGTAACCACCCGACGTGATTTAACATGATATACAGTGAAATAGGTGACTGTGACAGTGCTATCGACATAACAATAACAATCAGAAATCAAACTTTAGTCAGTCAGATGGTCAGCATGTCTCCACTGCTGCCCACGAATATGACGGCATGGTTCGCCCTACTGGAGTGGCAATTTGCCTCAACGATCAACAGCTACAGGACGTCGAAGACCTTATGACGAACCCCCCAGACACGGGACGCTACGAAAAACTGAAACACGCGCTTATTCCGACGTACAAACGCCTATCATCGGCATGGATTTTTTGACTCACTACGGGTTGCTCGCGGACCCGCGAAACAAAAGACTATCGACACGACAACCCAAATGTCATCAAAGGGGCACACTGCCACGACCGACGAAGCGTCCATAAAAACCATTATCGACGAATCACCATATCACCAACTCTTAACAGAATTTCCGGACTTCACCCGCCCACCGTCTTTCGGAAGAGAGAGAACTCGACATTGTGTGGTACACCCGGTCCACCAGTCTACAACGAACCCCGCCACCTCGCACGTGATCGTCTTAAACAAGTTAAGGCGAAGTTTGAAGTCATGATCGAGCAAGGTGTGATGCAGGCATCGAGAAGCCCATGGGCATCACCCTTGCACATCGTTCCACAAGAGGACGGAGGGATTCGACCGTGTGGCGACTACCGGGCATTGAACACCCGCACTATCCTGGACAGATACACACCATCGCGCATAGAGGATTTCGCACAGAACTTACATGGTAAGCGCATTTTTTCTAAAATCGACCTAGTTTGCGCTTACCATCAAATTCTGATTGCGCTGGAAGACGTGGAGAAAACAGCAATAACAACACCGTTCGGTCTGTTCGAAGCGACCAACATGATGTTTGGGCTTCGGAACGCCGCGCAAACGTAACAGAGATTCGTAAACGAAATCGTACAAAGCCTTGATTTCGTCTACGAATATATAGACGATTTCCTCGTAGCTTCCGAGAATGATGAGCAGCACCGGGAACACTTACGGGTTCTGTTTAAACGCCTCAACGACTATGGGGTCGTTATTAATATCGCGAAGTGCGAATTCGGCGTCCGCGAAATTCAATTCCTCGGTTGTACTGTAACCGCTGAGAGGATAAAGCCGCTGGCTGAACGCGTTGACGCTATCGTTAAAGTACCTCTATCCGTGACCGTTAAAGATCTTCGAAGATACCCCTGAGGTGGTACGTCGTGATAGGTGCGGAAGGAATACTCAGACGTTTAACAATAGTTTATTGAGTTTATTGAGAAAAGATTTAATAGGCAGAGTCAACAAAGAACAATTAACAAAAACGATTAACAAATAACGACGCGTTGCTATGCAATGGCACTGAGGACTTTCCTATTTCAAGGCGCAAGACAGACTGTCCTTTTGTTCCCAAATTTACTGATTCTTCCCTTCGTTGCCCATCGATATCCCCCACTAGCGTGCATTCATTAGATGTGCCGCCGCGGCTGGCACGTGTATGCTCTCTCGAGAATTTGGCGGAAGGAGCGTGAAGATATCAATGGCACATTGGGCACGTCGGTGTTGCGCTTTGACGGCGTAGCGCTTTGTATCCGGAGCCGTTGGAAGGTAACGTGGCCCGTGCCGCCACACCTCGATATGATTAACTTTTACAGACGTTTTATACCGAGGCCCGCGCACACCCTTCGACCACTCAACGACTTATTGAAAGGCACAACGAAGCGCAACGCGTCTATTGAGTGGTCCGAGCATGCCGAAAAATGCTTCCGCGAGTCGAAACGAGCCTTAGCCGACGCGACAGTGTTAGCGCATCCGATTCCCAGCGCGCCCGTTAGCCTCGCGGTTGATGCATCCGACTACGCTATTGGTGCGGTATTTCAGCAGCGCGTCAACGATTCTTGGCAACCACTAGGCTTTATGACGAAAGTGCTATCCCCCGCGCAACGAAAATACAGCGCGTATGACCGGGAATTGCTGGCGATGTACCACGCGGTTAAACGCTTCCGACACGCCGTCGAAGGTAGAGATTTCGCGATCTATACAGATCACAAACCAATAATTTACGCGTTCAACCAAAACCTCGATAAATGTTCGCCAAGACAGTTTCGACATCTGGACTACGTCGGACAGTTTACGATGGACATCCGACATATAAAAGGGGTAGAGAACAGCGTAACCGATAGTCTATCCCGCATCGAAGCGATCGGGAAATCAGCGATCAGAAACCACTATACGCTAGCTGCAGCGCAAGAGAAAGATAACGAGCTGCGCGAAATTATCAACTCTGGTTCGAGCGCGCTGCATTTGAAAAAGGTACGATTTCCCGATCAAGGCACCGAGTTATATTGCGATATTATAGCCGTTACGGCGCAACGTATTCCAATCGCTACATGGACTTTCCCATCCGGGGATGCGTGCTACGCAAAAATTTGTGACGACGCGCTTTGTCTGGCCGTCCGTAAATAAAGATTGCCGAACGTGGACGCGACAATGCATATGTAACCCCGATTCGATTCCCCTCGGTTCGACTTCCCGATTGGCTTCAGGCAGGTTTCGGATAGGCGTTAGAAGCCATCGAATGCGTACATTGCATTGTATCATTTATATTTTTTTTATTCATGTAACGTTATCACTGGTAAAGGGGTACTGTGGCGGCACTCGCCACGGAACTTCCTAATGGTTTCGCGATACAAAGCGCTATGCTATAGTAGAATGCTACGACGCAATTAAATTGACTCTTAAAAGTAAATATGAAACAATAATGAAATGACAATAGAATTGTCAAACTTCGCAAAACTGTTTTATTTGACAACTTCTATATTTTCAGATTTACTAATTTCTAAATTATAAGCTAAGAATTTTCTTGCAAGCTGATAGGAGAAGACTCTTCTTCGATTTCGAGTTATATGCAGAAATATCGCTCGGCGTTAGTTTTCAAGCTGGATTGGGTCAGTAGTAATATTAATCCGGCCAACATTATTTATATTCACGATCATATAAACAGATCTTGAGACTCATATCGAAAGCATAGAAGAAACAGTCAGAAAAATGGACCATAAAAGATCTACATAGAAGACAAGAGACTTGGTCTGCGTATACGTGATGTGTTACGAATGTCATCTCTGTCTGTCTCGCAGAATGAGAACTTTATTGATCTCTATGTTGATCTTACACGACCCAATTTTCGAACGATTTTCCCTAGCAAGTGTCGAGACCTATTTATGCGATCGTTTTTATATTAATACCTTTGCCAGTGACATCAACATATTCTAATTAATATCGATAATATCGATAAGATGCACAGAGCGTTGGATTAATATTATTATTAACCATACCCAGCCTGAAAACTTGGGGCGAAGCAACAGGATAATTTTGGATATAACCCGATAACTAAGGCCGATCGCCGGTTATATGTATAGGAAGCAATTATTCAAAATATTGAGCTTTACACGTGACTTTTTTAATGAATGTTTACCAAAAATAGTAAACATATAAGATAGCATATATAGTAAATAGTAAAATATATTATTATCATTGTTGCTGTTGTTATATAATACACGATAAAACTCTTTTATGAACCGCTATACACCTAATTGTAGCCGTCCATACCGTAACCATTGTAAGTTTGTGTACATTCAACCTCTTTATTAACACTGGGTTTACGGCCGTTACTTATATACCTATCTCTACGAGGACCCGTCAAATTGACGGGTGAACGAAAATACACATTTTCTTTAAAAAATCGATTTATTCAAATTAAGTCTGAATTGAACATTACTAAGCTTCGCGTTTAAATAAATTATTAATAAGTAAAGTCTCTTTTTCAAAATTATCACGGAAATGATAACAATAATATTAACGGTAATCATATTTATTGAGCACATTTTTTGCAAATATACTGAATTTTGTTTGTGCGTTTTCAACATACGATCTTTTTTGCAATATATACAACTACAATATATAATTTTGCAATATATAATTATTGCTTCTATTTTTTTTTTGCAGAAGCCCCCTTGGCAACTTTTTCGCACACTGACGTTGAAGGTGACAGAAATGAAGCGTCCGATCTTTGGCAAATGTTCTCCTTGTTTTCTCCAGCTATTCCCTTGGCTAAACAAAATATAAACTCCTTTTTGCATATTTTCGATCCGGTGCACTCTTTATATAATATCCACGCGTTTATCGCTGCCAAATCTAGAATATTGAAAAGACTTAAAGGGGCCATCGGAAACTCTCTGTTTTCTCACTATATTAGCGTGCCTTCTAGTCAACGACGTCCACACCAAACTTTGTTTTGACTTTGTCCTTTTTTTCCTTTGCTGGTTTTGGCAGTTCTCTTTTGTTCGACCGGATGCTCCCAACTAAGGTTGTTTTTTCTCGTTGTAAATATGGTTCGGCTAATTTTAATATTACAAACTCGTCCAACGATTTTGAGATATTCAAAATATATTTTGTTTGGACGTAAACTGCTAACCAAAACTTAATGCCAAATTTATGAGGCTTATTTGGCATATATTGCGTAAACATTTATCGGGCTTTTGTTGGAAATAATTGTTCATCTACTGAGATATTCTCATATGGCTTATAACAAGCTTGGCTATTACTTATAAATCTGTTGCATATTACGGATGTAGCGGACGCGAGCAGGACAGTTCGAATCCTGTTGTTGTTTTGCTTCGGAGCAGTAAGACCGTTAGGTCGTAAGCATGATGATGAGCAACGAACTCCGAGTAAAAACAATGTCACCGCTACTTTCACCTGTCAAACGGTTAAGTTCAAATTTTCCGGTTGTCCCCCGACCAGTATAAATAATCAGACGCGATTCCAATCAAGTTTAGTTTTTGAGCAACGTAATAGACAATTTGAGCATCCATCGAGTTCCCGGAATATACTTTATTTATTGCGGCATACTTAACTACACTTGTACCAAATAACATTGGTTTGAAATAAAATTTTCATATACGTAAATTTGGAAAACTTCGGAATAACCTCTCCTCTACATTGGATTTGAACTTAACCGTTTGACAGGTGAAAGTAGCGGTGACATTGTTTTTACTCGGAGTTCGTTGCTCATCATCATGCTTACGACCTAACGGTCTTACTGCTCCGAAGCAAAACAACAACAGAATTCGAACTGTCCTGCTCGCGTCCGCTACACGGATATCAGCGCAAATTTATCTGTTTGTAATCTTTCGGATCATTGGTCTTTTTTGTCAAAGCGTATGAATCTTAGAATTTCTGTAAATTTATCTCTGCGCATTGTGTTTGCGAAGAAAGCGGGTCCCCATTTTTTCGACCATAGATAAGAAGCATTCAATGATCTCGCTTCATATGCGTCCCGGGCATATAGAATTCCTAGAAAACTACGTAACTCAGCAACTGTGATTGTCCAGTCTTTTTTCAAAACTCGATGTGCCTCGGTTTCAGTGCAATCTTTTATGTGCTCCATTATGTGTCTGTCAATTATCAATTCGAAAGCACTAGTTACACAACCCGACATAATATTTCTCTTAGCCTAGCTAGTAGGTCCTGTGATATCCTTGAATATTATACGAACGGGCGTCCTACCCCTAGATCCGCCTGCTTTCAGTTTTATGCACTGTGTCCCGTCAACTGCAATTTCAATTTCACCCATTACCATACGCTTTGGAATGTGCTTGGAATGCTCGTTCTCTCATCCTCGGAGTCAAAACTAGAAACAATACGCATCCTTTTTTTGTTACGACACACTTTCAAGAAGGTTTCCTCTTCACTATCCGAAGATCCTTCTATCTCTCCACTTTCAATGTATTCAGAACTTTTACTGTCAGCTACGCTTTGGCCTAATTCATACTGATCTTCTTCGGAGGTATCCTCAGAACATCTTCATTGATGTTGACAATTTTGTTCAATATCTTACTATATCTCCTGGATTTACTCATGATTGCTAGAAAAAGGAGATTGGCCAAAATAAAAAAATACTGAGCCCAAATTCAATTACCCTATTATAAATACTTACAATAAGCGGAGACTGTCTACAGTAACTGAAGCTTTTGCACACTGTCTTTGAAAAACGTTCTTACACTGTCACTGCAGAAATAATACTGAAGATCGTCTCTTGCTTTAGGGGTTTCTTCGGCGATAGGCATAAGCGATTTCGTTGAAGACGAAAACACTCAGGCCATACAATCCGCTTTAGTTTACATTATCGCGGCGCGATTGAGGTAACGAATTGGAGGCATCTTTGTAAAGACTTTTCTTTTATCCTTATATTATTTACCAAATGTCCAACTGAACAAATTGTAAAGTACAAATCAAACAATAAAAAAACAAGAAAATTCTTATATATATTATTGGAGGAATGATTTTACGAACAAAGCAAACATATAAGGATTGTTTATGAAATCAGAGCTAGGCCGTCAATTTGACGGGGTTCGTAGAGGTATTACATACAAATTTAAAAAATTAGAAAGCTTAGAAAAAAATAATTGTGTGTATAAATTCTTTGGATGAAATAATTAATTTACGATAACGGAGGAGAGAGAAGATAATATAAGGAAGGAAGAGGTGATTTACCAGCTAAGAAATTTGAAGGAAAAGAAAGCAACGGGGTAACACGGGTTAGAAAATGAGGTATGGAAATATGCACCGAAGAAAGTGGGGGAGGCGTTATGGGAGTTTTAAGGAAAATATGGAATGGGGAGGAGATACCAGAGTGTTGGAAGAAAGGAGTGATATGCCCGATATATAAGAAGGGGGGCAAGAGAGTAGCGAAGAACTACAAAGGAGTAACACTAATGGATACTGCATACAAGATCTACGCATGGATACTGGACGAACGACTGAAGACAGAGATTGAAGACAAATTGGAAGAGAGCCAATTTGGATTCAGAAAAGAAGAGCAGTGATTGATGCGGTTTATGTGATAAACCACATCATAGAGAAGCAGCTAGGCAAAGAAAGAGGGAAATTATATGCCTGCTTTGCGGACTTAAGAGCGGCGTTCGACAGGCTAAACAGAGAGAAACTGGAGGAGAAAATGAGGAAAATCGGAATTAGCGAAAAAATAATAATAATGTAGAGAGTCAAGAACCACAACACAAGAGAATTTTGGTCTGTGAGGGAAGTCAGACAAGGGTGCCCGTTGAGTCCGGCGTTATTCAATATATACGTGGCGGGTCTGGAAGAAGAAATAAGGAAAGGACAAGCTGAGGGCATAGTGGTAGGAGAAAGAAAAGTGTGGTCACTAACATATGCAGACGATATTGTGCTGATGGCGGACAGAGAAGAGCAGCTAAAAGAAATGTTAAAGAGGCTGAAAAAATTTTTAAAGGAAGCCGAATTAGAACTGAGCACGGAAAAGAGCAAAATAGTAGTCTTTGAAAAAAAAGGAACAAAAGGAGACAAAGAAAATGGAAGTGGGGAGAGCAAGAATTAGAAGAAGTGGACGAGATAAGATACCTAGGGTATATACTACAGAAAAACGGAAGTGATGAGAAGCACATACAAGACAGGAAAAAGAGAGCAACAATAGCAATGAAGAAAACATGGAGCGTGGGAGAAAGAATATTCAAACAGGACTACAAAAGGAGAATGAAGATGTTTGGAGCACTGGTAAAGAGCGTGGCGCTGTTTGGAGCAGAGGTATGGGGCTGGAACATGGAAGACAGACTGGAAATGGATATTAGGCTTACATATGACAACACTAAATTATATACTGATGGCAGAATGCAAAATAATAGAAATGAAAGAAAAAGCATTAAAAAGAGCAGCAAGGTACGAAGAGAAAGCCCTAGAATCAAAAAAGGAATTAGTAAAGGAGTGTATAAAGGAAAGAGAGAGAGAATGGGGGAATAGTCAGGAAGGGAAAAGAGCAAGAAAGGGAAAGAAGGGACTAGAAGAGGTGAGAAAAGGAGGAGCGCAGATAGAAACAGGAGAGGAGCAAGAACGGATGACAGCAGACAAAATTATAGAAGAAAGAAGAAAGAGAAGAGAGGGGGAAAAGGATAAGGGAATCCAAGTATAATATACACTACAGAAACATAGCCAAAGAAAAATTACCAAAGTACCTAGAAGGGAGGATGAAGTGGAAGGACAGAAGAATACTGGCAAGATTCAGATGCGGAAACGAGACCAAAGCAAGGGAATACTGGAAAGAAGAAGTGGAAAAAAGATGCAGACTATGCAGAAGGAAAGAAGAAGACCTAAGACATGTAATAGAAGAATATGAAATATTCCAATATATGTCCAAAGGACATGGGAAAAACGCTAAAAGAGATTGGAGAAGGTTTTGCAGAACTGAAAGCAATAATAGAGAAGAGAAGGGCAATCGACAAGAAGGAGGCACAGCAAGGAGGCTAAAGACCAAAGTTGCAACAGTTTTTAGTCATTAGTTGCTAATTTTTAGTTTTTAGAGGTAGAATAAGTAAGGTAGTGCAATAGAATAGAGTGGAAAAGAGGGGAGGTAGCCATATAAGAAGAGAAATAGACATAAGAGATGTATAACCGAAAGTTCGTCCAAAGCCGAAAGGCACGGACTAAGCAATAATAAATAAATAAATAAATAAATAAATAATAAATAATTAACTTACGATGCAAAATGGTTAAAATTAATGCTATGGTCTTTTGGGATATATCATTTCGAAGTTTGAAATCCGGGTTCCGTAAACCTTAGTGTTAAACATAAACAGTTTTCAATTTATTAACTTATCTATAGAACATCAATTTGAAAACCTACTTGTCTAAAACTAAAAGCGTTTACCTTTGCACTTCGTAACAGCGATTGAGAATTATGCGTTTAAATAACAGAACAATCGCTATGTGAAAGCATCGCGATATGAAAAAATTCCATTGCTATGGGAGGAATGAAGTGTGAAAGGGATTCCATATCTGCCTAACTACATATGTACTGGTGTATCACTGTATCACTGGTGTATCAACATATATGACTGGTTTTAAAAACATTTCTATTTTTCTAAGTAAGTAGGTAGTAGCAATTTTAGTAGTAAGAATGTCATTTTCACAGCTCCCTTAGATATCATGATCTTAAAGAATGATGTACTTACATAGAGTAGGCCGTGTTATGCTTATGTCGAAGCTGCATGTATGAAAGAAACACCAACACGAAGATTTTCACAGGTAGATTTCACCGCCGATAAAGAGTTTATAACCAAACGCAATAGTACTATAAGTTAGCTAAAGATATTACAGTTTTTGAGATATAAAATGCTATGATACTGTTGCAACAATGCGAAGTTGCTGTGTACAACTTCAGTCGTACTGAAGATGTCTCTGGAAGCGAAATAGATCGATTGTTCGATCGAGCGGTCGTTTCGCTAACGATTGTGAATATTTAAAAAGAGAATTGGTCCCCGAGCTTCAAGGAGCCCGTCTCGTTCTATACAAAAATGTATACTTTTAAAAGCGTATAGATTGTGTTGTTGATTTCATTACTGTGCCATATTAAAGTCTGTAAATAATGTATAAAAGCCACGTCGTGCATTGAATGGCCCCGACGCAACAGTATGCATATTTGTAAATAACATGGAAAATTTAAATCGGTCTTATATGAAATAAACATAAGAAGAAAGATTCTCCAGTAGAAAATAGTAAACAAATACATAAAACATTACTGGAATAGATACCTATTTGGCTGATGGAAGTTCGAGGAGAATTTATTTATGTTCTATAAAAAAATATAAAACTTATGAATGTTTTGATTTTTCTAGTCTGCCGCCGGTAAATATTCAACTAATGCAACCGAACATATACTCTAATAACTATTTCTGTTACAAACAAAAACATTGTTCCAAAATTTCTATTCGTATCACATATTTTCAAAAGGTTTACATATGTATCTTTTTATCTGACACATTATTCTCTTCTTCAACTATTTCATAAGAAGTTAGGAAATCAACAAAGGTAATGTTATAATTTTCTCGTATGATTCTCATATGTATTCATATAATATTTATTAAATAAATGTATATAAAAACGTATTATATGAAGCACTATGTGCAAATAAATTTTTATATTTTTATAAAATTTGATCACATTTGCTCGGTATACATACATATACATGTGTTGTTACGAACAAAAGTTCATGTTATAATTTGTAAATCAGTTTAATTCTCGGTTTATAAGAAACGAATGTTTACGTGTAATTTTGCTAAACTAAACTCTCGTACTTTACGAGTTAACGGATCTTCAAGCAATTTAATTACGTAAACGGTATATAAGAGATCGTGTTTGTGTTTCCAGGAATTAGTGGATCGAGTTACGTTTCGCACCGATAAATTCCAGTCTGCTTTCAGAATTTCAATCTATTGTGTGCACTTGACAAATGGAGATAGTATTTCTACGGAATTGTTAGCCATTAAAAAAATGAGAATCGTAAATGGTATATTTTTCTTTCCTTTTTCCCCGTAAAAGTTTTATAACTTGTTTCATTCGGTAAATTGGCTTATTGGAGTAGGTTCATTTAACACGTAGACGGACACGTTATCCCATTTAAAAAAATCAATATCAATCGTGTTGCCGTATTGTTGTAATTAAACGTTGTGGAATTTATAAAGATTTAGTGCGTAATCGGAGAAGATCAATCGAGTGTCTTTTCTATAATCACCTGGATTGATCAGATACATGAAGTTCCTTGGTTACCGTATTGTGGTGATTTTCCAGACTGATTCTTGTAATGGCTACGTAGTCGCCTTATTTTTTCGAAAACTGATTTTATTATGTAGGTCTTTACGAATATACCATGGAGCACTGACTACTGTTTTAAGAATTATAGATTGAAGACTTTACGATTGATTTGTATAGCAACAGTGTGTTTTCGTGTGTGGAATGCTTAATCGAATTTGAAATGCTTACTAGTAAACCAGTGCATACTTTCCTTTTTAATCCGAGTTTGTCCTATCTTTTCGTGAATGTGATTTTTCCAGGTACATTTGGAGTTCAGATATGGACCTAAATGACTATTTTAGTTTGTAGTATGGTACGTAGTATGGTGGAGCATAATGGGAAGTATACTGGCTTTCTTTAACGTGAAAGTAATATAATTGCATTTGTTCAGGATTAATATTATTCACCGTTGGTTTAGCCAAAGTTCAAAGTTTCGATGTGTTTGTAAATGAGAAGCTGCCACGGGATTATCGTGAGTGGTTATTATGGCTGTGTCGTTTACAAATGTGAATAGTGCACTATCTGGACCACTAGAGTTATCGACTGGTATAGAGAGGTATACAGAATGAGCCTAAGACGCTACCCTGGGGAACGCCAGGTCTGATTTTGTGAATGTCAGAGATACTGCCTTGTATTTTCACCAAAAATATTCTGGTCTTGAGATAAGACTTTATTACATGATAAAAGGTGATAAGAAGGTTTAGTTTTATTTTATATAGCAGGCCTCCATGTCATACTTTATCAAACGCTTTTTCGATGTCGAGAAATGTAGCGGTGGAATATTGTTTCTGTTCTGTAGCTTCCGTAATCTTGTTTCTATTACCTACCTTGTTTGATCGTAGAATGACTTTTCTAGAAGCCAAATTGGTGCGTAAAAAGACCTTTTTATGAAATGATATCCAGTATTCTAGATAATATTATCCTCTCAAGCACTTTTGACATTATTGGAAGTAACGAGATAGGTCAGTACGATACAGCCAACTCAACATTCTTCTTATGTTGCATATATAGCATAGGGCAACGTAGGGTGGGTAGGGATGTATTTAATTCCAAGTATAGCATTAAATTTGATTATATTATAAGCAACCTGATTGCTTTCGAAGAAAGCTCTTTAATAATTTTATCGTTAATTAAGTCCAAGCGGAGATGTTTCTAATTTTAATGTCTGCGATCTATTTAATGTCTTATGAATCTTCTGGGGTTGTTTCCGCGAGTAGGGACGTAATTGTGCTATTTGCGAGTGTATTTGATTCTTCGGTTTAAGATATTTTATGTAAATATTCGGCGAAGGTAGTGGCTTCTTCTCGTGAACGTTTTGCCCAAAAGCCGCTAGTTTTCCTTACAGATGGTAGTAGTAAGATAGGTGTTTTCAGCCTGTGGTAGCTTTCCAAAAGGAGTATTTGATTGTGTTGGCACATGAAATACAGGACATTGATGAAATGATGAAAATAATTCGTTAGAAACATTACATAGATAAAGCTTGTGAAACTGATAAATGTAGGAATGTTATATTATTAGTTTGTAGGTAACAGTATGATTTATACAGTATCGTTTGCACTCACACGAAATCGAATATAATACCCCGTTTCACGTATTCGTTACTCACTACTTTTATGACACAACAACACAACAATCTTCACACGACAACGATAAATTCAACTCTGACTCTCTCAACTCTCGTTACAATGTTTTCCATGCTCACTTTTTCCTTAACATACCTTGTTAACGCTCACAACACTCCTTCACAACGTTAACATTTCTTGACAACGCTAATAAACAATTACCCCTCACGCCACGTCCTCCCCTGATGTCACACTATCCCACATAAATAATTTCGAAAACTTATAGTGACTCACGAAGGACACTTGAACGATAAATATAGAGGGAGTTTGGTAACCGGTGGTACAAGCGGAAAGGGGGTGATTCTACGCGAAAAAAGAAGTCGAAAATATATTAGGTCATTCCATAAGTTCGTGCCGACTTTCGTGTATACATTTCATGTGTCGATTTATAAACATACGGCGATAAGGGACCAATGCACTTGAGCTTAGCTGATCGAAAGCAGGCTAGAGCAGATTTTCGTGGGTATAAGATCGTAATATAGTGAACACAGTGACTTCTAACAGTAAAAAATCATGAGTGAAATGCGTATCCATTTTCGACATCTCATGTTATATGAATTTCGGAAAGGAAGTTCTGTAACAATTGCCACGAAAAACATATGTGCTGTTTACGAAGAAAATGCGCTTTCATCTCGCACCTGTAGGAAGTGGTTCCAACGTTTTAGAGCTGGGAATTTCTGTTTAGAAGACGAGGAACGCTAAGGGCGTCCTCCTCAGACAGACGAAGATAAAATTCGGGATCTTGTTGAAAAATCACGAAGTTTGACAGTTCAAGAGATGTCAAATGTTCTGAAAATACCTAAGACAACGATTCATAGGTGTTTAAAAAAAATGGGGATGGTGTCAAAGACATTGTTCCATCTGATTACCACCTGTTCAGAGCATTACAACACTTTTTAGTAGGTAAAAAATTGGAAAATATTGACATTCTCAAAAATAGCTTAGAAAATTATTTTAAAGAAAAACAAGAGAACTTTTATCGAGACGGAATAATGGCCCTACCAGAAAAATGGGAAGAAGTTGTACATCGAGAGGGGGATTACATTTTTTCATGAAACTGAAAGGTATGTAAACAATTTTAACATATATAACCGCTCGAAAAACGGCACGAACTTATGGGATGACCTAATAGAATAATAATTTAAAAAAAATTTTTTTTTTATTTTTCCATCGAGACAACGATCTACAGTGAGATCCGTTATAACGTACCGCACGCGTACCGAGCGAAAATCCAAAGTCGATTTTCTCGAAAACAAAGCCTCAAACGAAAAATTTTTATTCTATATTTTCGACTTCTTTTTTCGCGTAGAATCACCCCCTTTCCGCTTGTACCACCAGTTACGAACTACCCTGTATATTACATAATATCGATGGTTTATGACACAAATGTTGCATATCCAGTTTTTGAAAAATTTCAGTTTTTCTATGCAGCAAAAAGTTCTTGACGGCTTCTTTATGATGTATAGAAATTATACTTATGTATGTCTACTTCATAAATTTATCAAAAATAATATTTCAGTTTACTGCATTTAATGTATATGTATAGAAATATTTTCGAGAACTGCCCACCTTTGACATTTTATGTTCCTATGTGACATTTAATGCACAATTTGCAATTAATTTTATAATAGCATTGATAACGATAAATACAATGCAAGAAGTATTTATTTAATTATGAGGTATCATTGAATTTTTAGAATTGTTTGTATTGCGAAAACATTACATTGGATACACAATATTTGTACAGCAAGCCACCGTTATTATGTACGTACGTAATACAAAATATTAGGTTAAGTAAAAAGTTCTGAGCGTTTTTCGCTAGATGTCTTTAGTGAGCCATATCTCACGATGTGCACATCGCATCGAGTCATAGTATACACCGATTTCAAGGTGATATTACGCATCAAAAAGGTTCTTTGTCAGTTTTGTGTTCGGTGAAGCCAGTTGTGTGTTACAGCGTTCGAAAATGGAGATAAAAAAAGAGAAAATTCGATACATTCTTCAGTACCACTACGACCAAGGTGAAAAGGCGGAGCAGGCGGCCAAAAAAATTTGTGCTGTTTATGGACCCAGTACAGTATCGAATGCAACAGCAAAGCGGTGGTTCCAACGATTCCGTTCTGGTAATATGGACGTCGAAGATGAGGCACGCTCTGGTAGGCCAATCGTCGAAAATGTGGATAAAATCATGGAAATCGTCGAGTCGGACCGGCATGTGAGCACTTATTCCATTGCCCAGGAACTGAAGATTAGCCAGAAAACCGTTTGGAACCATTTGCATAAGGCTGGTCTCAAGAAGAAGCTCGACGTATGGGTGCCACATGAATTGACGCAAAAGAACCTTTTGGACCGAATTGATGCCTGCGATTCTTTGTTGAGACGTAACGAAATCGACCCATTTTTGAAGCGGATGGTGATTGGCGATGAAAAATGGGTCACATACGAGAACAACAGCCGAAAAAGATCGTGGTCCAATCGCGGTGGGCCGGCCCAAACGATCGCCAAGCGTGGATTAACGGCCAAGAAGGTTTTATTGTGTGTTTGGTGGGATTGGAAGGGAATCATCCATTATGAGCTGCTCCCATCGGGGCAAACACTTAATTCGGACCTCTATTGTCAACAACTGACCAGACTGAAGCAGGCGATCGACCAGAAGCGGCCAGAATTGGCCAATAGGAAAGGTGTTGTGTTCCATCAAGACAACGCCAGGCCGCACACATCTTTAACGACGCGTCAGAAGCTCCGAGAGCTTGGCTGGGAGGTTCTATCGCATCCGCCGTACAGTCCAGACCTGGCACCAAGCGATTATCACCTTTTTAAGTTTTTGCAAAATTTTCTTGATGGTACAAAACTGGCCTCAAGAGAGGCTTGTGAAAATGAGCTGGTCAAGTTTTTTACCAATAGGGACGAGGACTTCTTCAACCGCGGAATTATGAAATTGCCTTCAAAATGGACAAAAGTAATCGAACAAAACGGCGCATATTTAATCTAAATCGAATAATCTTGACTATGTTAATTTCATCGTCGAAATAAAGCGAAAAAGCGCTCAGAACTTTTTACTTCACCTAATATTTTGAAACTTCGATAGCGTTGCAATAGTATTGCAAAGGGCATTATACCATTTAAACAATCAATTATTCGTTATACTAATAAGTCACAGTATTTATTGACATTAATTGTACATTTAACCACTATTCATTTTTGTAAGTTTGTATTTCTTTATTCATACTGTAAAAATACTAATTTTTGAAAGGTAAAAATATACGATTTTGTTTGCTTAGAACGGAATAAAACTGAACGGCGTCCGATTTTTAAATATATATGTCGGGGTGGCGGTGAAGATAGGGTTGTGGGTGTTTGATGAACCTCCGTCGGAATTAGACATCGTTGCGGTGTTACAAGGATATGGTTTATTGACACAAGTATGGATAGGACAGATTCGACAATCAACACGGCGGGTAGGCGTTCGCGGCACTTATGACGATAAACTCAGGTTCGATAACGAATCCACGGTCCACGGGAGGACAAGTCTCAACGTAATACACGATTCGGATAACTCGATCAGCACTTCGTCCAACGACTAACTAACTAACTGACTGACTGACTGAATAATCCAAAAGAAATTGCCCTTATATACTCCTGTCTCCACTTCTCAGGTCAATCGTTGTTTTTAAGGAGAGTCATATAATCATTTCGTACCTCTGTCAGGTATGCGTCCCTCCCGTGACCGTGGCTACGTCTAGTGATCCGCTATGTCACCTTGAACCTAAACCCATCGTCATAAAGTTGGGTTGGAACATTAAAAGTTATTTCTTATTTTTATTTTTTATTGCTCAAACATAGCTATCGTAAAAAGTCTTAACTATGGGTTTTTCCAGCATTCCCGACGGGAAATCCGGCTGTCCTTCCCTCTCCGACATATACGTATATATATCTCTATTTTATTTTTATTGTTTCGAGTTTTCAATACAATAAATTTAAACAATAGTCCCCCTTTAACATTCTAAAGCGTAAATCAATATTTGTTACCAGGCTAACGTACGTGGTAGGTATAAAAGCGTAGTTATGATTTATGGTGTCAGTATGTATTTTGTAAATTTCTGATAAATTTGAAACGATTGATTTGATCATGATTGCAAGTATCGATTTTTTAAATAAATGCATCACAATGTAGGGTAACTAGATATGAAATTTGCCACTTAAAAAAAAGCAATTTGTAAGGATTATTGTAACGATAAATGTCCCACGTTTATTAATTATGACATATAATTTTCATGAAAACAAGGTAACATTTAATTCCCTTTCAAGGCAGGTGCAGTTAATTTCAAGAATCAAGATAAATCACACAAAATTAACTCACTCATGAATCTTGAAAAAAGGTCCATTATGTCATACATGTAATACGAAAAAAATTGTACATCATTTCATTTTATCTGAAACAAATCTTTTGTTACTAGATCATACTTTAATATTAATTTCTCTTCATAGCAATGTAATATAGAAATTCAGAACTCAATGTGAGAATATATATACGTGTAAGAAATAAAGTGTAAGAAAGTAGAAATAAAAATGTAACAACCTCCTTGTAATAGTATAAATAAATTTCATTCATACATTTATTTATATTAATTCTTTTTCTATAAAACAGAACTGAAGAAATTTTAATAAAATACAATTACTAAGTCGCCAATAACATATCACAATAGCTGATATGGCTATTAACAACCGATTAAACATAAAATTTCATTTAATCAATTTGTTTGATATTCAACAGCCAATTTCATATTAATTTCTAGATCCAACATATTTTTCTTACGCTACTGATTTTACGTAATTTGTACGTATTTATAGTCTCTTCAGATTGCAGATTGTTTTTATTATAGTTGCACATGATTCGTTTTATATGTCGGGTTAACATTAGAATTTAGGGCGCGTAACGATTCTTCGTTTGAATTAGCCATCGTTTTACGCTACAGAGATTATATTTACGCGTATATACAAGACTTTACAAAGTATAGTGAATATTGAGTTTAATGAATAATAAGATTAACGAATAATATGTTTTACGAATAATAAGTTTAACGAATAATAAGATTAACGAATAATATGTTTAACGAATAATGAGTTTAAGGAACGCTATTAACAGTGTTCTTGGGTTCAAACGAATCCACGGCCAACGGGATAACTTTTTACTATGCGTAGAATAATTTTAGGCACAAAAATACGATTACTGAGACGCTCAGTATACTGTTCGATGTGTCACAATTTCAAAAGCGATCACACGAATGAATAAACTGATGGAATTCTTTCTCGCTGAACGATTGCATTTGTTTGTTATATGCTCGTTGGAAGCATCGAGAAGGTTCCAATCGCCGTTGCTAGGCAGTTTCTGTCTGGAGTTTGATTGTTAATACAACGGGTGTCCCATTATATCGACACCTCCAAAGGACAATCCCATGTGGCCAGGCCCGTTCTTGAGGCCGCATGCCGCCACAACCACATTTCTAGGGAGAACCATACAACCGCTCCACACCTTCGTCAGGCAAAACGTTTATCCCGTGACCGTGGCTACGTTCGGCGACCAGTTGTCACCTCGAACCCAATTTCGCTATTACAAATCTCGAACAATTACAATCAGATCGAATGACAACAATTGCTTAATTACAGCTATGATAAAATCTAAGCTAAAGCATTAGAGGACTTTTCCCAAAATTGCAAAGGGAGGGCTCCGGTTTTCCTTTCATCTCCGACATATATATCTATTTAATCCATGTAGTGACGTGAAATTGTTCATCATTAAATATAGATGTCGCTGTAACATTAACTATTTCCTTCGTCCAAAAATATTCGTATTGTTTATGCAAACATGCGTAGAATTCTCAAGGCAGAAGAAATAAACATGTAGGTTAGTAGTTTATAATTTCGATGTCAATGAATCTAAAAATGTAAAGCTTGTAGGAAAACAAAATAGCTTTACAAGACTTGCCAAATTCACTATAAATTCATTCATATCTTGCATATTGGCTTTTAACCCCTAAGTGCTCTCCCTGTACGGAGGCGCGCGCCGCAAATGCGCACAGTGGCGTGATTGCTGTATAAATGTTTTCCTAAGTCTTAAATAACAACTGTGCTGAATAAATAAGAATAAAACAATCTTTGTTTCACTGTCAATGGATTTAATTGATTTTTTAATATGAAACACTATACGATCGTTTGGATATATGAAATATATTGCGTGAAATGTTTTAATGTCGTTTCAACAATGAGTAACTTTTAAGAAGCGATTAATCCAATATATCAATGAAATCAACAGAAAATGAAAAACGAACAAAAAAATATATTATTGACTACAGATGGTACTGGTGTATGCCTGATATGGGGTGCCGATCGTCGCGTGGTCGCCGCCTATAAGCGGCACCCAAAGCGAAAGGGTTAAAAATCAACGTAATCGGGTCATAGCATTTTACTATATGTAATAGTGGCCCACGAGAGTATCCGCACTCTGGGCGTAGAAAATTTGTATAAATATATCATCGTGTGTGTATTTTCGACCAATCGCGGGGAGACGCAATCGCGAGGAGAGACGTCAACGGGAGTCGTAAATTCCCGTTACGATTATAACAATCGACACCACGAATTGATCGATCCCCTGATTTCGTTTAGGATAATAGGGGTGATTCAATTATTATAACACTGTGGTTCACAGAATTATAAATTATATATTTTTCAACACTTATTTTACACTGTTGAGTCGGTATAAATCGCAGATCACAACTTGTCTCCCGAAGGAGTCTGAATATACACGATAGAGCAAGGCTCTTAGAATGGGACTTAGTAGCTTAGTGGACGTAGCACTAGAGGAAAAGAGTTTAGGCGTAGACGTTATGGATTAGATTTAGACTTGGTAGTTGACTCTCCTGAAGTCATAGGAGCAGTAGACGTCCTGACCCGCGTGATGTCTTAGGAAGAGTGAATGTCCTGACCCGCTTGATGTAGTAGGAAGAGTGAGGCACAGCGACGATGCTATGTCGGAGGAAAGCTGGGGCAGGAGAGTGAGGGTAATATGCATTGTTGCTGTTTGTATTAGGAAGGCCTTAAATGCCTTCGATAGAAGGTTGTTAGTAGGAGCATCGCAAGTGGGAAAAACCAACTTTCCCTTGTCAAGCCGTAGTAAACAGGCGTTATAAAGTGATTTAGGAAGGACCTTAGATTGCAACTTCTGGGATTTATGATGGGCCCTTAAGCTTAATGAGGGTCCGCCGTAAGGATGAATGGACATCTGGCGTCCGTCTGGCCCGCCGCGTATGACCTGGTCCAGGTAGAGGGTCGCGCGGCGTAACAGTGTGTTATACGACATTTTTTGAAATTTCATTAAGACTGTTATGAGGTAAGATTATCGTGATTATATTGATAAAATCTGAAACGAATTTGAAAAACCGTACACACTACCGTAACAACAAAAGGTATTAGTACATATCTTGATCTCCTAATGATGCGACTTTTTATCAAGGTTTTATTTACATATATACTATTGTGCATGAGTATTTGGATACTTTCAAACAATTGCAAATATATAAATAAGATACACTTCAAATACAACTCTTTAATATAATTTTCGCCTCTGATCCTATCTTAAGCAACTATATATAGTTAGTGGATATCGAAAAAAAACAATAATTGATATTTAGTACAAATAAAGGAGCCACAATTGAAAGTGGATGAAAATTGCATCCACAGATATCTGAGTTAAGCGACTTTAAATGTCAAATGTAACCTGTTAATTGTTAAGATTTTAGACTGATTAAAATGTGTTCTCGATCGCATTCTTAAAGTTTCTATTGATTTTATGTAGTACCAACTATTTATTAGATTGCCAAAGTATTACGTTTGCCGCACCGTGGAGTGACGAATATCCATCATATGAGCATTACCATTTTGAGTCCCATACAACCTGGCAGTGTGGCTAGTGGATATGCATAAAGCTATTTTCCCCTACTCGTGTAAAAAAAGCTATTTATATTCCTTGTTTCAACTTCAGTTTGGCAGAACATTGGATCCCAGTTATGGCAAAGAGTCTTCTATTATAGCGTTAAAAGTGTAAAAATATCAATGCTTTGATTGTATTGCACCAAGTTTTTAAATATTGATGTACGGTAGTATATAATGTGTATGTGTATCTTCGTTTCCATATTGTCAAATTTTTATACTCATATGAAAGTACTACAAAATGATGCGAAATTTGGTGCACATGGACTTGATTAATAGATATGTAAGTGTTAAAATGAAAACAGTAGTGTGCAAATACGTTTTGTAATCATTGCCGAAATTACAAGATATTTGTTGCAAGCATAGTGAAAAAATACTATAAAACATGCATAGTGATCTAAACATATCATTAGTGCCAAAGACGATTTCATTAAATATTGTGATTTATTAGTATATTGAATAATGCAAAGGTTTTCGAATTATAGCGATTCGGGTAATAATTCGAGGTTCGCCTGACTAATCGGGAAGTATAAATGTTATGCTGTAATTTCTCCATAAAATTCACTTTCGCATAAATGACTACAGCAAAGTGTTTCAAGTGAGAAAATGACCTGCATTAAAATCATATCCTAATTTCATAAAAAGAAGAGTATGTAATGTATTCATGAATGTCTAAAAGTAAGAAATGATGAAAATTTATTCCCAGTATGTTCTTGAAATATCTGTTTATATAACAAATTTACGTAACAATATATAAAGCTCAGTCATAAATAATTCATCGTACCTACATACTAAAGCAAGTAAAAAATGACATATTTTACATACCTTAGTTTTCGAGTTGTGAATAATTAAAGAAAATGTTCAAAGTTCTCGCTCTGTTTCCTCATTATAGTAAGAACGGATTCAGTAAATTTAATCGCGGAAGTATGGAACCTGTATTTATGAATCACTCTGTATAATGCATGTATCCAAAACGAATCCTAAATCGATTGCAAATTATACTTAAAGAACATGATAAGCATCGGTCTATCCAACAAACAAAATGTTTATTATAACAATGTAATTTCATAACATGCAAACTGTGTTGAGTAAGCATAATTTTTTTGTTTCGTGTATAACGCGCAATCTAATATTTTATAAATATACCCGAGTATGAACTCGAGTTATCATTCTCTCTTGTTCATTATCAGCAATACTTTTCTTGGTCTTTAATCTTCAAAACTTCTCAGAGTATGCACAAGTATATCGCGTGCAATCAGTTAATCGAAATATTCATTATAAAAATTTAGCTATAATCGATCGAGAAGTGTAACACTATTTATAGCGTTTCGACTATCGTTATTTTCCACATGGTTATTACATCGTTATTTTTAACGAAACGATAAGTTGAAGTGGATACAAGCTACCGTAATGTAAATATTCATATTTCAAAATATAATTGTTAAATGTAATTTGTGATTTAGGTTAGTGTAACATTGAATACTTTGTCCTTAGTTCATGAATGAAACAAATATTTTCTATTAGCTTCCATTATTTCTTAAGTGAATGAAAATAAGATCAAGATTTCCTCCTCTATTTTAATTTCTCTACATAAATACGATATGTGTTATATATGAAAATATAGTAAATCAGAAATATGGTTAGCAAAAATTAGGAAATAATAATGTGTAAATATTTCCTTCTTACAAGGACTGAACATACAAGAGAGGTACAGTAGAGGAACTGTGGACAGAAATCAGAAACAAGATCAACGAGACAATGTCAAAGAAGAAAAGGAAGATAAAGAAATGGAGCATGGGAGAGAAGACATGGTAAAATAAGATAGCGTTAGATCTAAGTACAATGGTTTAAAAGTGTAAGAGAATGTAATGATGTAAACCGGAAGTCGTCCAAAGCCGAAAGGCATGGACTAAGTTTTAATAAATAATATATAATATTTCCTTCTTATTTCCTTATTTCCTTCAGTTTAATATTATTTGCTATGTTTGCTCTGTGTAAATAATGTCTTAATAACAGGTACTTATATAAATGAAAAAGAGTTTTATATGTATTTTACAATATTTATACATATGTTGTTTCAATTTCTAATTTTCATATAAAATTTATCTATAACACTTTATAGAAATAAAAATGTCTTTTTTAATATTAATAAAAAATTTAAACATTAAGAATGCTTATTACAATTTCTTTCGTAATCTTGCAATGGATACAGCTTGGATTAAGTTTGAATAAAAGAGAAATGTACCTATGCGCTAAAACAAGGGAGGAATAAAGAAAGAGAAGAATCGCCCGTTCAATCTTATCTGTCAGAAACACGAATTCAGGCTTATTAATCTATGTCTCAGATATTTTAAGCTCTACACGTGCTGTGAAATATAAAGGTGCTTGAGTTAGAAACTTGCGTTAGAATATAATAAAACAAATGTTTAATACGTAGTTTGTTGCAACATTCCATTCATAGGAAATTACATTTTATTAGCCATTCAATAAGTCAAGTGATCAAAAACAATAAAATGTATTATATAACAAAAGAATCGGAAAATCAAAGTACATATTTAATCTTTTTCTTCATAATTAATTAGTTAAATAAGATGAAAGATAATTCTGTTTCTTTAAGAAGGTTTTGGATTAAATTGTTTCAAAATCTCAACAATTGTCTTTTTTCCTTTTTCTTCTTTTATTTTTTTTGTCATGAAATTATAATAATTGTAAAGCGAGGATGATTATGCTAAAAACGATTCAAACGCTGCAGCAATCCAATTTGTCTCATTTTTTTTAATATACATATATACAGTGGAATAGTTTCAGGATGTATATATTTTTTTTTATTATTATTTAATTTGTACCTTACAATTTGTCCAGCTCGACATTTTGTAAAATTTTCTAGTTTAATTGCTAAATAACATGTGGATAGCTACCCCCAGCAGGATACCATCTTTTTTATTTTACAGTTATATGTGTAAATAATAACTTAAATTATTGTAACAATAAATTAGTATTAAAAATAATGACTTTAATATTGATAATGAGAATCGTGAAATCAGCAATCTCCTACTACGTAACAAACACGATAACTTTAGATCAAATGTTGTATACTATTACAAATTATCAAATCCAAATTAATGTTCGTTTACGTTATGACAGATACACAGGTAGTGCCTTACATCTTTCCCTGTCTTTTATGCGATAAGCTGAATGAAACAAAAGTTAAAGTACCTATCAAACTAATAGTTTTCCGACATACATAAGTAGGCTAATAATTATTTGCAGAGGTCGTCGAGCTGCATCGATTAATCATTAACGTATTATCACTTTTTGGACAGAAGACGCGAATGTCCGCTTGTGTTTACCAAACGTTAATGTCCGCGGTTGTGAATCGTTGTCTTTTTGTTATGAAGTGTCAACAAGAAATACGAATCATCGTCTTTTGTTTATGAAACGTGAATTCACCCTTCTTGTTCATAAAGTTTTCAGTTGTATCGAGCGCGTTAAGGATGACAAACGTCTTTCATAAATTGTTTTAGTTATCGTATATAACAATAATATCCCTAAAAATACTCGTTACACACTTATGAAGTACCTTCCGGTGCAGTTTCAGAATCGAGGCTACACGTATGCAGAATCATGCGAATCCACAATGTATTTACTTCCTGATATTGTGCGGGGAACGCGGCCACGTACGTGCGGCAGCGTGTGGCCCAAAACGTGTTAAAGTTACACGATTTTCAAAAAATTCAAAAAAGCAAAGTCGACCTTCACACGACATTTACGCGTGCACCCACAGGAAAACTAATAACATCAGAATATGCTTGCCTTGAAGCCATTCGACTTTTCTTTGAAACATTTTTCGATATAGTTACTGGTATAGAAAATATTTCGATTTAAACTCGTAGGTGTCTCATATGGAGTTTCTTCACGAGAAATTCATCGCTTTCTTTCTGACTTATCGCATAATACAATGTACTCACTTTTTATGTTTACTGGCAATTTTCTCCGGAATCTCCATATGCGTCTCTTGTGTCTGTCTTTAATGTTCATTCGGCGAATGCAATTCAGTTAGTTACAGGTTGATTGCAATCCATTTCTCACGTTTAGTAGACATTTTTCCAATTCTATGTTCGAGGACAAATCGTGATACCGCATTACATGTACCTACATGCATGAGGGCACTTATAAAAACTTAAAAAAATTGAAAAACTGATTAGGAAGTGACCAAAATTATTACAATTATTAAATTATTATTATACTACTATATTATTAAGTGTACTATAGTATTAAATATATATTAAATGCACTATAGTGTGTTATATTATATCATTATACTATATCAATATACGATGTATTATATTATATTAACAGTTTTGTGAGAAATACAAATAATTTGTTATTTAATTTAATTAAATTTCTATTTGGCCGTAATAAATTTTTAAACTTGAAATTCGTGAATTTTTATAATGTAATCACACTTGCTCCCAAAATTGTCTCTGCTTTAAACATTTCGTCAGAGAGACATCTATATCGTGGAAAGTTCATCATTGTAGTAAATAAAAAAAATCTCCTGACGGAAGCAGATGCTGCTAGTATACACAATCTCATATTTAATAAAAACCTCCTATGTAACGTTATTGACTTTTCGCGAAACGCCGGAGGGTGGGATGATAGAGTTCTCAACAAATGGTCTACACGTTCAGACTGTATGTAATTCAACAATTTCGTTCCGGAAAAATTTCCGATAAATTTGTTAAAATGCTCTTATCAAATGAAAGGTCGAACAGATTCTATTGTTAAAACAGTTTATGGTTTACGCAACGTTCGACAACAATTTGCTTTTTGAATTAGCGAGTGGTCGACAGCTCGCTACGGAATTCAACTTTTGAACGGGAATGTTTAATAACAAAATGGGGCCGCTAGAATTGCGCTCGCAACAAATTTCTAAGGAGATAAATTACTATGAATAACGATAAATTATCCTAGGTCACGTTAAAATGTACCTCGACCAAATTTCGATCAATAAAAATCTGTTATAATTCGATTATATAATATTTTCTGATCGACTTTTCTGCTTCCTCTTTCCCTATTGATATTTTGATATTGAACAACAGTACACTCCCTCTCTCCATAAATGTAAGTCGGTCAGTAGCACTAATATTAAGTTTATGAATCTATCGGACGCTGTCACTGTCAGTTTCGGAAATTAATATTCTCGTCGAGTTTACGCATTACCAAGGCTAGTACGTTTCTAGACTCTGTTCCTTTACTGCCAACATGTATGTATGTACATATTATTAGAATCGGTATGCTTTCCAAGCTTATTACCTGTTACGGTCACTCTTGGGAATATATAGAATTTATTACGCGACGTCAATTAAGTATTAACTACAGTGTAATTCTTTTCCTTACAAAATTCAGTAAAATAAGAATAAAGCGGTTGTCTCCATTATTACTTCCAAATTGATAGATTTCTGCAATTTGAAGATGACTCACTTCAAAGTTATTTCGCAAACAAACCCATCATCTATCAAAAAATTTCGATTTCATACAAACGTTCACTCAATACTTTGCATTTCACACGTACTTTTACATTTACACGCAACTCACGTCCGTTACGGGTTATCTATTTTCTCTCAAATTATAGTTATCATTATTTTTATATATTTATATATATTATCTATTAGTGCACATATTCTGTTTTCGCTGTAATAATGCACATTTCAACGTAGTCATCCCTCGTATCGCCATAAGATGTTATAGGCAACCACACTGCCTTGTGATATCGACATAAATCCAGAAGATTTACGCCCCTCGCTGATCCCTCGACATCCCTTTGGTACTGTCTTTTCGCGAAAGTGTGAACACTAAAAAAGGGTTGCACATAACTCCAGTAAATTCTGCATCCGGTCGACTTAAAAACTATATTCATGAATGGAAAAAATTGGCACAATATCCGACGATTTCAGTGTAATTAAGCGGTTACGAAATACCTTTTCATTCTCAAGTTTTTCGAAATTACAGACAGCCAAATAGAAATTGTTCAAACAAAGAATTTAATACACGTATAGATATTATTAGTCAATTAGCAAGTCAAGGTGCTATTTTAGAACGCACTTTTTCCCAATTTATTTCGGATATATTTTTAACACCTAGATTTACTGGAGGTTACCGACTAATTTTAAATTCAAAAAAGTTAAACGAGTTCATTAATATCAAATTAGAGATCCAGCGAGTAGCATCAAAATTCTCATCAACAGTGCTGAGTATTTTATGAATACAGTTGGCCTTAAACACGTCTATTAATATTAATTCCCATAACAAAGTTGAACTAAATCCTCCAGATTTGATTTTAATAACATGTTACAAGTTCAATCGTCTACCGTTTGGATTAAGCATGGCATATTTCGTTTTTACGAAAAGGTATTCGTTCGAGCAATGTAAAAGATTTGTTGAGTTGACGTGTAATAGTTCAAAGCGACTAGGTTTGACCATAAATTTAGAGAAAAGTGTATATACGCAAAAATTAGTAAAGAGATTTTTAAATATTAAAACCTACAAGATTCAGGACTTTGCGAAATTTATTGGATATTTGGTATCGTGTTGACCCGCTGCAAAATACAGTCATGTGCACAAAAAAAGGTTGGAACGAGAAAAATATTTAACTCTAGAGTTCTTTGATAATGACTATGATAGAAATATGCAATTGTCAGATTTGAATTCAGACTTACAATGCTGGTTTCGAAATATTTCTTGTGCACATAGATCCTCAAAATTTACAAAATTTTCACTCAAAATTGATCCCGATTTCTCCTTATCTGAATAGACTGCAGCGTATCGATATGAGAGATCTCATGCTTTTTGGACGCAAGAGGAGCGTGAATTGCCAACAAGTGATCTCGAGTTAAAGGCAGCCTGTCTTGAGTCACAATGTTTTATTAATGGCTTGAGAAACTGCGATACTTTACTACGACTTGATAATATAGTAGCCATCTTTACATTACTACGTTAATAGAATGGGGGAGTTCATTTTCAGAATGTCAATAATCTATCGCGTTTAACTTAAGTTTGGTATGAAGAGAGAGATATTTGCATTTACGCTTCAAATACAGGGTAGTTGGTAACTGGTGGTACAAGCGGAAAGGGGGTGATTCTACGCGAAAAAAGAAGTCGAAAATATAGAATAAAAATTGTTTTTTTGTTTTAATTTTTCCATCGAGACAACGATCTACAGTGAGATCCGTTATAACGTACCGCACGCGTACCGAGCGAAAATTCAAAGTCGATTTTCTCGAAAACAACCTCAACCGAAAAATTTTTATTAGATTAGATTAGAATCGCCCCCTTTCCGCTTGTACCACCAGTTACCAACCACCCTGTATAAGATCCGGAGAAAATACAGAAGTTGATAGAGAATCTCGTAGACTAGATAAAGTTATAACAAATATCGGAAATTATCTTGATAAGTCCGAGATCGAACTATTTACTAATCGTACAAACACAAAATGTAAGCGCTATCTATGTCTCGTGGTTTAAAGATCCGAATAGTTGTGCGATAGACGCACTCGCATTAAATTGAAGTAACCTTTTTACGCGTTTTCTCCATTTCTAATGATTTTAAGGGCGACGGGAATTATAGTAATCCCCTGCTGGCATGAAAGAGCCGTTAATTTTTGCGTCAAGCAGTAAATTAATCTTTTCAAGTGGGAATCTCCATTCATCATGGCGGAAACTTTCTCTGGTTTGCACGATGTTATTTTGAAGGCTTCGATTTAAGGAGTGCTTCCAAAAAACATTAGAAATTATATCTTCTTTGAGTGATTCTTCGATCAAGCAGTATGATGAAGCCTTAAGCTTTGACTACGAATCAGTCGCAAGGCGTACATTTTCTAAGAAAGTATATTCAAATAATCAAAATACAGAATTCCACTAAACCATTCCATTAAAATAATATTATTTACTTGTTTGCATTCTGCGTTCAATTGCTAGTGTATGTGCGTAAAATTTAACACTAACATTCTTCACGATATGTTTAATAATCTAGTAAAGCGTGGTACAATTTGAAACATTCGTAACGTGTCTCACTTCTTCTGTTCACCCGAACCGGCTGGCAGCGGAAACGATCATCACATTCATCGAAAGGAGATTAAAAAGGAAACATCCAGTAGATCTCATAAAGGATATACCCTAACAAGCACGAAGATGGTACCCCACTGGGGGTAGCCACCCACATGTTATATTATTAAGCAGCTATAACATTTTACCAAATGTCCTACTGGACAAATTGTAAAATTTAAAACAAATAAATAAAAAAAAAAAAAGCTTCTTCTGTTATGTTTTCTACACACTACACATTTGCGCTGTGTTTTACGTATGCAGACGTAAAGTGCCTTTGCGTCAAACGAAAAGATTCATTATCAGCACTTCTACCGTTTGATTTGCATTCATGTATTCTACTTGAGCTGTGTTTTTGTAAAACTTGTTTTATTAAATATAAATGAAATTTCTAATAAAATATATGTATTTTGTGCCATTTTAAACTTTTTCTGCTAGAATTCAGACTGTAACAAATCTGATCAACTTTGTCAACCACACCCATTGTGTTATTGTAATCAATTATACATTGTAGTTTGATTATTTTTCTTCTGTTAGGTAATGTATCTTGTTTGTATCAATCATATTGGAGCAATGATAGGTGGAAATCATCCACACTTTCCTTTTGTCCATCCATTTCAACGCTAATATATTTTTTCTTGAACGAAATACACATTCTTCTTTGTGTATGTTTTTATTCAATTCCGGTATAACCAATCTGTTTCTTCTTATCGTTCCATATGCGTTGGTTAAGTTTTTATGTAACTCGAGGAACAAATTGGGACTGCTGTACCAATTATCGGTCACGAGTGTGTGACCTTTTCCAAGATATGCTTCAAAAAGTGTCATTACTATTTGTCTAGACTTTCCTATCGATTTTGGTGGTATATCTTCAGAAATTATCATGTTTGCCCCGGAATGTACAATTAAATCTTGAATATAGCCTGTCACGCTATCACACAAGACGAAGGATGTAATCCGAAACCTGCTCTTTTTACGGTATATATTGTTTGAAAAATAAGAAACTTTCATCTATACATAATTTTCCATATGGATAAAATGCAGTTTTAAAGGATGTTCTTAATTGTTCAGGAATATAGCGTATTTTCATAATTGGATCGTGATTTTTAATGTTGTTATCACAAAAATGCAGATTCTTTCGTAATAATCGAACCCTTGACATTATTTCTCCAAACGATACTGTTCTTATCAGTTTATCCTTACACCAATATTCTGATATAGATATCATATGTATGTGGGATGGTGTGACGTTAGTGAAAGACGTGGCTGATTGTTTATAAACGTTGTCAAGATATGTTAATGTTGTCAAGGAGTGTTGTGAGCGTTACCAAGGTTTGTTAAGGGAAAAAATGAGCGTGGTAATGCTGTCAGAGTTAAATTAATCGTGATCGAGAGAAGTTCATCTTGTTGCTGTGACGTTGAAATAGTGATATTATATTCGATTTTGTGAGAGTGTAATAATATTGTGTTTATCATACTGTCTTTTCTGTTAATTTATAATAAACATTCCTACATGTATTCGTGCCACGAGCATTGTAATGGCCAAAAAATTATACATTTCGGGAACAGTAGTTGCATTAGAATTATGTACATCGCCTCTTGTACTATTTTCAGAATAATTGTTAGTTTGCTCAACAATGAATTCTACGAGTTCTTCCAAAAATAAAATTTGAAAAATATCCAGAATAGATGATTGCTCTTTTCACTTGCTTTGATTCCACTATTCTCGTCATCAAATTCGTGAATTATAGGTTGGAAATCTCCTTGTGTCCTGGAAAATTTATTTTTACATTCTTTTGCTTTAGTGCAGCTTTCGTGCAATACTCTGCATTACTCTTCTGATTCTGACGAAGAGGTTAAAAGACGTTTTTTAATCATGCGCCTGTAAAAAGGAAGAGGCATTTCAAAATCATTTGTTTCTTCAGAATCAGAATCACCTGTTGTATCATGTTTGCATGCACTTTTTCTGACCATTTTCTTATCCCAATTTGTTATTTTAAAGATAAAACAAAAAATAACTGCAAAATATAAATAAACATATTTAAATAATATATGACTAACGGAATATGTAATTGCTGAATTAGCATTCACTTGCGTCTGACTGATACGAGATTTGCCGGAATTGTGATCGATCAAATTTTCCGGGCGCCTATAGGCGCTTCTCGTGTCAGTGGACCGAACTTGGTTAACACTTTGACTGCCACGCCGAAATCACATGTTTCGTTCAGGACGCCACGGAAGTATTTTTATTATTCAAAGCACATAATGGCAAAATAATAATAAATTGATGATGTAAAACAACATTCTTCTCCAATGGACCGTTTATCTTATTGGTGGTCACGGGTGATTACCGTGGCGCCTTGGTAACAGTTGATAGCGACATATTATAACAAGGCTTCGTTTATTTCAACAAACCATTCGCATTCGTTATTTCGTTGTAAGTAAAACGTCCAGAATATATCGTTGAAACGTGTAGAAGATATTAGTAAACAGTATTTGCTAATTCTATATGTAATAGCAAGGTACGTGCACATTTCTAACTTCAATTATATGATTATAAAGCAGCATTTACGATTATTTTCTAAGGTATGTTTATAATAATATTCGTAGATGTTGAAGTGGTCACCACTTATAAGAAAACTCTACATCTGGTCTTTTAGTTTTCTCAAGCACTGAAGCCATCGACAGCGCGTAGATAAAAGACTGCGACGAGGTCAGGCCATAAACAGTAGACAGGCGACGTTGGCTTCGGGGTTTGTTCAGTTATTGGGTAACACAGCTAGCGTGCGGATCTGGACCAGCTCAAATTGTATTCATATTTATTTATACACTTCTAGTTAAATATATTTCCTGCCTTACAATTTATCCACGTGTGTTCTCCGTTTACACATTGAATAACCTCAACAGTAGATTACTCCTCAAATATATGGATGCAAATACAGTGCACCGTTAGATGCAAGATTTGTTCTCATTTTCTTTATTGATGTTCTAATAAAAATGTTTAACTGTTCAAAGTATCTTCTATTTATCGGTTATATTCAAAATGCCCTAACTGTCAATTTTCATACAATTTCATATATGACCAACGTGACAGTCAAAGTGTTAAGCGCCTACAGACGCCTACAGCGTCACAAGCGCAAGTTTTCTAAACGCCTTAGGCGTCAACAGTAATCAAAGGGTTAATGGTGGAACTTTTGCCAGGAAAATCTATAGATCAGTTTGAAAGTTCCAACTCGGAGATTCTTGAATGTCTGTATTAAAAGTTTGAGAGAGGTACTAAATACGACTCACTCAATAGTCTTTGGTCGATAATCTCTCTTTTACTAGAAGCAGAGGCAGAATATGATGAAAAAATAACAAGATTTTTCAAAGGTGTAGCGAAGATAAGACTATGGAATCCAAACCAGGCATATAACCAGGTATAAAGTCCGAAAATAGTTCTTAATTTTCTAGCTCTTTTAGCTAATTCAAATGATCCTTTATCTTTAGAAATATTATCCTTGAAAACAATTACTCTACTTGCCTTGATCACTAATCACCGTATTCAGATTTTATCAGATTACAGACTTATAAAGCTCGAGAATTGATAGAAAATCCGATTAGTTGGAAATAAGAATATCTGATAAGGTAAAGACTTATTCATTAAATAGAAAACAATCTTTACTATATTGCTACAAGAGCATATTGCAAAAATAGAAAAGTGGCTTCAAGTTAAACAAATTAAAGCAAACCCTGATAAATGCAACCACATTACATTCACACTGCGAAAACAGTTACCACCAAACATTACACTCAACGGCACGCACATAATACAAACAAGGCAAGTCAAATACCTAGGACTACACTTTGATACACGATTCACATGGAAACAGCATATCAAATCAATAATAAGCAAAATACAGATAGCAAGGAGACAGATGTACTGGTTAACAAGTCGAAAATCCAAACTAAGCATAGAAAACAAATTAAAAATCTACAAAACCATCATAAAACCAATCTGGACGTACGGAATACCACTATGGGGAACAGCAGCAATGAGCCATATAACCAAACTAGAGGCAATGCAATCTAAAATACTTAGAACAATAGTAAACGCCCCATGGTACGTTAGAAACGAGGACATACGGAAAGACCTTGGAATACCAACGGTCAAGGAAGAGATTAGCAGATTCGCAAGAAGGTACAGAGAAAGATTAGCAACGCACCCGAACCAGCTGGCAGCGGAAACGATCATCACATTCATCGAAAGGAGATTAAAAAGGAAACATCCAGTAGATCTCATAAAGGATATACCCTAACAAGCACGAAGATGGTACCCCACTGGGGGTAGCCACCCACATGTTATATTATTAAGCAGCTATAACATTTTACCAAATGTCCTACTGGACAAATTGTAAAATTTAAAACAAATAAATAAATATTATTACTGAAAAAAAAAGTCTTTACTATAGCTCTATATAAGAAAGAAAGAAATGTTCGCGCTATTTTAATTTGAGATAGTTATTTATTTCGAGCGCAACAACTTAGAAATTCAAGAGAGAACCATTTCATTCAAATCAAACGCTCCTTGTAGAGTACATGGTAATATTGACATAAAGGGATTTTTTCTTCAAGACAGTCGATATACTTCGACTCTACTACTAAGAACAAAGATATTAATATTGATGTTATTCGTAGGACAGCGGAATGGATGGAAGATTCAAAGATATTCGTCCAATTTTATGACCTAGCAATCATATATGATGCAGGCAAATATGTTTGCAAATGCGACTTGCAAACTTACTTTATATAACATAGGATGATAAGTTAGAACACTTGTAGTGGCACGTGGTAATATAAAATGACATCCGCAAAAGCCACTGTACTGGCGTATCGTACCTAAGAGGTTAAGGTCTTTTTGTGTAATTACTACACTTCGTTTTAATGTTATAGATTAAGCGTAACAAATTTTTCTTCTCTTGCAATACTTGAGTTTATGCTCGTTTTTCCGAATTTCTGGTTGTCTTTAGATGCTTTAAACGTCCACCAATTGATCTTGAAGGAGAGATAATAAATAATAATGATAATTAGATAATTAAACGAACCTAAGTAGAATTCAACTATAATTGTATGTTGCGCCTCTTCCGAGAGGATCAATTGATAATACCCCTGTTCCCTCTCGCCGGAGTTGACACATTTAAACGAATTAAAGGGACGACACGCCACTTATCCCAAAACCTTCGAGAGGCAAGAAATTTATAGGTTTCGTTATGCCGCCCGACGAACGTTCTGTCGTTCGGTATTAACAGAATAAGAACGTAATCCACGGATTCCGTGCTTTTCCGCAAATCCGTTTCCAGGCTTCTTCGTTTTTAGTTCGTTGCCTTTGTAGGCCGCTGCTTCTATATCCCATATATAGGGTTATCCACTTAACGCTAAACCTACCGACACTTTGTGTATACCTATCCCTACCGAGTGCGGTGAAAATGACCGGTGATTGAAGAAGTAATAGTTTTTATTTTATTTAACTTAGATAATGGTTAACTAAATGTATATAAAATGATGAACTTTCATAAAATTTCGTCCAAATTTACTTTTGTCTAATTTCAATTATAGACTTAAATAGAATTTTTTTTACATTTTTATTTACATAGAGATATATCTTATTCAACTTTGCTGCATTTTTTACAAATTATCTTATTATCAAACGTACATTTGCCGCATAAATATTTCCCGCATCTTAAACAAATTTTCATAATTTTGTAACCTTTACAATTTTTTACTTGACAAGATTTTTGCAGTAATGAATTTGAACTTGTTGATAGTTTTATTGCATGGTTTTTTCCCACGATTCTTTATATAAAAGTAATGTATGCACTAGGTTTATAACAATCTTGTGAATTCTCTGTAAATTGGTCCCATACTGTAGATACCATTGCAAATTTATTGGTTCGTAAACGTTGGCTTCTTTCGCTCTTCTTATCAAACCGTATAAACCTCATAATTTCAGCAAAGTCATTCCTGCTCATTGTTCTTGAAAAAAATGCAGGTCTCCAAATTTTATTCCACAAATATGAGGCATCTAAATTTTTTGCCTGATATGCACCGCGGGCATATAGCAGAGCAATAAATGCATCTAGTTTTGTTGCATTTAGTTCTCTCTTAGTCTCCAATACTCTCCTTGCTTCTTCTTCCGTACATTTTATTATATGATCCCTTATACGATGATCAATGACGAGATAAAATGACGTCTTTACCTGTTCTTTCATTATATGCCATTTAGCATATCCCTGAAAATATTATGAACTGATGTCCTGCCAGGTGTGGGACTTGCATCTATTTCTCTCCGAATTGCCTCATCGGGCCCAGTTTCGATACGTTGGTTCTCACCCTTTGCTGTCAACGATAATTTCTTTCCTTTTTGTCCTTACGTAGACGCTTATTTCTAATATTCAACTCTGATTCGATAGTAAATAGCTTTTCATGTGTTTCCATGCCGTTTTCGGTTGCTGAAGTTTCTTTTTCATCGCACACTGAACAGTCTTCTATGTCCGTAATTTTTTCTTTAATTTGTTTTTAAAAGTCTTGACATTTCTAGGGTAAATGTGGCGGCACTCGACCACGGAACTTTCCAACGGCTTCGCGACACAAAGCGCTATACCTTCAAAGCGTAAGGCCGACATGCCTGATGTACCATCGATATATCTACGGTTCTTTCGCCGAATATTCATACGCGACAACTGTCGCGAACATCTAATAAACGCGTGCGTAGTAGGAATATCGAGGAGCAACAAAGAAAAGAATCCGTTTGATTTCCAACAAAAGATTCATTCAGGATATACCCTAACAAGCACGAAGATGGTACCCCATTGGGGGTAGCCACCCACATGTTATATTATTAAACAGCTATAATATTTTACCAAATGTCCTACTGGACAAATTGTAAAATTTGAAATAAATAAATAAAAAAAAAAAAAAGATTCATTCTGCCCCGAGCTGCGAAGTGCGAAAAGTTTAGCGTCATAGCGAAGCAAACACTTGATTGTTAATCGTTGATCGTTGATAGTTGATCGTTAATCGTTAATCGTTAATTGTTGTTGATAGTTAATCGTTAATCATTGATCGTAAATTGTTGATTGTTGATTGTTGATTGTTAATAATTTAATAAACCTTTTTTTTTTTTTGTTGAACATCAAGAGTATTTCTTGTTGGCACCTTCACCAACAACCACCTCGTAAATATTTATCACAGAATAATACTATGTACGGAATACAAAATTATTGTCAAATTTGATATGCTTTATTTTTCCTTTTATAACAACTTTACACAAAACGCTCTGAGATGCTTTCTGTCTGAGTTTTAGAGATAACAAGTTTAGATGTCGACTGATTGACTAACAAACTGAGATGTATTCTAGTCGAAAGGACAATAGCAAGTAAGAATATGGTCTGTGACGGTGATGTTTACACGAAAATATTGATGAGTATTGACCGTTCTCCTTCACCGGTTATTCGAGGGTGGAATTGGAAAAGCTTTTCCCGTGTTTTATTGCAATAAGTAATAACCCTAAGAAACATCTCGACTTTTAAAATGTTTGTAACAGTGGACTGTAAAAAATGCTAAATTTTGTGGCGGTTGCTTAGGATTATTATGGGCCTGAGTTGATATGTCTTGACAGCTGGTGGCCATCTTGATCGAGGGATGGATTATGTTTTATAACAAGATTACAGGTGTAACAGCTGCTATTATTTGTTATTACTGATTTTGTTTGTCATCTGCCCTTGAGATAGCCTTTTCTTTGTACTGATTATATTTATTTTAAAAATAACTAATATATTTTGTTGGGCGGTCAAAATGATCGCTCACGGTAGGCAAAGCAGAATACAAATCTTTCTCAGAAAATAAAAGAGCAAACTAAAAGTAAATACAGAAAAATATATATTATATGCATGTTCTAGGAAAAGTGAGAAATTATGAAGCGATATGATAAAGTTTAAATATGGTTAAATTTGTGTAGAAGTTCGAGAGCGGTCAATTTGACCGCCGCTGGTAGGTTTAGTGTTAACTCGGAACTGTGCTCGCACCAACATTGGGAATGGCAATAATGCAACATATATGCTTGCTATTGCAGTCAAATGTCGCGAACCATATATGAACCATTGATAGAAGTATAATTAGGCGAGAACATAAAGCTATAGCGGAACTAGGCCGCAAAGAGCAATTCTCTTTTCAACGGTTTCTTCGGTACACAGTACACCATCGCTGGAAGACTGTTTATGAAAGACCGACGAAACATATACAATGTCGTGATAAAGCGTAAGTGTCGACAGGCCTAATGGGCCATCGATATCCCTTTAGTCCTTCCATCAAATACTCGGAAGAAGGCGTACGTGATCACGATCGCAGATGGTAACGTGCGTAGTGGGGATATCGAAAGATGACAAAGGGAAGAAAGTGGATTAACAGATGAGTTGTCAGCAAGCAGTCGTCAGTAAGAATCGCGAGTTAATAAACAAACTGTTGAATAAAACACCGAGTATTCATTTGGCACCTTTCACGTTTTATACCACAGAACGGTTTGGTTGTCGTCGAAATACTTTAAATTTTTTTTTTTATTTCTTTCAATTTTACAATTTGTCCAGTAGGACATTTGGTAAAATATTATAGCTGTTTAATAATATAACAAGTGGGTGGCTACCCCCAGCGGGGTACCATCATCGTGTTTGTTAGGTTATGTCCTTTGTGAGATCTGCTGGGTGTTTCCTTTTTAGTCTTCTTTCTATGAAAGTGGTGATTGTTTCCGCTGCCATCCGGTTCGGGTGCGTTGATATTCTTTCTCTGTACCTTCTTGCGAATCTGCTAATCTCTTCCTTGACCGTTGGTATTCCAAGGTCTTTCCGTATGTCCTCGTTTCTAACGTACCATGGGGCGTTTACTATTGTTCTGAGTATTTTAGATTGCATTGCCTCTATTTTGGTTATATGGCTCATTGCTGCTGTTCCCCATAGTGGTATTCCGTACGTCCAGATTGGTTTTATGATGGTTTTGTAAATTTTTAATTTGTTTTCTATGCTTAGTTTGGATTTTCGACTTGTTAACCAGTACATCTGTCTCCTTGCTATTTGTATTTTGTCTATTATTGCTTTAATATGCTGTTTCCATGTGAATCGTGTATCTAAGTGGAGTCCTAAGTATTTGACTTGCCTAGTTTGTATTATGTGTGTGCCGTTTAGTATAATGTTTGGTGGTTTCTGTTTTCGCACACTTTAAATTTGACACCACGATCGAGGATCGCTGAGACAGCGAACCTCGTGTTTTCATCCGATGATTTCGTGCCCCTGCGTGTTCCTGAAGCTTCGAAGCAAGCAAACGCGCCCGATTCTGGTCTCACATGTAGCTCATATTTATTTATAATTCTCAATGAGAATTGATTGTAAATAGTCTACCAAATTAAAAAAAAAAAAAAACAACCGTAGCTCAAATTTTTTTTTTAATATCTGGTATTTAAATCGCATTTAATTACCAAAGTTATCAGCGAATTATACTTTTATCAGCGAATACTTTCTTCCACGTCATAGTTTGCTAATTTGCTAACAGTCAGTTTCTAGAAATTGTAGTTGTTGTCAGCTAGTATCTGATTTTGGGTCGTTCTGCTGTGAATACGTCGAATGTAAGAATAAGGAACAAAGAAAGCAATTAGAAAACAACAAGGTACCTAACAAAATTTATATTTAGAGAGACCAGTTCAATAAACTCATTTAACTCTTATACCAACGGTCAAAGAAGAAATTGGTAGGTATGCAGAAAAATACAAGGGAAGAACGGCAAACATCCAAACCAGCTGGCTGCTGAAACGAGCAAAACTCTCATAAAAAGAAGACTAAAAAGAAAACACTCCTCTGACCTCACAAAAGAAATAAAATAGTCAAACTCGAAGATGGTATCCCGCTGGGGGTAACCACCCACATGTTATTTAGCAATTGAGTTAGAAAAATTTACCAAATGACCAGCTGGACAAAATGTAAAGTACAAATTAAATAATAAAAAAAAAAAGAAAATAAAATTTAACTCTTGTACTGCAGTGTTTGGGTTCGTTCGTACTACTCGGCAAACAGCGGATGTTATTTGTGCTAGAACGATAAGAAGCCGAACGTATTTCCAAACTAAACGACGGATTTAACAGGAGTAATCAGTATTCAGCTCATAGATTTTTTTTTTTTTTTTTTTTTATTTATTTGCTTTAAATTTTACAATTTGTCCAGTAGGACATTTGGTAAAATGTTATAGCTGTTTACTAATATAACATGTGGGTGGCTACCCCCAATGGGGTTCCATCTTCGTGCTTGTTAGGGTGTATCCTTTATGAGATCTACTGGATGTTTCCTTTTTAATCTCCTTTCGATGAATGTGGTGATCGTTTCCGCTGCCAGCCGGTTCGGGTGCGTTGCTAATCTTTCTCTGTACCTTCTTGCGAATCTGCTAATCTCTTCCTTGACCGTTGGTATTCCAAGGTCTTTTCGTATGTCCTCGTTTCTAACGTACCATGGGGCGTTTACTATTGTTCTAAGTATTTTAGATTGCATTGCCTCTAGTTTGGTTATATGGCTCATTGCTGCTGTTCCCCATAGTGGTATTCCGTACGTCCAGATTGGTTTTATGATGGTTTTGTAGATTTTTAATTTGTTTTCTATGCTTAGTTTGGATTTTCGACTTGTTAACCAGTACATCTGTCTCCTTGCTATCTGTATTTTGCTTATTATTGATTTGATATGCTGTTTCCATGTGAATCGTGTATCAAAGTGTAGTCCTAGGTATTTGACTTGCCTTGTTTGTATTATCTGCGTGCCGTTGAGTGTAATGTTTGGTGGTAACTGTTTTCGCAGTGTGAATGTAATGTGGTTGCATTTATCAGGGTTTGCTTTAATTTGTTTAACTTGAAGCCACTTTTCTATTTTTGCAATATGCTCTTGTAGCAATGCGACTGCTGTTGCTGGGTTAGTGTGCCTGACTAGTACCACAGTGTCATCCGCAAATGTCAGTATTTTGCTGTTGGTGGTTGTTGGTATGTTGGCCGTGTATAGTGTGTAGAGAATTGGTCCCAAGACGCTTCCTTGCGAAACCCCTGCCTTGATGTCTTTAACTTGAGAGTATGTATCTTTAATTTTTACTGTAAAGGTTCTGTTGCTTAAGTAGGATTTAGTTAAATGGTATATCTGCTCCGGGAATTGTTTTCTGATTGATTGAAGTAGACTATCGTGGTTTATTTTGTCGAATGCTTTCTCGATGTCCATAAAGAGGGCTGTGCAGTATTGTTTGTTTTCTATTGCTAGTATTATTTCGTTTGTGAGTCTGTGCATTTGCTCTATCGTGGAGTGTTTGTTCCTGAATCCAAATTGGTGATCTGGTATTAGTTTTTCCTTCTCTATTATTGGTTTTAGGCGGGCGTAAATTATTTTTTCCAGTATTTTGGAGAATACTGGAAGTAGTGATATTGGTCTGTACGATACTGTTTGGTGTGGGTCTTTGCCTGGTTTAGGTAACATTATGATCTGTGCTAGTTTCCATAGTTTAGGATAGTATTGGATTCTTAATATTGCATTAAAGATTATTGTAATTAGTCGTATCGCTTTTGGAGGAAGGTTTTTCAGGATTTTACCATTGATTAGGTCGATTCCTGGTGCCTTGTTATTTTTTGTTTTCTCGATTATGTTTCTAATTTCATGTGCTGTTGTTTTAGGTATGTTGTAATGATTGTCAGTTGCGATACTAGTGGTTTCCTCTTCCTCGTCCAAATGGCAGTTGTGATTGCTATTATTGATATTATGTGGTGTAAATATGTTGCTTAGGTGGCTGGAAAATTCTTCAGCTTGTTCTTCGTTGCTTCTTGCCCATGTATTATCTGCTTTTCTGATTGCTGGGACTAGTTTTATTGGCTTCTTTATTTTTTTTGTGACTTTCCAAAGTGAGTAGTTGGAGTTCTCGTGTGCAGATAGTGACTCTATGAATTTTGTGAACTCGTTGTTATTGTGCTCTTTTATTTTGTTTTTTATTTCCTTTGCAAGTTTGTTTAGGTGTTTTTTGTTTTCTTTTGTTCTGTGTTTTTGCCATTTTGCTTTCGCTTTTCTTTTTTCTCTGATTTTGTCGAGGATGTCTAGTGGAATTGTTTTTGTTTGTCTGTTGGTTGTTACAGGTATAGTGGTTGCCCTTGCTGCTTCTTGAATAATTTCTGTCAATGTTGTTACTGCTTGATCGATGTGTTCAGGTGTTTTCAGTGGGATGTTGCAGCTGATATTGCTTTCTATTATTTCTTTAAATGTTTTCCAGTTGGTGGTTTTATTGCATAGCGTCTCTGAGTTGCTGTAAAGTAACGGCTTGATACTGAATGTTATTATTATGGGCGTATGGTCGGAGGTAAGCTCGAGACTAGGTGCTATGTTTAGTCTATTTGCGTTTAGCCCCTTTGTCACTGCAAACTCTAGTAGGTCGGGTATTTTGCTCAGGTCTGTCGGCCAGTATGTCGGTCTTCCTGTGGATAGTATATTGAGGTTATTATTTTTAATGTGCTTTTCCAAGGTTCTACCTCGAGGTGTGGTGATTCTTGATCCCCATAGTGTGTGTTTTGAGTTAAAGTCGCCAGCTGCAATATACCTGTCACCTAAGCGGCTAAAGTACTCTTCCCACATTTGGGTTGTAACTTTGTGACGCGGTGGTGCATATACTGCCGACAACTGTAGTTGGTTGCTGTTAGTTTGTACAGTAACGGTGGTTGCTTGTATATGTTCCTTACTAACCTGGCTGTGTAAGTGGTGTTTAATGTCGGTTTTTATTACTACTGCCGTCCCTCCTTGTGCTTTTCCTGAGGGATGCTTGGTGTCGTATATGGTGTAGTACGGGATTTTTATATAGCTTTTTGTAGTGAAATGTGTTTCCGAAACGAGCAGTATATCTATATTGTTGCTATACAGGAATGTTTTAGCTTCTAGGGCCCTTTGTTGTAGGCCGTTAGAGTTCCAGGCTGCTATTTTGAGCGTGTCTATTTTTATTTTTTGCTCAGCATGTTAGTAAGTATTTGTAGTATAACTGTTATTTGTTGAGTTTGCTGTCTGAGGGCTTCGTTTTGATCGCTTATCATTTTTGTGAGTGTTTCAGTGTTTTTTATGGAATGTTTCAGTAATTCTTTGATTTCTGAAGCGTCGTTGCTATGATTGATCTGTTCTTGATTTTCTATGGGTAATGACCGGTTGACTACTTGCGCGTAGCTTCGTCTGCTAATGGTGTTGGTGTTCATGTGGTTGTTGTTCGTTGCGTGTTGCGTAATTGGTGTTATCATATTTTTTGTGGTGTCCTGTTGGGTGTGGACATTATTGTGTGTCCTGCTTCGTATCGGCGGGAAAAGTTTGTTTTGTAGCTGCTTTCTAACTAGGCAGCCTTTGTAGCTGGCTGGGTGATTCCCACCGCAATTGTAGCATTTGACTTCGTTTATTTTACCCGTGTGTGGGCAGTTGGTTGTTAGGTGCATGCCTGCGCATTTGACACACGCCGGGATTCGGTTACAATAATTCCTTGTGTGTCCATATTGTTGACACCGCATACGCTGCGGCACTTCTTTTTTGTGGCGTGGTGGTTCCACTGTTACTATTGTGTTTAGCATTTTGTTGATCTCAAATATTTCCCACAGTTCTGCCCGAGCAGTCGAGCTATGCGGACGTGAGAACCAGTGCCTCCGTAAGTGCGACAAGTGGGAAAGAAAAGTGAAGTGCAACACAACCAATATACTAAAACTAAAGGATGGAAAACATCCAAAAAATACCAACTATAAAAATCCTAAACAAAGGCGAAACATATGCCATAAACAGAGCAATAGACCAACAGAGCTCAAATAAACCAACAAGTGAAGTGGATTGCTCAGATACAAACGAAATAGCGATGGAAATTACGAAAAAAAATGACGAAAAAAATAATACTAGCAATGTTCCACCACATTACAACGAAAGCTGGAAGACTGTAACTCCCAGCAAAAAACGAAGGATAAACACAAACACAAATGCTAAGAGGACGATAGAACCAGAAGGACAAAAATGGCTACAGGAAATTCCTATACATAACTCTTTCAGCTCACTGCCAGAAGAGATGGATGTAGACCCAGCTGATAAACCAATAACAAACATTCCTAAACCTCCACCAATCTTCATTGATGCTAAAATAATAGATCCCCTCATCGAACTGCTAAACATCACGGCAGGAAAAGAAAATTACACCATCAAACAACTCAAATTAGAACAGGTAAAAGTACAAACCAATACCCCAGAAATATATAGAAAAGTAACAAAAGCGCTAAAGGAAAAAAACGCCGGGTATCATACCTACCAACCCAAATCTGATAAAAGCTACAAAGCAGTAATCAGAGGCTTACATCCTAAATCGAACACAAACAACATATGTGAGGAATTAGCCAAAATCGGACACCAGGTGAGAACGATCAACAACATAACCAGATTTGACACCAAGCAACCACTACCGCTATTTTTAATAGAACTAGAACCTAAAAATAATAACAAAGAAATTTTCGAAATTAAGAAAATTTTAAACACGATAATTACAGTTGAGCCACCCAGACACAAAAAAGACATACCGCAATGTATGAGGTGTCAACAATATGGGCATACAAAAAATTACTGTAACAGAAACCCGGCGTGTGTCAAATGCGCAGGAAAGCACCTAACAGCGAACTGCCCACACACGGGAAAAATAAATAACGCAAAGTGTTTCAATTGCGGTGGAAATCACCCAGCTAGCTATAAAGGCTGCCTAGTCAGAAAACAACTACAAAGCAAACTTTTCCCACCGATAAGAAACAGGACACACAACAACTTCCAAATGCAGCAGGACAACACAGAATCAGGGACAACGCCAAAACCGCAATACGTAATAAACAATAACCACAGTAACACCGTTAGCAGACGAAGCTACGCGCAAGTAGTCAACCGGTCATTACCCAAAGAAAATCAAGAACAAATCAATCATAGCAACGACGCTCTAGAAATCAAAGAATTACTGAAACACTCCATAAAAAACACCGAAATGCTCACAAAAATGGTAAGCGAACAAAACGAAGCCATCAGACAGCAAACTCAACAAATAACAGTTATGCTGCAAATACTTACTAACATGCTGAGCAAAAAATAAAAATAGACACGCTCAAAATAGCAGCCTGGAACTCTAATGGCCTACAACAAAGGGCCCTAGAAGCTAAAACATTCCTGTATAGCAACAATATAGATATACTGCTCGTTTCGGAAACACATTTCACTACAAAAAGCTATATAAAAATCCCGTACTACACCATATACGACACCAAGCATCCCTCAGGAAAAGCACAAGGAGGGACGGCAGTAGTAATAAAAACCAACATTAAACACCACTTACACAGCCAGGTTAGTAAGGAACATATACAAGCAACCACCGTTACTGTACAAACTAGCAGCAACCAACTACAGTTGTCGGCAGTATATGTACCACCGCGTCACAAAGTTACAACCCAAATGTGGGAAGAGTACTTTAGCCGCTTAGGTGACAGGTATATTGCAGCTGGCAACTATAACTCAAAGCACACACTATGGGGGTCAAGAATCACCACACCTCGAGGTAGAACCTTGGAAAAGCACATTAAAAATAATAACCTCAATATACTATCCACAGGAAGACCGACATACTGGCCGACAGACCTGAGCAAAATACCCGACCTACTAGATTTTGCAGTGACAAAGGGGCTAAACGCAAATAGACTAAACATAGCACCTAGTCTCGAGCTTACCTCCGACCATACGCCCATAATAATTACATTCAGTATCAAGCCATTACTTTACAGCAACTCAGGGACGCTATGCAATAAAACCACCAACTGGGAAACATTTAAAGAAATAATAGAAAGCAATATCAGCTGCAACATCCCACTGAAAACACCTGAACACATCGATCAAGCAGTAACAACATTGACAGAAATTATTTAAGAAGCAGCAAGGGCAACCACTATACCTGTAACGACCAACAGACAAACAAAAACAATTCCATTAGACATCCTCGACAAAATCAGAGAAAAAAGAAAAGCGAAAGCAAAATGGCAAAAACACAGAACAAAAGAAAACAAAAAACACCTAAACAAACTTGCAAAGGAAATAAAAAACAAAATAAAAGAGCACAATAACAACGAGTTCACAAAATTCATAGAGTCACTATCTGCACACGAGAACTCCAACTACTCACGTTGGAAAGTCACAAAAAAAATAAAGAAGCCAATAAAACTAGTCCCAGCAATCAGAAAAGCAGATAATACATGGGCAAGAAGCAACGAAGAACAAGCTGAAGAATTTTCCAGCCACCTAAGCAACATATTTACACCACATAATATCAATAATAGCAATCACAACTGCCATTTGGACGAGGAAGAGGAAACCACTAGTATCGCAACTGACAATCATTACAACATACCTAAAACAACAGCACATGAAATTAGAAACATAATCAAGAAAACAAAAAATAACAAGGCACCAGGAATCGACCTAATCAATGGTAAAATCCTGAAAAACCTTCCTCCAAAAGCGATACGACTAATTACAATAATTTTTAATGCAATATTAAGAATCCAATACTATCCTAAACTATGGAAACTAGCACAGATCATAATGTTACCTAAACCAGGCAAAGACCCACACCAAACAGTATCTTACAGACCAATATCACTACTTCCCGTATTCTCCAAAATACTAGAAAAAATAATTTACGCCCGCCTAAAACCAATAATAGAGAAGGAAAAACTAATACCAGATCACCAATTTGGATTCAGGAACAAACACTCCACGATAGAGCAAATGCACAGACTCACAAACGAAATAATACTAGCAATAGAAAACAAACAATACTGCACAGCCCTCTTTATGGACATCGAGAAAGCATTCGACAAAATAAACCACGATAGTCTACTTCAATCAATCAGAAAACAATTCCCGGAGCAGATATACCATTTAACTAAATCCTACTTAATCCTACTTACTTTACAGTAAAAATTAAAGATACATACTCTCAAGTTAAAGACATCAAGGCAGGGGTTCCGCAAGGAAGCGTCTTGGGACCAATTCTCTACACACTATACACGGCCAACATACCAACAACCACCAACAGCAAAATACTGACATTTGCGGATGACACTGTTGTACTAGTCAGGCACACTAACCCAGCAACAGCAGTCGCATTGCTACAAGAGCATATTGCAAAAATAGAAAAGTGGCTTCAAGTTAAACAAATTAAAGCAAACCCTGACAAATGCAACCACATTACATTCACACTGCGAAAACAGTTACCACCAAACATTACACTCAACGGCACGCACATAATACAAACAAGGCAAGTCAAATACCTAGGACTACACTTTGATACACGATTCACATGGAAACAGCATATCAAATTAATAATAAGCAAAATACAGATAGCAAGGAGACAGATGTACTGGTTAACAAGTCGAAAATCCAAACTAAGCATAGAAAACAAATTAAGAATCTACAAAACCATCATAAAACCAATCTGGACGTACGGAATACCACTATGGGGAACAGCAGCAATGAGCCATATAACCAAACTAGAGGCAATGCAATCTAAAATACTTAGAGCAATAGTAAACGCCCCATGGTACGTTAGAAACGAGGACATACGGAAAGACCTTGGAATACCAACGGTCAAGGAAGAGATTAGCAGATTCGCAAGAAGGTACAGAGAAAGATTAGCAACGCACCCGAACCGGCTGGCAGCGGAAACGATCATCACATTCATCGAAAGGAGATTAAAAAGGAAACATCCAGTAGATCTCATAAAGGATATACCCTAACAAGCACGAAGATGGTACCCCACTGGGGGTAGCCACCCACATGTTATATTATTAAGCAGCTATAACATTTTACCAAATGTCCTACTGGACAAATTGTAAAATTTAAAACAAATAAATAAAAAAAAAAAAATTTGTTAGTATTTAATGCAAAAATATAGACATTCGTTACTCGTTAACGCAACTTATCACCGAACGTGGTTAAATAATCTTTTTACGGATACAAAACATCAGTGTATATATATACTCTTACAAAATTAAAATTATACTTTACAAAATTTACAATGAATTTTCTCTGTACCATGGATGATAAGGATGACAAACGAGGTATCTTCGCCGCCGATACCGATCCTGATGTAACAGGCAAACGAGCGAAAGAGACAATGACACATCGTTCTTCACGATGACTATTGCTAGAAAAATGCTTAGATAGTATGCAAGCGATACTTTCGGGATCCCGACACATGTTATATTTCCGGAGGTCCACCAGACTCCGCTTGGTTTATATCGACACGAACCGAAATTCGGGAGTCCCGTGATTTTCGGTAACCACATATTCCTGATAGAAGTATAATTAGACGAGAACACGGAGCGGTTTGGTTGTCGCCAAAGAGCTTTTTTGGCGTCACAATAAAGAGAAGATGAGCACTGTTCTTTATACGATATTCTATCGGACGATTTCACAATCCTGCATCCTCACGCAGCTTCGAAGCAAGCAAGAGCGCCCGCTTCTGTGCACTCCCTCGGAGTACTTTTTCGCTAGACTTTTTTTTTTTTAATAGTGTTTATTTAATCCAAGATACAAATTTTGATATATTTGGGCATTCACAATAAACTATGAATTTTGATAATGACGTGATAGGCAAAGGTACCGATACGCGACGGTACGACGTAGTCATACTATATTATGTGTCGGCGCTTTACATGTTTTGTGTTTATTACATTTTTTGGGTTTAAGCCGCTGGGGAGCGGAGCTTTTATATGAATTTGTATTTATTTTTCTGTCCTGAAAACTTGGTCGCAAAATAGGACTTTTTCGCTAGACTGAACTCTGTTGATTGACTATTCAAAGCTCAAATCGTAATAAGTTATAGTAATTCTTTTGCACGAGATTAAATGATTCAAGAGCGTTATTTTTTTAGTATTAATTATTTATTATAAACATTAAAATTTAGAATAAACTAGAATTTGGATAATAAACTAGAAAACAATAAACTAGAAAACTAAATTTAGTAAATATAACACAAGTTAATAATTCAGTTATGTGTGAAAAATTTCAAAACAATTATCGATACATAATCCGACATCGCATTTTCTGCATTCGTATCGCGTGTCGCTCCTTCTCTTATTTTTCACACAAACGACACATTTTCTTCTTGATAATTGCGTTGTGCCGGCACGATTAGGGCATTTTGATGGAAAATGCCTGTCAATGAAACGAAATGGTAAATCCTCAGACTTTCTCTTTCCTCCTTCTAACATGCTTCTACGTTGGGAATATTTTCGTAAAATGTCTCTTATCAACGCTAAATGAAATTCACTAAATTTTTGTTTCGAAGCAGTAGATTTTTGATATAAAATATATGCATTATATATAAGGAATGCATTTATATTTATCTCACACAAACGTGATAGTATTACTTCTGCGTAGGTGTTCGGAAAAATTGACAAACGCATATATGTGTCCTTAGTCCACACCGATAGCTTTCGCCAGACGTCCATAGCACTCTAAGGGTTAATTGATTATTGGCGTGCTTACATCAAATGTAATTACCATGTAGTTATTCGCATTCTTATAAACATCGTCTCTTCTTTCTATTTTGTTCAGTAATTTTCACTTTGAACGTATTAAACATTTCCTTCGACGTCGCAATTTCAAATTTGTTAACGTTTGCTTTTTACGAATTGACCGCTACTGTCTGATTCCGGATCGCTTTGTCGTGAATGCGTTAAATATAAAAATAACGAGCAAGGAAGGTAATGGAGAAGCAGCAAGACACCCCACAGAGTTCATATTTAGGAAGGCCAATTTAAAATTATAGATATTTATTTATTCCGCGTACTGCAATGTTTGGGTCCGTTCGAACCCGAATACGTTACGACCAAACCTCGCTAGTCTGTGAGCAATTAATTTATGCGATAGCCTAATTGTTTATGTTAGAGCGGCGAGCAGCCGAACGTATCTCTGAACTAAGCGATGCATTTAGCATCCGTGTTCGATATAATCTCACAATGTTTGACCTAGACACCATTTCCTGTGTAATTGATCGAACCGTCCATATTTCGAGGCTATAGCCACGTTTTATATCATTTTGTTCGCAAGAATCTTAACAACAAAGAAAATTATAAAATAGAGCATAAAAGAAAGTTATCCAGACCGATAAACTCTGCGATATATTTCAAAATCATCGAAATCGGAGAGGAGGCAACTTCACCCAAATTTGTGATAACTAAATAAAAAATATGAAACTTTATATCTCTTATTTCGGCGACTTATTAATAATTGCGTCATCGCCGAAACAGATCACTCATCATCGGCAACTGCTCCGAGCAATCCGGTTCCATGGAGTAGTGGTAGTATATGCTTATCAGGGATATGATCCCGCGATATAAACAATTTCCGCTGTCTATGATGGGTATCGACGATGAAAATTATTAATAAATCGCGGAAACAAGAAAAATGACGTGTTTTATTCTGTATTTCGAAGTTATAAGGTCGTTTTAGTTGGATCGTTGCGACTCTTACGAGCAAAATGAAACCCAACATAACATGGTTGTACTCTCCAGAGGCGGACGATTCAGTCAACTGCGCGGAAGGCAATGTCTGTATTCGCTCGAACATAACATTTCGAGATTACGATGAATACTGATACCAAATTGCATCGTTTAGAGGTACGTTTGGCTTATAATCGCTCCAAGATAAATGAAAACAACTTCTGTCGATTGCCGATATAATGGCACTCGGTCGCAGTGTACTGGGGTTCAAAAGAACTCAAACATGCATAGGTTAAATTAATTTCCATTCTTTTTAACAGGTCTGTCTAAATATGAATTCTGTAAGTTGTCTTGCTGTACCTCACTTGTTTTCCTTGTTTTTCATTCTTACATTTGATGTATTCACAGCATAGCGATTCGAAATCACATTCATAATCAGATAATAGCTGCCAATTTGTAAAAACCATATAACCAAATTAGAGGCAATGCAATCTAAAATACGTAGAACAATAGTAAACGCCCCATGGTACGTTAGAAACGAGGACATACGGAAAGACCTTGGAATACCAACGGTCAAGGAAGAGATTAGCAGATTCGCAAGAAGGTACAGAGAAAGAATAGCAACGCACCCGAACCGGCTGGCAGCGGAAACGATCATCACATTCATAGAAAGAAGATTAAAAAGGAAACAGCCAGCAGATCTCATAAAGGATATATCCTAACAAGCACGATGATGGTACCCCATTGGGGGTAATCACCCACATGATAATCAAACAGCTAAAAAATTCTACCAAATGTCCAAATTGGACAAATTGTGAATGTGAAATATTAAATAAAAGAAAAAATTTGTGGAAAGTCACTGTTAACAAATTTGAAGATACAACGTAAAAGAAAATCCTCAATACGTTAAAAAGCAAAAATATCGAACGAAATAGAAGACGAATTGTGACGTTCGTAAAAATACGAATAATTACATTGGAATTACATTTTACATACACACATCGAGCTACATGAGGCAGTGCATAGAAGCTTTCGCTTGCTGTGAAGTTTCACGAAACCGCAGGAACATGAAATCGCCTGACAGAAAGGCGACGCTCGTTTCTCTTTATCGTATAGAGAACAGTGATCGCCTGCTGTTTATTGTGACGTTAAATTTAAAATGCTTTAGCGTTCGGTAACAACGAAATTGTTCTGTATTCTCTCAAACGCGATATACGATTGTAGTAGCACACGTAGATGTTATATTGTTACCATTCTCAATGTTCTCGCGGCCGTGTGTTTCAATGTTAAATGTATGATACTGTATATACAGGGTGGTACAAACGGAAAGGGGGTGATTCTACGCGAAAAAAGAAGTCGAAAATATATTTAGAATAATAATTTTTTTTTTAATTTTTTTTTTTAATTTTTCCATCGAGACAACGATCTACAGTGAAATCCGTTATAACGTACCGCACGCGTACCGAGCGAAAATTCAAAGTCGATTTTCTCGAAAACAAAGCCTCAAACGAAAAATTTTTATTCTATATTTTCGACTTCTTTTTTCGCGTAGAATCACCCCCTTTCCGCTTGTACCGCCAGTTTCCAACCACCCTGTATATTTGCCAAGAACTTGTACAATCAGACGGAATTCAGAGCTTTTTGACAAGAGGCCGAGTGAGTGTCGCTATAATTCGTGATACGATTCGTAACTACTTCTTGTGAAGTTAAACATTATTAAACTGTAAAATGTTGTATCCAGAGTTGTAAATTCGAAATAGTGGAAATATGCTTCATACTTTAAACCGCTATTTTTCGTTTATCATCCGATTTTCAACAATACGGTGGTATGCAGGAACTGTAAAAAAGAAACTGGGAATATTTTAAATTTATAATTATTATTAATTGTTAAAGTACCGGAATTAATTAATTATATTTATTTAATTTAATTGATTAAAGCTATTAATTATATAAACACTTAACTTGATTATTCTATTATTTTATAAAGTATGTTACATTTAATTTTTTTAAACAATGCTTAACTACATTAATTAAATAATTAACCACTTGATTATCGAAATAACTGATCAATTTTATGAATGTAAAATTGAAAATCGAAATGTTATATGTACAATCAATACGGAATTTACCTGTCAAAATTACGAAGAAGCTGATGTGAAAATTGTGTATAATACCAGCAATATGGATTAGAATGCACTATCATTAAGTGCTTAGATACTGGCATTTTTGTTATAATGTTGAGCAACATGACCAATCTCAAAAGTAAATGTAAAATTTGGATCCAAATAATCAAAGATTTATTAATGTGAATAAACTCTATGAATCACAAGGAGATCTGCTCTGTAAAGGATTGCACCCCTTTGTTGGCTGACATTAGAATCCAGCATTTTATCGAAAAGGGAAGAAGCATCCATTGAAACTGTTATTGGAATCTCAAGAATTCCAAAAAGCATTTTCAGATCTAGACGATGTGTCAAGCGATAAAAATGCAGTATCTGAAGTAATGGAAAAATTTGTTTGTCAATTATACGGTATCCGATCAATTCGAATTGATAAATTAACGCAGCAGCATTAAAAACTACGGCCGCTCGCTTATTAGTTCTCTATCCACTTCTGTCAAGCTTTTATTCGCCGTTTCATGATTGCTATATTGCATATTTATTTCTAAATGTTTAAACAATATGTAAACCAAATTTCAGCATCCGAAGTTTTCACTCTGTAGCGGCACATGAGTCATAGGACGATTCGAATCGAGAATGATTCATGTTATTGTTTTGCCTCGAGGTATTGACACCGTTACGATGTACGAGATTTAAAAGTAAAGAAACTCCGGACAAAACAATATCGCCGCTACGTGCATCCGTCAATTGGCGTCGAATTCAAACTTTCCAGTACTCCTCCGACCAGTATAAATAAACGAACACGCTCTCTAAGACAATCACTATCTATAATATCCTTATATTGAGTAGCATTGAGCGAGCGACGTATTATACTAACTCGGTGTTCTGTACTTAGAACGATTTTAAATATATCTGACTATCATAAGTATTCACTTGTTTCGTCATTTAAAATAACACGCTTAATATCCACCTTTCAGCCACCGCTTTATCTCTCACCTAGCACGAACATTTTTCTGTTTCGCTGTTCGGCCCGGCAAACCTTTTCCGGTGTGGCGCTGCAGAAATGTCTTTCGCGAATGGCAATACCAGAGAAGAAACGACAATGCTCACGTTCGTAGGTTGAGTTGTACTATGGTACAAGAGCTGCACCAAGCGGCTCCGTGTTGCAAAAGAAGGAAATTTACCCTGTTTTGTACCACACTAGCATAGACAAGAACCTAGTTCCGCCCTAGCATAGACAAGAACCTAGTTTGTCACAGGCGGGAAGTTCTAAGACCCTTTATCATGTAAGTGTCATTCTCAATGTTACCGATGCAGCGTAGAATGAGATTAATATGAAATTACAGAGTATAGGACAAAACATTGCATAACCGTAAACAATGTATGGGTCATCGCACGCTCTTATATACAGGTTTGCAAATTTCTATAGAGGGGGTAAGGGCTTAGTGACCGAACGATGTTGGTCAATTTGTCCGTAGTAATACGCTTCAATTGAGAAGTTAGGATTGCTTGTATAGCGCCATCGTGTAAAAATAACCAAAACCACTTGTCTGTGCTTTCTTCTTACTCGACTCAGGACGCGATAACGCTAATAGAGGACCAACTTTTGTTTTACTTATATGATTATTACGATCATATTATTATTATTATTTTTTATGTAACTGATGTCTGATAAATGTTATATGATATAAAAAATTTGTTCATTATTAAGAAGCTTTGTAAACTCCAAAATTATACTACTATTTTGCTTTTCCAATAAAAAATTTAATAACACTGAAATGTTTCAATCATGAATAATATTTTGGATATGATGTTATTTATATAGGAATGTTATATTTATAGAAATATATAAGTTTATAGAAAACAGTATGATAAATACAATATCGTTGCACTCACACGAAGTCGAATGTAATACCGCGTTTCGCGTATTCGTTTCTCACTAATTCTACGACACAACAACACAACGAACTTCACACGACCACGATAAATTCAATTCTGAGAGCATTTTCCATGCTCATTTTTTCCTTTAACATAACTTGGTAACGCTCACAACACTCTTTGTCAACATTAACATATCTTGACAACGCTAATAAATAATTACCCCTCACGCCACACTATCAAGCTGACCCCTGACGTCACACTATCCCACATTTACATACATTATGGATAGTGTAATATCGTAAAATAGCTTGAACTAGAGGTCGGTTGAAATAGAAAAAAACCGTGTACATCGTTTTTCTGTGTTTCGTTTACGTTTAAGAGCGCCTATATGACTAAAGTCGCCTAGTAACAGTGATGCGAGAAAAACAATAGACAACGTTAGAGCCGAAGGACGGTTTCGTGTTTCCAAGGGGGGATGACCGAGAGGTCAGAGTGTGCGAGTCGAAAAGTGTGTGCGTTGCGGAGAGTCAGAGTTGATCGAGACGTCGAAAAGTAGAGTTGAATTGAGCGAGTTGTAGAGTTGTTAGAGTTGAGAGAATTGAGAGAGAGTGTGTTAGATTCTTTGTGACGAGAATTATCAAATAACTGTAAAGTTATTTGATATAGGTACGAGTATAGCCTTTAGTTTCTGTTAAACAAACATCGTTCTCTGTCTAATTTACACCTGTATATTTAATTCACTATTAATAAATTGTAAGTAATCGGGAAAAATTTATATTTTTTTAAATTTCCGATATTACAATAGTGTTAATAGTTACTCAATTTTTTAAGGGATCAGGGGAAACTTAAAAGAGTGTTACTTTTCAACATACGCGTCAAATATAAATTATTCGATTTGAAAATTGTAATTTTGTTCAACATTTTTGTTGAAAATGATAATATACATTTGTAGCGGCACACGAGTCATAGAACGATTCGAATCGAGAGTGACTCATGTTGTTGTTTTGCCTAGGAGTATCAACGCCGTTTCGATGTACGAGATTTAAAAGTAAACAAACTGCGGACAAAACAATATCGCCGCTACGTGTAACCGTCTACCGGAATTGAATTCAAACTTTCCGGTACCCCCGACCAGTAAAAATAGACGAACATGCTCTCTAGGACGATTATTAACCAGTATCATTATAGCGAGTAGCATTGAGCGAGTGACGATTACGACGTAATATACTAACTCTGTATTCTGTACTTAGAACGATTTTTAAATATATCTGACTATCACAAGTATTCACTCGTCTCGTCATTAAATAAATCAACACGTTAGATATCCACCACACATTCAATGATGATACCTAATTAATATTCGTGTAATATCGTGATTGAATATATTTACAAGGAATGGATAATACAGGTGTTAATCAGACAGATAAAACGATAGTTGCTCAACCTGAACTAAACGCAGCAAATGTACAGTAAACAACACAACTAAATAATTAATTGACGACCCGACTTTCATAAACGCAATCAACACTCTCTCTGGCTTCTCGATTCACACGCCGTGACCTCTCAACTCACACTGCGTTCTCTCAACTCGCATTCTCGCCGTTCTAGCATCTCTTTGTCTTTTCCTAGGCCCACACACACGTGTTCCGCAGACGCTCGCGGCCAGGGTCACGTAGGCCCTTTGCCCGCCTAAAACCAATAATAGAGAAGGAAAAATTAATACCAGATCACCAATTTGGATTCAGAAACAAACACTCCACGATAGAGCAAATGCACAGACTCACAAACGAAATAATACTAGCAATAGAAAACAAACAATACTGCACAGCCCTCTTTATGGATATGGAGGAAGCATTCGACAAAATAAACCACGATAGTCTACTTCAATCAATCAGAAAACAATTCCCGGAGCAGATATACCATTTAACTAAATCATACTTAAGCAACAGAACCTTTACAGTAAAAATTAAGGATACATACTCTCAAGTTAAAGACATCAAGGCAGGGGTTCCGCAAGGAAGCGTCTTGGGACCAATTCTTTACACACTATACACGGCCAACATACCAACAACTACCAACAGCAAAATACTAACATTTGCGGACGACACTGTTGTACTAGTCAGGCACACTAACCCTGCAACAGCAGTCGCATTGCTACAAGAACATATTGCAAAAATAGAAAAGTGGCTTCAAGTTAAACAAATTAAAGCAAACCCTGATAAATGCAACCACATTACATTCACACTGCGAAAACAGATACCACCAAACATTACACTCAACGGCACGCACATAATACAAACAAGGCAAGTCAAATACCTAGGACTCCACTTTGATACACGATTCACATGGAAACAGCATATCAAATCAATAATAAGCAAAATACAGACAGCAAGGAGACAGATGTACTGGTTAACAAGTCGAAAATCCAAACTAAGCATAGAAAACAAATTAAAAATTTACAAAACCATCATAAAACCAATCTGGACGTACGGAATATCACTATGGGGAACAGCAGCAATGAGCCATATAACCAAACTAGAGGCAATGCAATCTAAAATACTCAGAACAATAGTAAACTCCCCGTGGTACGTTAGAAACGAGGACATACGGAAAGACCTTGGAATACCAACGGTCAAGGAAGAGATTAGCAGATTCGCAAGAAGGTACAGAGAAAGAATAGCAACGCACCCGAACCGGCTGGCAGCGGAAACGATCATCAGATTCATCGAAAGGAGATTAAAAAGGAAACACCCAGTAGATCTCATAAAGGATATACCCTAACAAGCACGAAGATGGTACCCCATTGGGGGTAGCCACCCACATGTTATATTATTAAACAGCTATAACATTTTACCAAATGTCCTACTGGACAAATTGTAAAATTTAAAATAAATAAATAAAAAAAAAAAAAAAACGTAGGCCCTTTCTACGAAACTATGCACTTGAAACGACCGATGACACATTGATGGCCCCGACAGCGCCTCGGCTCTCGCGACATTGTTCATGGTTAACTCGATGTTTCTTAGGTCCTTTTCCCCGATACTACATTCGTTTAAACAATATTTTTCTGTATAAAATGTGATACTGTATATATGTTTGCCTTAAATAAACGGTGAAATAATATGAAAGGTAGTTTAGTTTATTCATTGAGTAAGCTCAATGGTTTAGTTCATATTCTTTACCTTCAATGCTTTCACCGAAGAATGCCATTATATACAAAATCCTAACTTCTCGATCGCAGCCTTCTACAGTGATCGATTCGCAAAGCACTACTCTCGATATTACAAGCCTTACCTGCTTCACTGGACGCGGACCTATTTTCACGGTGTTTGAAGGAAGGAGCCTACCCCCGAATATGACGGATGGCGAGGTTGGTCTTTCTTCGAAAAGAAGGTCGACCGATAGACTCGTCATTCGCGTATCTGCCGGTGAGCCTATTTGTTAAGGTAAAGAGAGGATTCGGTAATACAAATAGTTTACTTTATTTCACACACAACAGCTATACATTTATGTTAGACTCTGAAGACCTCGATAACCTTCTTACACGCACGCTTGTTGTCAACTAACTCTTCTCGAAGCTTCTAACATCTGACAACAGTCTTTTGTCTCAACTAAGACCTGGACGCCCTCTCACGCTTACACACACATTCACATTTACAGTGTAAATGTATCATCTACCCAATACTATTAAATGAGGTGGGCAAACACTTTGAAAGACTTATTGCCGCCCGTCTGGAGGTCCACATGTCGGAGCGGGTGCCCGGTTGGCACGAAAACCAGTACGGCTTCTGGCGGGGGCGCTCGGACCCTGGGATGTGATAGTGGAGGTCATTGAATTCTTCCAAGTGCCTCCCTGTCTTACGCGTGTCATCCGGGCCTATCTGAGGGACAGGTGGGTCGGGTACACCGGCAAGGATGGAAAAGGGCGGTGATTCGTCGAGCGCGGTGTTCCACAAGGTTCTGTCTTGGGATCAATTTTATTAATCGTCGGCTACGACGCGGTGTTTCGCAGTCCCCTGTCACAGGCACGGTGTATATTATGCCGACGACACGTTGGTCCTAGTGTCATACGCAGGCTGGGCCTGAGTGTGCCCTCAGCCTAGTCTGAGGCTATTTGGTTTTACGATTAGTGGCGTATAGCGGTTCCTCCGCCCGGCTCGTGCTTGGATATAAACGAGGAGCATATCGAGGTGGAGTTCCAGGTGAAATATCCGATGGCGAGTCGTCGTCTGCTTTCGCTGAAGAGGCTGCATAGGACGACTGCGATCAGGATCATAAGGGTATACTGGACGATATCCTATGCGTCGGCGTCTGTCCTGGCGGCGTCTCCTCCGTTCGAGCTCCAGGCCTTGGTGTTCCAGCGCGTGTACGAAAACCTAACCAGCCTGGGTTCGGGCGAGGACTGCTACCCGAAAATAGACCTGAGGAATGACTCCTTTAGATTGGGAGAAGATGCAGGAGCACTCCGGCAGCAATTCGAAAGAGGTCCCGGGATATTCCTGTTAATCCACCGTGGGGTTTCAGTTGGTAAGAGTCTGCTACTACCCTCCGCTTCCCAGAAGTGAGGCGGGGTGTCCATGAGGATTTCCCCACGCAAGAAAAAAAAGAAATGATTTTTTGAAGATATTTTTTACCGGTGAGCTAATAAATCAAATAACAACTGAAAAAACAATTATGCTGTAAAAATGATAGGGTGAGGACACTGTTATCACATTCAATTTGGCATAATGTCACCAAGGAAGAATTTTGGCCAAACCAAGGGAGCATCTTGGTGAATGCTTTATAAATTATCATACAGAAAGATAAAGAAATTAATATTACAAAATCATATTTTCAAAGATGTAAATATAGATAAATTATTAGAATATAATGTTTGTCTAAGTTAATTTGTGCATAAAATCGTTTTACGCTACCAGTAAGACACGTGTCACATATGCGCTAAATCATCTCGAGTTGCTACTTCGGCCGACTGAAGAAGTCCTTGAGCTCAAAGGATTAGTATAATATCTAGATACAGTATCTCCGACTTGATTGCGGCGAATTGTCAACTTCCGTGGTGCGTCAGAGAAACCTCTGTTTTTCGGATTGCGGTTATGCAATTACATGCATGCAAATATCGAATGTTACTGTAATTACGTGAAAAAAATATGAAATATGTAAATGGTCAGTTCGTAACAACCGTAATATATCTGTGTTTTTATACAAGCCAGACTCTACGCCATTAACTTTGGCTGAAAAAGCAGATTTAAATGTATTTAAAAGTACAGCTATCTAAACTATTAGTCCTAATTAGTATGCACTCATAACGATGTTTATTAGGTATCTTATTTTCATCATTATTATTATTTGTCACTTTCAATAAAATATTTAACTCGTTCTAAACCAACGCGTGTTAAAAATCCTGTGTTTCGTACAAATAAGCGTGCAATCTCGGAGAAAGGGCGCGAAATTGATTGAACGATCAAACGAACTTACCTGTAAGTGAAATTCGATCGCAATTGTATGTAGAGCCTCGTTCGAAGAGATTACAGCCCTTCCAAACAACGGTATCCTTCTACCATATAAATTAATCTACTGCAATTGTAAGATATAGCTCAGAAAAAATGATTAGCAACGGCAATGCTGTATCCGTGGCAGTGGTATGAAAGGGTTTCTCGTTTTGTTTCGCTCTAAAGCGCTGTGATTTTTAGTAGGCGAAGGAATATTACATGTGTAATTTCTTCGAACGAGACTTTTGATATAATTGCGAAAGATAAGAATTAAGTTACATATGCATGAAATATGCAATATGTTTGTACATATTTTGTAACATAAATGCGCAAAACATATGCAATATAGAATTTATGTACAGTACGAAACACGTTTTCAGTATCTTTTAATGACAAAAGTTTATCCAGGTTTCGCATTTTCGTCTACATTCTATTAACATACGGCTTTAATAACGACCTTGACAAGTATGCATATATAGTACATCTCATATACGAGCTGATTCTGTTTCGAACTGTCGGATAGTCAAACGATTAGAAACATATTACACAGAAAAAATTATGACTTATTACACAATATATGCATTATATAAATATTGTTTACTCATCTTTGTCCTGCCAGTCTTCCTGTGCTGCCAAATTTCATATTTTTTTCAAAGCTGATCATTCCGCTGAGGTACTTTCTTCTTGTGCTTCATACCATCTCAGAGCTTTTTCCCACGCCGTAAAAGCTTCACAATGCGTTGGAATGTCATTCCTATCTTCTTTGTCTTTATTGCTCCCTTTGCTAGAAATCTCTTTAGTCCTTTCAATAATTGATAGAAATGCATTGACATCAGCATTAACGTTACTAACGATATTTGGGACATTTCGTCGTTATCTTCAATGTTTGATAACTGATTCTAATCGTTTTTCAAAGTAAAACTTGATATGTCGTTCCGCGTATTCGCAACAAGATATATACATTCTTTCGTATTTAACTGTATATATGCCGTTAAAACATTCTTTTCAGATTTATAACATATCGGAATGAACTTACGTAATAAGTGCTTTTTATAGCATCGTTTAAAGCACTCAATGATGTAACATTGGGTGGTAAAGGTTTTTATGAGTTCACGTTTTCCGCGTTTTCTCTAGCCTGCCTTAGCTAGACTTAATTGTCGTTCTCTGACTGCTGGTACAAATATTGTTGAAAACCATTTCATAAAGATGTTCGCATCCATCCAAGAATTTCTCTGAGATAAATACATAACAAGCATAGCATTTGAATTGACATGTTTCAAGCACCAAGGTTTGTTATTCTTTCCAATTACCAATACAGGAAGTTCGTAACTTCCGGAGGCATTCGCACATACAACAGTCGTAATTGTATCTTTATTGACCCTATGACCCGGTGCTGAGTGTCCATATTGACAAAGTAAAGAAATAATTTCCATAATAATCCTATTTCATCTGCATTATAGACATTTTCCGGCATATAATTTTCTTGTTTTAATAATTCTGTAAATTATTTTTTTCAAATTTCAGCCACAAATTTATTTGACGATAATTTTTCGCCCAATTTGTTCGATCCACCAACACCGTTACGTGTTTTAAAATTCGCTGATCAGCCCGATGATACTTTAAAGTTAGAATCGCCATTCAATCTTGTATCTTAATGTAGGGCCAGATATAGGCTTTCCATTGTCACGCTTTTAACAAAACCATTCATACACTGCCATATCAAGAATTTTATTATTAGCAGTTTTCATGCGTTTTTGTGTACATATTACATGAACTCTCGCTATGATTCACAATTTCGCACTTTCTTTTTTTTGTATCACAAACAGTTGATTTCCCAATAGCGTAAGATATTGGTATTTCAGTTACGGTTTCATCATTATTTAATTGATTAATTATTATTTTATTCGAATAAATAAGGCTATATATTACGATTTGAAGATATATTGGCACATAGCGTCATGGTCGACTAATCGAAATGTTAATACATTCAAATTAGTAATATTTAAATTCATATTTGTCATGCATAAACCGCACTTCGAATAATCGAGTTTTTATGACATTTCAAGCTGCATCTGTGCTATAAGAACAAGTTACGTAACAATACTGTGTAACACGTTATGAAAATAAATGAAAAAATGTTATACTTATGTACATTCTTTTTCAAGCATATTAAATCTTTGTTAAGTGCAACATTTATTATCCATATTTGCTCAAGTTTAAAGATTGAATACACAGTATTATCATCCAGGAAGTACCCAGGTAGTTAAAATATAAGCAGTGATAAGCATAAAAGGTGATTCGGTGTGTAAAACAAGTTAAAAGTATCGGTAGTAAAGTAGTGAAATAAATTAACATCTTTTTATGCGACGTGACGCTTCTTGTTATTCCCATCTCTGCATCTATTTTTAATTCATGCTTTTACGAATTCCACGTATGAGATATTGTTTGTATTTATAGAAGCGTCTTCGAGAATGCCTTTATTGCACTTTGCACGTCCAGAATTGATTTTTAGAAGATACGTAACAAATTACGCCTCTACGAATATACGTAATAATTATGTATTGTCCCTAAGATGTTACGATAAGCCCAATTGTTAGATTGCGAATTAGTAAAAAGTGCAAAGAAGTCTGTGTTTCGCGTAAAACTTTGGTTATACATCCCAAAATAATGTGCCAATTTTGAATTAATCCGCTTAATTTTCGCACGATCGATTTATCAACTTATGAATATCTCAACTTATCCTCCGAACTTATACGCTTTTTGAAAGATCTAGATTTTGATGTTGAAGTGAACAAAATTGTTCATTTAGACGCTTGGTTGAAATACAGCAGTGATCATTTTGCTTAGCCGTAAAATGCAAAATTCTATAAAATACAATAAAATGTAAAAGTGGAAGTTAACTTTCGTTCACGTCGGGGTCACCAATGAAGGAGGTTAGGTGCGTGGTGCGGCCGGCTAGGTGAAAAGAGAATTCACGTTTCGTCCCGGGACTACCGGTGGACTCGTCAGTAAGGCTATGCCCGGTAGTTTTTTTTTTTAAACTGTTTATTTGAGCCAAGATACCAATTTTGAGTACATTTGTTATTCACAATAAACTATGAATTTTGATAATGTTGTGATAGGCAATGGTACCGATACGCGACGGTACGACGTAGCCATACTGTGTTATGTGACGGCGCTTTACATGATTTGTGTTTACTACATTCTTAGGGTTTGAGCCGCTGGGGAGCGGAGCTTTTGTATGAATTTGTATTTTCTTTATTTTTTCCATGTCCTGAAAAACTTGGTCGCAAAAACAGGACGCTTCTGTATTCTACTTTTTGATTTTATGGAGGGGTGGGATGAGCGGGTGAGGGGTGGGATGAGCGGGAGAGGGGTGGGGAGGGGGGTTTTAAATAGGTTTATTTACATAATTTACAGTATATACACATTACACCTGCGTTGTGCGGTGTCCGAATCTCTTATTTTGTTGTAGGTTTGGTATCCACCAATATTTTTTTGTGTTTTTTCTGTGTTTGTCTTCGGTGTCTCTCCGGGGGAGGGCCATGTTGTATCTCCACCTGGTGTCTGCGGTCTGTCCGTTCATGTTTTCTTCATAGAGTATGGTTTTGATCCCTATTTTTCTTTTTATGTGGTAAATGATTGGAATGTTATTTTGGTCCTGGAGGTAGTTTTTTTCGTCTAGGTATAGGAAGGCCTCTGGGGGGATGTAGCCTGTTGTCAGGGTGTTTCTGTAATACGCGTTGTTAGGATATAGGCAACTGAAAATTAGGCTGTTTTCTTTTATTTTTGCCGCTTGCGCGAAATGGTTTCTTATTAGCTTTAGGATGTGACAGTCTATGCGATGGATGTTTGCTAGGTCGTATATTATTTTATTTTTCACATACTTTTTGAATCCGCTGTGTTCGGATCTGTAAGTACTCAAGCAAGCTCTGATGCATTTTCTTTCGAATATGCGGATTTTTTCCATCTGTGAGGCTGATATATTGTACCAGATTGGGCAGCCGTATGTTATGATCGGTCTGATTAATGCTTGGTAGCAAAGTATTTTTACTTTGCTGTCGAGATGTTTGGAGTAGAATAGTTTTTTCATTTTCCAGAAGGCCTTATTGGCCTTGTCGAGTTGGATTTCGGTGTGCTGCTTGTAGTTTAGATTGTAGTCTATGTTCACTCCTAGGTATTTTACGCAGTTTTTGTGTGGTATGAGTGCCCCTTTGTTTGCCTTTTCTCTTAGTTGGAATTTTTTGCAAGTTTCCCTTTCTGTTGAGCCGATTTCACTTGATTTGGGTCTAAACAGTATGGTTTCGCATTTGCTTGTGTTGATTTTTAGTTTCCATGCGTGGTAATAGTCGTTTATTTTTTCGAAAAGTTCTTGAAGATCAGTTTTTATTATCTTGGTTTTGCGGCCTGTTACGTAGATGATTAGGTCATCTGCGAAGGCTATGGAGCGTTTGTGGGAGGATGTATTGAGATTGAAGAGATTTAGTAAGTCACTGTTATAGATACTGAAGAGTAGCGGGGAGTTTACTGTGCCTTGTTGGAGACCGTTTGTTATGGGGAATTCTTTGTTTGATGTGATTGAACCTTCGGTCATTACGAATGTTCTGCTGGTGATCATGTTCCAGATTATTTTAATTAAGTGTTTGGGGAAGTTTTTCTTTATCAGCTTGTATATGAGGCCTGGGATCCAGACTGTGTCGAAAGCTTTTTCGAGGTCTATTAAGCAGGCGGCTACTCGTTGTTTCGCGTTTAGGGCCCAGCAGATGTCTGACGTAAGTTTGTTTATAGCGTGAATTGTGGAGTGTTTGTGCCGGAAGCCAAATTGATTTTCTGGGATTATGTCATTTTTTGTGCAGAAGGAAGTTAGGGGGTTATTTATGACTATTTCAAATACTTTCCCTATGTTGGGGAGGAGGCTTATGGGTCGTAGGTTTGCGGGCGATGAGCCGTCTTTGTCCTTTTTTGTAATGGCTATCAGCTTGGCTTTTTTCCATTTTTTGGGGAAGTATGTGTTGTTTAGTGCGTTGTTGAAGAGCACTGTGTAGTACCACTTTATTTTGTTCGGTAGGCGCTTGAGTAAAATGTTTGGGATGCCGTCGAAGCCGGAGGATTTTTTGTTGTTTAGCTTGGAGAAGATTGTGTTTAGTTGATTGTAATTTGTGAAGTAGTTTATTTCTGGATCTGGTTGTTTGGGGTTGTCTGCGGTGTTTTCATTTGAGAATGTGCAGACTGTTTTGTTTAGCGTTTTGTCTTGTTCCATTTCATTTTTGAGTCTGTTTGTTTCGGCGATGATAATTCTGTTTAGTTGTTCCCGGCCCATGTGTTCGTTTTGTGAGTGTGTTTTGGAAAAGTGGGTGCCGATAATGTCTAGTTTGTCTGTTGTTTTAGTTATTACGAAGTTACCCTCGGTGTCTTTGATGGTGTTGTGTATCGTTATACCTGCTTCTTGGATAAGGGAGGCTTTTTCTGGGGGCAATTTGAGAGGTGGGATGGGGTTTTGTCCTTTTGGTCTGAAGATTTGATTTATTTGTGGGAACATGTTGGCTGAGTCGTTTTTGGAGATGTTTTTTATTTTGTTTGTCCAGTACTGGTTTATAGAGTTAGCGAATTCTTGATTCAGTTGCGCTTTTATTTTGTATAGTAGGTACTTTAAGTATTCTAGTTCTTCCCTTTTGTCGTAAGAATAGTTGAATTTTATATTGTTTATTTTGGAGAGTATGTAGCTTTTGTCCCGCTGTAGCTCTTTTATTCTGCTATTGATATAGGGCTCGCATGAATTTTTTTCTTTTATGATTGGCACAGATTTTTGGAGGGCGATTTGTGTATGTTTTTCTATTTCGTCTATGAATGAGTCGATTTGTCTGTTTGTAAGGTTGACGTTGTTGTAGATCTTTAGGTCGCAGTTTTGTTCGAGTATGTTTTGAAACTTTTTCCAGTCTGTCTTTTTGTAATTGTACCTGGGTGTCTCGGTCTGTGTTTCGAGTGTTAGGAGGTCAGATGTATTTTTGTTTACGTGAAATATTAAGGCGTTATGGTCACTGTCATAGGCTAAGGTTTTGAGGGTGTTATTTGGACGTAGGTTTTTAAATTTTAGCCGCGCATCTGCTAGGCATATGTCCAGGTATGAGCCTCCTTTTGGGTAAGAGGGTAGCTCGGAGCTGTATAAGGTTGTTTTGTAGTGAATGCTTCTATTGTCTAGCCAGTTTCTAATGAAGTTGCCTCTCGTGTTGTTTATTTCGTTTTTCCAGCTCGTATGTTTCGCGTTAAGGTCGCCTGCTATTATGTAGTAGTTTTCCGGTTTATTGAGCTGTAAAAGTTCGAAGAGTTTATTGAATTCGTCTCCAAATTCTTTCTGGTTTCCGGTGGTTGCGTAGGCTGCCGTGATAAACAAGTTTTCCTTACTGCTTATTTTTATTTTTATGGTCGTTGCTTCTAGGATTTTGAAGCTTGATATTTTGTCGTTTAGAATTGTTTTGTGTTTTATGGGGTTTTTTATGAGGATTGCTGTTCCTCCTCCTTGGCTGGCGTTCGGTCTGTCGTGTCTTATCATAGAGTAATTTTTGAAGTGTACTTTGTGTTTTTTGTTTAGTTTTGTTTCCGAGATGAGTACGATGTCTGGGGTTTCTTTATTTATTAGGGTTAGCATACTGTATCTTTTTTGGTTTGAAATTAGAGAGTTGGCATTTATTGCAATTATTTTCAGATGTTTTAAGTTTAGTTTATATGTTTTTTGCCGTATTTGTTGCTTTAGAGGATTTTGATTATTCGTCCTCTGTGCTATTGAAGGTGCCGAAGATGGCGTCGATCCTTTCTTCGTGCGTTGCTAGTGTTTTTTTTATTTCGATTAATTGCGTTTGATGATCTTTTAACGCTTGGAGGATACTATTTTTGAAGTCTTCGATGACGTTTATAATGCTTTGTTGGGTGGAGTTATCGGTTGTGGTTGTGCTTTGGCTTTGTCTCAGATTTAAGTTTGCTATTTGTGTCGCGTTTTCAATTTTTTGATTTGCATTTGTTTGATGTTTTACTACGTCGGAGAATTTTAGTTCTGGGACGTATTTCCGGCTTATTTGGGCTATTCGTTTTATTTTTGTTTCCTTATCTTTTTTCTTTTTTTCTGCTAGCTTCTTGCGTAGCTCGACGAGTTTGGGGCACCCCTTGTATGACGCGGGGTGTCCGTAGTTTTTGCAGTTCACGCAGAATATTTTCTCTTTGTTCACTGCTTCTTCCTTTTTTATTTTGCACTCGCCTGGACCATGGGGCTCAGTGCATTTTACGCAGCGGTAATTTAGGTTACAGTTGTGTGCTGTGTGACCTAGTCGCTGGCACTTGTGGCATTGCGTTATGTCATCATTTTTTTTTATTATTTTTTCCCATTTTATTTTGAAGTAGTTAAAATGGTTTATTTTTAGTAGGTTACTTATATTGCTGTCGGGGGATACTTGAATTATGAAGATTGGCAGCAATATATTGTTTTCCCTTGATCTTTTGGTCGTAAATCGCGAGACTTTTGTGAATTGTACGTCTTCTATTTGTAGTGCTCGCAGGTCCGTGAGTATTTCCGTTTCAGTGTAGCTATTGTCTAAGCCTTTTAATAGGTACGTATGGTGTTTCTCTGATTTGGGAGTGTAGGTGTAGAATGTTGTGTTAGCTGCTAGAAGTGTTTCTTTCGCTCTTTTGAAGTCGGGTAGGTTTTGGAGGTAGAGAGCATGTTTGCCTGTGTTTATTCTTTTAATATGGAATTGTTTGATCTTCGCTACTTTTTCTATGAGCGTTACCGTATCTTTCGGTTCTTGAAGCGTTATGTTGATGGGGGGCGGCTTCGTTTCCCTTGCGGCGGGTGGGGCGTCAGTACGCTCCTCTGCTGTGTATCTGGTGTGGTGTGCGTCAGGTGCTCGGCCCCTCCGTGGTGAAGCTGGAGGCGCTGGGCCTCCTGGGTTGTGTGATGCGGCCTGTCGCCCCTGCGGCGTTGATTGTTTTGGCGGTGTGGTGGGACTATGTTTTCCCACTTTGCCCCGTAGGATTTCGTTTTTTTTCCTTATTTCTTCCAGCGTTGGGTTTGGAGCTTGGTAGCTTGCTGGATCTATCTGTGAATGCGGATGTGGTTCTGCTTCTAGTAAGCTAAACCTATTTTTTAATGGGATCGCTGGCGGTGATGCTGTTTTTATGGGCCTCATGCTTATGGCTTCCGTGGCCCTTACGTACTGGGAGGAGGGATGCTCCTCTTCTACGTTTTTATGGATATCTCCTGATCCTTTAGTCCTGGCCACTAAGTTTGGTTGAGGGTTAAGTTTCCGCGTCTTTTGCGCGGAAAGTCTTAAGCTATTGTTGATTTCTTTTGCCGTTTTTTGCGCGCTAATTTTTCTTTTAATTGGTTTTTTTAGGGTGGGATCCGTTTCCTTGCTCTTAGCTTCATTATCGCTGTCTCCTATTTTTTTATATACCTTTATACTGCTTTATATTATGATTTTATATTTATTATTTTTATTTGTCGCGATGGTGTCACTGCACTGTTTTTTAATTTTTTTTTGTCACTATGTCACTTTTTCTTTTTATTCCTCTGGTGGATGCTTGTACACTTCGACGCGCGCACTGTTAGGGCCTAAGCCTGATGTCCCTTTTCAGGCTGAGAGGTCCGTGATGCCCGGTAGTCCCTGCCTTAGACGTAGAGGGAGTCTCGCTAGGTGCGGTATTTGTATCAAGTGCTCGAATGTTCGACCGCTAGCGAGATAGATAGACAGACTCGTTGTCGTCGTAGCCCTCTGGTGTTGACGGTTGGTACCCGCGGATCGCCCGGGAGGTTTTGCGCCGCGTTTGATGCCTCGACCTGTCGGCGTCCTATTGATACCGATCCGCCACATATCAATTTTAGAAATTTTAGAAAATGCTTCTCTAGAAACAATTCGCTCTAAGATGGATTTCTTCGTGAAAAAATTGCCAACGATAAACTATTAAATATTAAGAGGTTCAATAGTCGTCGTTTTACAGTTTTACGATTACAGAACGAAAACGAAAAAGGATTACAGAATTGTACCATTTTCGCAACGACCGAACAAAGACCGTTCAGACAGCGTTCAAACTCGACCGCGCGAGAACGTATGAAGACTTATGTAACGTATGTAATTTATGGAAAAATCACATTATTTCGGCAACTTAAAACAGCACTTGAAAATCTCTGCTTTTACTTGTAATTTGGGATTACATGAAAAAAACACAGAAACGATTGGTAAAATCCATTTTCTTGTTCGACAAAATTTAGAGGCTGAGAATAAACGTAAAATCTTGTTGGTCTTCTTCTTCACTTATCGTTATTGTCAAAACTACATTTATTGTTACAAAATCACATTTCCGTGGATAACAAGTTATATCTTTCGCTACTTTTTCAATTAGAGTATTTTTTAAAAACATACCCGTGGTACGCAAAATTCATACTCTACACCAAATATGTCGAAATAATTTCTGTGCAAAGTCTTCTGTCCTCTTCTCCCTTTCTGAATAACAGAGGTGTCATAGCTCGAGAGAAGGTTCTTCATAAAATATGTAATTACATCGATTAATTAGCCAGCAATTAGATCAAAATGCATAAGCAATGTTTTCAGTGACGTAATAAGTGATTATATAAACACAACATGGAGGAATGCTACGCAACGAACTTGAATCATAGACAAATTATAGATGCATTATATATATACGTGTGTTTTACATATTTAATGCTTTGTGTTACAACTAGCTACTCGTAATTCAGTATTTAAGCGGTTATCGCCAAGGAAGCATCTACCGCTTTACTTTACACCGCATTTAGTGTTATCGCGTGTGTTCACATCATCGTTTACGCGCGTGTAGTCTTGTCTTCTGTAAATTGTCATATTTCCGCTAATATTTGATTTTTCATCAGTTTCAATCGTCTTCAACTTGAGGCGAAATTATTGCGACCATGTAGCCTATAACATAAATAAACAGTTAATCTACATGTTATTATTTCAAGTAACTTTTTATTCTTTTTCTTTTGCTGCTAGCTGACTCGGACGTATTGCGATTCTAATCTTTCCGATCTTCTATTTCTGTATCTTTCTATATCGTTGCACGTCTTTTCCCACATTCTTGCACCTCTTTCCCTACATTGCTGCACATTTTCTCCCACATTGTTGCAACTTCCAGGTTTCCCGAGTTTCCCGGGGTTGCGTCTCACTTATTGTGACTTCATCTACGATATGTGGCTATTCTCTAGAATGCTATATTATATGTCCACATATAGAAGCATTGCTACGAGGGTCATATTAATTTCTATTTTGTAAACTGGACTATCTAAATGAATTTTGTGAGGTGTCTTGTTATATCTCAATTGCTCCCCTTGTTTTGAGATTCGACATATTCACAACAGAGCGATCCAGAATCAGATAATAGCGATCAATTTGTAGAAAGTGTTTGTTAATAAATTTTGCAGTACGACATAGAAGAAATCGTTCAATACGTTAAAAATGAAAATTATCGAACGGAATAGAAAAAGGGGCATCCATGTTTGTAAGAACGTGAACAATTTCACTGCAATTCGGTAATCATTCTGGCAGTTGAATGTATTCTGAATAAAGAAGAATTGCATTTCTAATTAAATTTCAAGTGAGTATAATCCAAGATATCAGTTATTAAAAAAAAAAAAAAAAACAAAAGAGAAAACCGAGCTCTATGTGAGACCAGAACGGGATTCGGTTGTTTGCTTCGAAGCTTGAGGAACGCGCAAGGACATGAAATCATTGGGCGAAAATACGAGCTCGCTTTCTCAGCGATCGTCTTTTGTCCAACGTGACGTCAAATTCAAAGTTCATCGCTAGCCAAACTGTTCCACGTTTTCGTCTAATCATCAATAATCAAAGACAGCGAGCGACATTAAAAACTGTAGTAGCAAGCGTTTATGTTGGAATATTCCCACTTTCGTGAGCGCAGGTTCCGAGGAATTGAGCCTTAACGGTTTGTAACTGACCAATATATCATATTTTTTCAAAGACTTTTTCTATATTCATAAACAATTTATTTTCTATATATCTATATATATTCCGTGTGTTTGTCCAATGCTTACATGTTCATTCTTCAATTCAAATTGACGATCTGTTATTATTACTATTAATTATCTGTTATTATATCTTCTATGATAGATTTCAGACCATTGTAGATTAATTTTTTCATAATTTTTGCTATTACTGAAAGAAGCGAGTTTGATCTGTAAGACGCTGTCTGCAGATCCTTACCCTGCTTGGATATTAGCACTGCATTCTATCATCACTTTTGTTTATAATTCTTTTAGAACTTTCCCATTAATAAGGTGAAAACCAGGTGATCTTTTTATATTCGAGATAATACCTCCAACTACTCTTATGATTGTACGTGGCACAGAATAACTATTATCGGCTGTGACATTGTCTGTGTTCCTTTGATTGCCTCTCTGAATCGTGTTTATTATTTTGATATGAGAAGAATATTCCGTTATGAATGATTTACGAATGTTTTGACATGGCTCTGGTACACCTTGGCCAGGTTTTTTATTGCTGGAGTCGGTTTCATGTCTTTCCATAATGTATAATTGGTTTCCACGTAAAAAAAATAGATATAAATAAAAGTGAGTCTAGCAAGTTTTTTTTTTACTGACGTGTGTCCGTATATAGTCGCCTGAATCTGTTCACAGTTGCAAACACTTACTATTAAGTGGCTGGCGTACGTCCAATTTTCTGAGTGGTAATCTTATGCGTATTTATATGCGCATGGGTATTCTGAACTGAACAGTTTTTGTTTTTGACGAAAGAAAATTAGAGATCTTTAGTGATGAAGTCTTATCCTCCGTTTAACGTAAACTCGCGATGTAGACGATGATAGACGAGTCCGAGCGAATTTCAGTCTTTCGATGACATTGTCAGGCGAATAAGCAAACTTTTTATATATTTTGTATACTTTTTATAATACCATTATACACGATGCCTAGAAAATCCAGAGAAGACATGTTTGATAGTGATAGTAATGATGACGAATATTACTTTGAACCTGACAAGATAGAAGACGACGACGGTGCTTCAGACAGTGGAAACGAACTGCGTTCTGCAAGGAATCGGTTCAGACGTTTCAATATTTCTAGTGATAGTGACAGTGATGATGAACTAAATATTGAAGAAAATAAAGTTCAACATGTATATTTTCTCGACTGCGCGTGCTAATGTCTCTCGTCTGCTCCCGTCCGCAAAGGGCTAAATATTTCGAAAATTCCATATCATTATTATCTTTCGTAGCATTTTCACGTCTTTTGTTATTTTATTCAGTACTTTTTTATTTGCCAGTGTTTTGAATTTCTACCAAATTGCTTTTAATCTTTGCATACGATTCTTTTCCTTTTTTTTTCTCCGTCAAATCATCACCTGTCCGGTTCTTCTACATTTGCCGCTCTACCCTGTATAATCACCACTCGGTTTTAGTTTTCGAAACATACATTTGCGAAAATATATCCCATAATGTACTGTATTTTACTTCTGACAGAAGGTGTTACACAATACACACACACACAGAGTTCTAGTATTATTTACGCCCGTATTGTTGTATGTATATTACAACAAATTATTAAATTTCTTGGTTTGCTGTGGCATAGGCTACCTAACCAACACTAATCTATGCAAAGGAGAAACAGAAAATTTCAATCTAGATCTTGGATCATCCTTTTGGTAAATCAGTGTTGATTAGGGTAGATGAACCCTTAACGCTCCAACTTTTAATTGTGAATATCGACCTACAACTGCAACTTATTCTCATCGTACTTTGACGTGCAAGTTTTTAAGTGTCAGAGTTTAAATGCTACAATGACGTGTAAATAATAATATTAAAGTGATTCAAAACAATCTTTATTCATCTCAGAAGTAATCTAATTTTGATTACAATATTTATATGAATTACAATTAAGTAATGTGTGGAATTTTTTAAAACATTCATTGGGATGCAAACGGGGCTTGCGTTCACAGGTCTCACAGTAGAAAACTGTTTGTTTTTTTACCGCATTACTTGCTTTTGGTGAACAAACAAGACACTTTTTCTTTTCCCCTTTCGGCAACTGATTTATTATATGGAGTTTGTCATCTGAACGTTGTTCCTTATCTGTTCCGCAAGGCCTGCCATACACATTGTTATTCCAAAAGATACTTACGAGTTGACTTACTAATAATTTGACAAACTTATAGTCTGACAAAGTGTTTTCTCCTTTCCTTTCTTGAGAAATCTTGCAAAGTATATAAGCATTTATTACGCTTGTTTCTAGTCTTCGAAAGAGCAATTTCCGCCACCATTTCAACGATTTTCTCAGGAAACAATATGTTGATGCATATTGATCGGCTTTGTCTACAGTGCTTGAGAGGCACACTGGGAGTAGATAGCCGAACATCGGTGGTTCTTGAGAGACACACTTGGAGTAGATCGCCGCACATCGGTGGTGCTTGAGAGGTACACTTGGAGCGTTAAGGGTTAAACTTGCGACCGCCGTAAAGCAGCCGTATACGCCAGAATCGAACAAAGAAATTTAACAAGTTGTCATAATTACCGAATATGTTGATAACGCCAGCGTGAAATAAGTTTAGGTAATAAATAATAAGACAATATTAAACTCTATATTATATTAAACAATGTTAGAGCTGTATGGTGTGTACTGTAGAATACCTCAGACTAATAACGTACATGTTATAAACAGCAAAATACCACATGTAGAGTATCGAATATATTTTTGCAAATACCTCGGAAACTAAAGCCGGCAGTTAAAGATAGCATTTATATGTATGAGGAAAGTTGTTCACAACTTGATTTTGATTATATGTCAAGGTGCTAAAAATAGGTGAAGTTTATAACTTTATAAATAACTACGTAACGCTCATGTATAATACATATATTTAATGTAGACAAAACACGATTACAGTTACATTAGCATCAGATAAATATGTTTATTAAAAACTGTTTGTTACTTGATGTTATCTTGTGAATAAGATTGCAAACTAAGGTATCATATAAAATAAGATGGCAAAACTTGATCTTACAGATAGATGAAAAAGAAATCGCAAGAATAGAAGTAAAATGGATGTGGGAAGCATTGCTTTGGGGGGAATGACATCAGGACTGACCCAATCGTTGTGCTGGATACTTATAACTATGTTTTTATATATCAAGTATGCGGTTGACGATTACGCTGCGAAGAATGTCCCTTCCGGAGCACTAATGTCGTCTTACGATTTCATAATTGTAGGCGGTGGTTCTGCAGGTACGTTTTCCATTATAAATCTAATAAAAAATATAACGAAGATAAGCGCATCTGTGCGTTATTTACGAACGAGAATGAGCGCGTTGTCACTCGTATGATCAATTGAGACAAAAATTTGACAATTCCTTTCTTTCGACAAATCTATCGATGAAACGTATAATTAGGTTTGTGGCAAATTCTGCGTCGTAATTTCAACAAATTTCATCTCTTCCTTGACCTTCTCGAAATGAATCTTCAAATTTTTGATTTCAAAGTATTTGTAAGTTTTTGTGTGCTATGCATATTAATAATGGCAATTTACACGACTATAGGATCCGTCCTAGCGAATCGCTTGTCCGAGATAGAAGATTGGAACGTGCTGCTTTTGGAAGCAGGTGGTGATGGATCAGAAATCTATGATATTCCTGTTCTTGCTGCTAATCTGCAGTTAACCCAAATCGATTGGAAATACAAGACGGAACCTAATAAGAATTTCTGTCGAGGTAAATAACATTTAATAATGTCTTGTTATCATGATAATAAGTATCTATCTAACTATAGAAGAAATAGTTAAAAACAACGTTTTACTTTTTATGTCGAAAGAAGTAAATTAAAATGACACGAGATACAGAGTATTGTCAGGCTTGGAACGCATTATAGTGAATTTCGGTTATTTGGGACACACTGGAATTAGCATTCTTTGATCCGATTAAGCGGCTGTCCCAATTATGCAAAGTACCGCATATATGCTAGTCTCTATAAATTAATACATTCAACGAGGAGGTAATAAATTTTTACAGTAAATATTAGGTCATCCCATAAGTTCGTGCCGTTTTTCGAGCGGTTATATATGTTAAAATTGTTTACATACCTTTCAGTTTCATAAAAAAATGTAATCCCCCCCTCGTTGTACAACTTCTTCCCATTTTTCTGGTAGGGCCATTATTCCGTCTCGATAAAAGTTCTCTTGTTTTTCTTTAAAATAATATTCTAAGCTATTTTTGAGAATGTCAATATTTTCAAATTGTTTACCTACTAAAAAGTGTTGTAATGCTCTGAACAGGTGGTAATCAGATGGGGCAATGTCTGGGGAATATGGGGGGATGTGGTAAAATTTCCCAATTAAATTCAGACGATTTTTTTGTATCGCTTTTCGCGACATGCGGTCTAGCGTTCTCGTGATGGAAGATAACGTTGTTCCTATTCACTAAACCTGGTCGTTTTTCAGCTAGTGCTTCCCTTAATTTTTCTAACTGAATGCAATATTTGTCTGAATTAATGGTCAAACTTTGTGATTTTTCAACAAAATCCCGAATTTTATCTTCGTATGTCTGAGAAGGACGCCCGGAGCGTTCCTCGTCTTCTAAACAGAAATTCCCAGCTCTAAAACGTTGGAACCACTTCCTACAGGTGCGAGATGAAAGCGTATTTTCTCCGTAAACAGCACATATGTTTTTCGTGGCAATTGTTACAGAACTTCCTTTCCGAAATTCATATAACATGAGATGTCGAAAATGGATACGCATTTCACTCATGATTTTTTACTGTTAGAAGTGACTGTGTTCACTATATTACGATCTTATACCCACGAAAATCTGCTCTAGCCTGTTCTCGATCAGCTAAGCTCAAGTGCATTGGTCCCTTTTCGCCGTATGTTCATAAATCGCACATGAAATGTGTACACAAAAGTCGGCACGAACTTATGGGATGACCTAATATATAAAGTTTCAGTTAGACTGACGATAGGGAGAGAGGAGAAAAGAGAAAAAAACAAAGGACGAACATTGAGTCGGACGCGGCACACACAAAAACCATAGGCGTGGAATCGTTGAAACTATTTGACATCCCTGCTCAACGATAACACTGATATGATATGAATGGACGTTTTAATACAAATCATTTTTAAACAACTCTGATTGTTCTCATATACAGGGTGGTTGGTAACTGGTGGTACAAGCGGAAAGGGGGTGATTCTACGCGAAAAGAGAAGTCGAAAATATAGAATAGAAATTTCTTTTTTTAATTTTTCCATCGAGACAACGATCTACAGTGAGATCCGTTATAACGAGACGTGATAAAGTGCACGCGTACCGAGCGAAAATTCAAAGTCGATTTTCTCGAAAACAAAGCCTCAAAAGAAAAAGTTTTATTCTATATTTTCGACTTCTCTTTTCGCGTAGAATCACCCCCTTTGAGCTTGTACCACCAGTTACCAACCAGCCTGTATAATCGTTGGTAATGACTAGAAAACACAAGTTGTTTTCTAAAGCCCCAGGTCACGGAACCTGTGAAAAACTGGAAAAGATATCCACTATTAGATTTTCTATTGTCTTTGTCGCCTGTTCATTCTACATCTGAAAATCCAATTAACGTCGTGGTTTCATTTTATCGTCCACGTAATTACTTTCCATTTGTTGCCCTCTTGAAATATCGAGCAACTCTTTTCGCTTCCTTCCTCCTCCTCTTCTGTAACTCACGATTTCTCTCATTATTCAATATGCAATCTATTTTCTCATCCACTGCATTTTTCCACTTATCCTTATATTGTCGACACAAAAGTTGCTCTCTATTTTTATTTTTGTCTTGTCGGATCTTTTGGGCACTGCACACTGCGTTTGATTTTGTAAATTCTCGTTCGAAAATGTTTACTATAGATGAGCTGTTTTTCTCGGCGAGTCTGCTCATTTTTCAAACATTTTGCTGTAATTCTTTTGTAGGTTCGAAGAAAATGTGTTCGCACGATTGCCTTCCTGCAGGCGTTTCTTTGATTTTATTGATATTCATACAATCTGTATCTTTGTATAATAAACCGAAATGCTTTAAACGCCTCCGGACAACCCACGAACAACCCATTAGTTTTTCTGTCTTCTCATCCAGCTTTTTCCTTTTCTCTGCCAAAATACACGCGTTTTAACTCAAATAGGTGTATATGTAGAATGCAAGTAAATCGATTCCAATCGAAAAATGAATCTATTGACGAACCGAAAGAGGTATTAACGCGAATCGATAACCAATCAACGTGGATATTTGACAATGTCTTCGCTGTATTTCACCTTAAATTATGCCCACAGCGATGGAAGGAGGTCAATGCAACTGGCCACGTGGCAAAGTCATCGGAGGGACCAGCATGCTAAACTACATGCTCTACGTTCGTGGTAACAAAAAAGACTACGACACGTGGGAACAGCTAGGCAATACCGGATGGTCCTACGACGATGTGCTACAATATTTCAAAAAATCTGAAGACAATCAAAATCCTCTCCACGCCGAGACGCCGTATCATTCAACCGGTGGTTACCTAACCGTTCAAGAAGCGCCATGGCACACTCCCTTGGTCACTGCGTTTATCCAAGCAGGTCTAGAAATGGGTTACGAAAACAGAGATATTAATGGAAAACAACACACTGGATTCATGGTTGCTCAAGGGACGATCAGACATGGCAGACGGTGCTCCACGGCGAAGGCTTTTCTACGACCAATCAGGACGCGGAAAAATTTACACGTCGTCATGGAAGCTCATGTTACGAAAATTTTAATAGATCCGTCGTCGAAAGTGGCTAATGGCGTAGAGTTTGTTAGAGACGGAAAAAGTTTGCGCGTTCGTGCGAAAAAGGAGGTGATCGTTTCCGCGGGATCTGTCAATAGCCCTCAATTGCTGATGTTGTCGGGAATCGGACCTAAAGAACAATTATTGAAACACGGCATACCAGTGATTCAGGATTTAAAAGTGGGTCATAATCTTCAAGATCACATAGGTGTGGGAGGTGTTTCGTTCTTGGTGAACGAAGAAATTGCGTTGGTGGAGAACAGGATATATAATATTCAGGATATGCTAGGATATGCGATTTTTGGAGACGGTCCTTTGACATTGCCAGGAGGTATCGAAGGAGTAGCTTTTATCAATAGCAAATTCGTGAACGGTTCTGACGATTTCCCGGACATAGAACTGCTTTTGGGGGCAGGAGCGGTGTGCTCCGACGGCGGTAGAAAGATTCGGAAGGCTCATGGACTGACCAACAAATTCTACGATGCCGTGTTTGGGGAAATTAATAATAAAGACTTATGGACCGTGATTCCTATGCTTCTAAGACCAAAAAGTAAAGGTTTTATCGCACTTCGAAGCAGCAATCCTTTCGATTATCCGTTGATTTATCCAAACTACTTCGAGCAACCGGAAGATCTGGCGACGCTGATCGAAGCACTCAAATTTGTGTTTGAAATGAGTAAAACTAACGCGTTTCAACGTTATGGCAGCAAAATGAATCCTAAACCATTCCCTGCTTGCAAAAATATTTCCATGTATACCGACCCATACTGGGAATGCATGATTAGAGAGTACTCCATGACTGTATATCATCCCACGGGCACCTGTAAAATGGGGCCCAATTGGGACCCAGAAGCTGTGGTGGATCCTCAGCTCCGAGTTTACGGAGTTGCTCGACTCCGAGTCATAGATGGCTCGATTATGCCAAATATAGTTAGTGGTAATACCAATGCGCCGATTATAATGATCGCAGAGAAAGGTTCAGATATGATAAAAGAGGAATGGCTGAAGAATAAGGTCTGATATCGATAGCTCTTTTCGTAAATTAATTTAAAGCGAGTGCTGGTAGTGCATTAAATACTACAATCTTACAGTCCTCAACACGACATAAGTTTTCGCTACTAATTTCTATTACGTAATACAATGCTTAACATACAAACCAGGACGTAGGCGTGTTTTATAAAATAAATATTAAACGATGTAAATGTTAAACATATCGTTATGCTATAGGGTGTTAAGAAACGTTTTGACGCGTGTGCCATAAGTGCAGTCTACAGCTTTGGATCAGTGCAGATCTGTTGAAAAAAGTTGACCGCAACATTGACCTTGAGCGCGATTTCCAAGGAAAAACATTCTTATTGCATCTTGTAGTGTTTATTACGAAAGAAAATATGGATCGCGAATGAACCATTGTCATAGAAAATGGTAGAAAAAGTGCCCTCATGGTTGTTAACACTTAGACAGCCGCGCGCGCCACAGCGAGCTATACGTTTCCAACGCGTAATTTTCTAAGTATCGAGGACTACTATTCACTACTTAAAGCACAAAGAAGTCTGAAAATTATTTATACAATTATCTTTATAAAATATAAGTCAATTATATTTTACGGTAATGATTTTATTAAACGACTTCACATATTGTTTGTACAAAACATGAAATTAAAAGTATATATTAAGAGTATTAAAAAATATAGGTAAAATTAAAAATTCATAATGCATTTTAATATTTTTTTATTTTTTTGGTATCGTTTATACTTATCTATAATAAGTATTAACTTATTATAAATATTTAGTCATGTCACTGCGCCACGCCAGGAAAAATTACTGAAAATTCTCAATGCGAGAATTGATTGTAAATATTAATAAATAAAAAAAAAAGTGTGGTATTGTCCGATTATAACTTCATTTAGTCATAACTGATAGTGTAACTTTTGAATTAATTTTAAAACCACTAAATTGATGTATTTTATTATATACTGTACTTATAAAAGCAGAAAAAGTGGCGCAATTGATTGGAAACAATTCCAGGTAAACAATAACTGAAAATAACAAACAAAAAAAAAGAAAAAGAAAAGGCGTTGATAAAGTAAAGTTTTTTTGTACTCGTCCATGATCAAATATGGTTATGTTCGCCTTCTCAGGCACCCCCTCTTCCGTCGCGTCGCTGGGCCCGATGTCTTATGGGGATTTGCCATCCCTTCTGGCCCGTCAGCATTTTCACTTGTACTTTCACTATGTAGTTCGTACTTCGTACAAGTTCATCGTCAACCTACACGATTATTTCACGATACTACACTAATGACATAGTGATGTAATATCTTACGCTGCTAATGGCGCATCGTCATCAAGCATACAATTTCTATTACTAGAACTACTTCATAAATAAAACATCTTCTTGGGTGGCAATTATACTAATGTAGGTGTAAAAACTATTAGAATGGAAATTAACTCTGCAGCTATGCAACGATATAAGAGATAAAGGAATTACGTTTCTAATGACATCGCATGCCAATACTTAGAAAACTTCTTTTCCGCTCTTCGAATGCATAATATAATCACATCTACTAATTATACGAAAAACGGAAAAGAAGTTTTCTAAGCAAACGTAATTCCTTTATCTCTTATATCATTGCACAGCTGCAGAGTTCCATTAGTTAAGAAATAATTTTTTAATAAATTATTCCGCATACTCTTAAATAAATGTAAAAAATTGAAAAGAAAGTGAGGTGAATATGCCATAGTGCTGCTGCTGGTGTAGATGTCGCTCTTTTTATTTATTATTGTTTTTATTTCTTTTTTGCGTCCGAAGACTTTCACGGATTGAATTGGTTCCTTCTTTGTTTCTTCTGCATTTTGCAAAGCACGTCGTGGAAAGGAAAATCGGACTACGGGTACCGGGATTTGAATCTTTTCTTTTTTATATTTACGTGGAGGAAATCCGCACGGACGCCAGGCCGCTCTTTTTGGGAAAAGCGGCGTGGTAGTGTCGGACTCCAACCGACTAAAACCTCCACGATAACCGTCCCGGCTGCGATCGAGAGAGGCCCGGGAACCGGTGTGAACGTTGCAACGGGGCCTCCCCCGCGCGCCTAATACCATCGCTGATGGGGCGGTGTGTGACCATTGTCACACCGAGCCTCGTCGCCGGAGCCGCCGTTGCCAGGCAGCCCAGTTCCCCTACCGGACGTCTTGGCGGCCCCGTAGCTTGAGGGAGCGCGGCGGGCCCAGCGGCGCTTCGCCAACGCCACACGGAGTTCCCAGGCGATCATCCATCCAAGTACTATTATCCGTGTCCGACGCTGCTTAACTTTCGTGATCGACAGGAACGAGTGCACTCAGCGCGGCCAGGGCGTTGGCTAAAAAGAAAAATTGCCGAAACCCGGGATTGAACCGGGGACATTTAGATCTTCAGTCTAACGCTCTCCCAACTGAGCTATTTCGGCTTACGGGATTTCAAATCTGGAACGTCCTGATCGTTCGCAACCAAACACGTTAACCACTGCGTTACCGTCGTCCGGTAAAAGTTAGTGTCGAGTGGCGGTATTTGTTGTCGAGTGTCGCCACAAAACTAACAATATTCTCTCATTCACTACTGTCATTAAGTCTGAATGGTTAATGTTAAATATATTAGGTTGTCCCAAAAGTTATTTTATTTAATTATGTAATGTGATCCATTTTAAAAGATCGATCATTGACTTAATTATAATTCCTACCATTCCAACAACGCTGGTATCTTATTCTATACTGAATCGATAATGTCGCGTCCGATACTAAAATGGTATGGGAGACTAAGTAGCTGTTGAGCCGTGGGGCACCTTTCTCGCAGTGCATGTACGGTTTATTCTATCCTTAATCAATAATACGATATTTTGACCTATACCTCAGTTGTAATTTCATATTATAATTTAATTCTAATTCCGACCATTACAAACGCTGTAATCTTATTCTATGCTCAATCGATAACGTTTGGAATGACACTGCAATGGTAAGGGACTCTATATCCCCGTTATCCTAGAACATAAAAAGACATTGGATAATATGTTTATCCTGTTCCTTGCCTGTGATGATACAATAGATTTATCCTGTACATGACCAAGGAGTATATATAACTTATACCAAAGAGTATATGAGAATGCTCACGCCTGTACATTGCATTGGTCTCCTTAAAAGTGCTGCCTCTAGCGGCCAACTGTTGCTCTGGTTCAACTCTAGTATATACAAGTTATTTTCTGTATTTTTGCATTTTCTGTTATTTTCTAAATCTTTTTTATTTAGTTCCAACGCAAGTGATTTGGGTACGTAGTGTGTATAGTACGTGTTGTATTTATCGTAATTATTGTGTACTTTGTTTACGAAAAAACAGAGGCTTTATTGAACATTTACTGTAATATAAAACGATTGCTATTTTCGTTACGATTTTTCTGTTAACAGCCTGGACATTCGCGGACGGGACGGTCGCAGTGAGTGTATGAAATTTGTATAAACATTGTTTATATGTGCTATTATTTATTGATTATTTATGGAGGCAAAGGATTAAAAGAAACATTAACCTTTTTACTTGGAAATTCTATGAAGTGGTTTTCGATATGCTGTTATAGATTTTATCTAGTAGACAGGTATAATGTTTAATTTACGAATTTTCTTACAAAACGTCGTACGGGATGATTTGCGTCTTCAAATGTCATAATCTTCTTCTCTACGACTTTTACGAGGTAAGCTGCTGCCCATGTACCGTTCGATTTCAGGATCCCTGTGCATACCGCTGCTTAGGCAGACCTACTTTCGTTTATGTTAGATTTGCTCGCGTACAGTGGTATTTTGGCTGATCTTGAATTGTAAATAACTAAACGCAATATTTTGTTCTTGATTTTCATTTTATTTTAGCTTGAAGATTCACCCCTTAATTTATTTACGCCTATAACCGAATATCCTGTATAACCCCATTAACCTGTCAATCGGCGTTTTTCCTATACATGTTATCACTACTAGGTCTTCCGAGAATATACGCAAAAGCTTCAGTCCAATCTAAACTTAGCTCATTGATGAGAGATATAATTATTTTTAATATTGTGTAAATATAAAAAAAATGAATGTAAGGTTTATAGAGTTAATTGATAGTAAATGTCGGCAGATAGCATTGAAGAATTAAGTAATGCTTCGTACTTCACAGTGGGCGGGATTTTGTATGGTGGCGTTCATTTACGGAAACGCATAACTTTTTTTTTTTATTTATTTATTAAAATTTACAATCAATTCTCGCATTAAGAATTTTCAGTAATTTTTTCTGGCGTGGCGCAGTGACATGGCTAATTATTTATAATAAGTTAATACTTATTATAGATAAGTATAATTTATAAGTAAGTATTATAAATAAGTAAATATTACTTAATTTAGATAACTAGTGGAATCTAGCGTTTAGGTCTAGCGGGTAGTGGAAACGCATAACTGCCACGAAGATTTATATAACGAATATACAGTTATATTCCGAAAGCATAGAAGAAATCGTCCGAAGATTAAGTCGTGAAAAATCAACATGAAAGACAAGAAGATTCTTGTCCTGCGTATGCGTTATATACTATGATTGTTGCAGACAGAGGCAGAGTCGATCTACTCATCTCTGTCTTTTTTTTTTTATTTATTTATTTCAATTTTACAATTTGACCAGTAGGACATTTGGTAAAATATTATAGCTGTTTAATAATATAACATGTGGGTGGCTACCCCCAGCGGGGTACCATCATCGTGTTTGTTAGGCTCTATCCTTTGTGAGATCTGCTGGGTGATTCCTTTTTAATCTTCTTTCTACTACAATTAAAGAAGAAATACACAAGTCCAGAAGCAGATATAACACAAGAGTCAACAACCACCACAACCCACTAGTCACCCAACTGCTAGACACGACGGACCTGATCCGCAGACTAAAAAGAAAATACCCCCTAGATTAAATCCTTAGTTCCTACTAGAACCAACATTATAAAACTAGTATAAATCAAGCCATTGTATCACGCCAAATGAAGTTACTGAAAATTCTCAACGAGAATTGTTGTAAATTTTCTAATAAATAAAAAAAAAAAAATCTTCTTTCTATGAATGTGCTGATTGTTTCCGCTGCCATCCGGGTCGGGTGCGTTGCTATTCTTTCTCTGTACCTTCTTGCGAATCTGCTAATCTCTTCCTTGACCGTTGGTATTCCAAGGTCTTTCCGTATGTCCTCGTTTCTAACGTACCATGGGGCGTTTACTATTGTTCTGAGTATTTTAGATTGCATTGCCTCCAATTTGGTTATATGGCTCATTGCTGCTGTTCCCCATAGTGGTATTCCGTACGTCCAGTTTGGTTTTATGATTGGAGCCGAAAAGTGTGTGTTGCGAGAGTCAGAGTTGATCGAGACATCGAAGAGTAGAGTTGAGAGAATTGATCGAGTTGTAAAGTTGTTAGAGTTGTTAGAGAGAGAGAGAGAGAGAGAGTGTTAGATTCGTTGTGACGAGAGTTATCAAATAACTGTAAAGTTATTTGATATAGATACAAGTATAGCATTTAGTTCTGTTAAACAAACATCGTTCTCTGTCCAATTTACACCTGTATATTTAATTTACTATTAATAAATTGTAAGTAATCGGGAAAAATTTATATTTTTTTAATTTCCGATATTACAATACATTTGACGGTTGTAACAGCGAGTTATCTCATCATTTAAACACAACAACTCAACCAACAATCCTCAACAGATTTTATCCCTGAAAGAGAACATTTTTCGTTCGATTTTCTCGTATCTCTTTCGATCTTGAAGAAAGCTCAATCGACCATTTATAAGAATCACTTTTCATAGAAGCAAAATACAGAGCGCATGTATCTTCTATTAAAATGAAGTGTATGCACTTAAAATTTGCGAAAGAAGAAATAGCACAGATACAGTGACGTGAATGACTGCAGGTATTTGTATATCCATATACAATTGTGTCCATTATGTAGCACCAGGGTAAACCGTGGGTCACCTACTCATGCAGAATTTATAAATGCGAATACGTTGGCATTTCAACCTGCTCACTGGTTTTTTCACAATGATCAGGTCTGAGAAGAGAAAAATAAGAATGCATATGTTAACTATGCTCTTTGCGGTAACTCGCTTCGATCGTTCACAATACGGTTAAGAAACAACGGACTACGTTTTACTACTTTCATTTTGTAATGCTTACTGTAACCTATACCATATGAAGATATAATATAAATAAGTATAATATAATATAATATAAACTACCTTTGTTATGATATTTCCTGTTCGCAATAAATGTTACATAATACAAGAATATAAGAGAATGTCAGAATGAAATACACAGGGTGGTCTAAAATGTATGAACATAAATAAACTGTAAATGCTTATATACATTCAGATTTTTATGAATAGAACTAAAGAAATGGAATCTATATGGAGATTTGTTCTTTACGCTCTAAATATTATAATAAATGTACATATATTTAAAATTTCTATAAATGAGCAAACATTCGCAATCTAGAATCTAAACTATAGAAATAACTTTGATCACTTTCCGCGTATGCGAGACCAGATATTCTCCCACTGTAATGCGTTAAGCAGGATCGGAAGAATGTTATATGGATAATGGAGGGTTAGAAAAGGAGACTGTAGATATAACTAACACTCGAGTGAAATCATAAACCAGTTTATACAGAGATATGCATTGAATTCAGATTCCTGAAGTTACATCCGTATATTTGGTACACCCTATACAGGAAATATAATTTAACGTTGTTTTAATATTATACATTATATAGCTTCACAAATATTTTATTTACGTATGTTTACTCTACTACAATTATGTACATTAACATTTTAACAGTTACAAATTGAAGTCACGTAAAAATGCGCATGTATAATATATGTATACGTATATATGTGCGTTTGTATACGGTATTTTAAAATCCGATATTTTCTAAAACTATGCCCTGAATGCAAAAATGTTATGCTATAACACTTTCTTAGTTTTTTATAAAGAATAATCTCATTGTCAGTTATGCAAGCATGTGTATGTATGTGGGATGGTGTGACGTTAGTGAAAGACGTGGCTGATTATTTATAAACGTTGTCAAGATATGTTAATGTTGTCAAGGAGTGTTGTGAGCGTTACCAGGGTTTGTTAAGGGAAAAATGAGCGTGGTAATGCTGTCAGAGTTGAATTAATCGTGGTCGAGAAAAGTATATCGTGTAGCTGTGACGTAGAAATAGTTATAAGCGAATTGGTGAAACGTGATATTATATTGGATTTTGTGAGAGTGTAATAATATTGTGTTTATCATACTGTTCTTTCTGTTAATTTATAATAAACATTCCTACATGTATTTGAGGTGAAGGGCGTAATAGGTATTGAAGGAACATTCGAATTTGTTTAACAATAAATATTTATTAACAACTATATTCGATGAGTACACTTGGCGTAAAACTCGCGGTTATTAATTTCGGTTCGCGGTTCGCTATTACAAGTTCGATACGATTCGATATGCGCTACGAGTTCGGACGATGATTGTGCCACGTAAAGTTGATACTTGGATTGTAGTAAGAAGGCTGAGTCGTAACTCAACTACTAATTTTCCTTTATAAAACTTTATTATAAATGTTAACACTTACAATTATAACACCGAACCAGAAAAAGGGGGGTTGTATGAGTACAGAAACTAGAGGAAGAACAAGAACTCCCGAACTGGGTGAAGTCTCGGCTTATATACACCCTGGCTTGGGGATGTTGAGGGGTTCGGTGTGGGTTCCAAAGGAGTCCGAAAGTCGGGGGTCGAGGCCTTATCTCTGATGGGGTTGAGATGTGATTGATGTCACAATTGCCTAAGATGTCGAGCGATTCGGATCAGTGATTGCTGCCAACTCAACTATCCATTCGGACAGTCGTCTCGCGATTGACTTTCCATCACGATGATGCTGCATAGGAAAAAGCTATGATGGGGTGTGTCTAAAGATACGAGCTCATCAAATTCGTTGAAGAAAGCGTTGGTTCGGAAAGTGAGGGAAATAGACGTCGTTGTTAATTGGCTAAATATTGAGTATTCAGTATATTCAGTACTCAGATAGCAGCCTTTGTGACATCAATCACTTCTCAACCTCATCAGAGATAAGACATCGACCCCCGACTGTCGGACGCCAAGGCTGCGACTCACCTTAGACCCCATCAGAGATAAGATCTCGACCCCGACTGTCGGACGCCAAAGCTGCGGCGCATCTTAGTCCCCATCAGGAATAGGATATCGACCCCCGACTTTCGGACTCCTTTGGAACCCACACCGAACCCCTCAACATCCTCAAACCAAAACGTATATAAACCGAGACTTCACCCAGCTCGGGCAGTTCTTGTTCTAGTTGCTGTTCTTCTACTACACCCTTTTTACGGTTCATCGTTATTCTATTATTGTAAGTGCCAAAATTATAATAAAGTTCGATAAAAGAACATTAATAGTTGGGTTACGACTCAGCTTTCTTTTCTCTTACAACCCAAGTATCAATTTTACGTGACATTTTGGCGATCCGTGTCAGGATGCATTCGCTTCAGTGTAAACGAAATCACGATTTCGGCACACGTGCATCATTGAAGATTGAGGGATCAGCGGACATCTGCATAGATCAGCTCACTTTGCGTGAAAACGACTTCTACAAGCGGACTACGGTCATCACCAAAACTGAAACTGGTCACGAAAAGAATACTCAGGTAAAGAACTGGATTCTTTCAAACACTATCGTACTCGTCGCATCAGCTTCACTAGTACAGACTCCAACGACAGTATAATAACCACTATGAGCAAAAAATCAGAAGACACATCTTCTGTTAGCTCTATGGCTACTGGTATGGATCCAAATATTCGGGCCATACTAGACGCTATGCGAAAACAGAACGAAAGAAACGAACTAGCTTTTAATAACTTGCATAAATTAATACAAGACGAAAGTCAACAACGCGTTAGAGAAATCGAACTCTTAGGTAGGAATTACGCTGGACTACGATTAGGAATTCAGTCAATCGCTACATCTGAATTCAACTCCATTATAACCGAAGACGCTAGTGCCAGCACTATTCGGAAAAATCTACCACCTGTTCTTAAAAAGACCGAAACAAAAAACGAAACGGACCATATAGACAATGGAGAAGAAGCTGTAGATTACGACAATCCTATGTACAGTGCAAAAACCTGCCTAGACTTCATTCCTGTACTCAATGGACAAGACGATATAGGAGTAGAAGGGTTTATTAAGCGGGTAAGAGAAGCTCGAGCCGAATGTCGAGAAAAACGCACACTATTACGCCTAATTTGAACACAAAGAATCATCGGAGAAGCAGAACGCAGTATCCGTCACTCTGCAATCGAAAATTACGAAGACCTGTTCGAAAACCTCAGAAAATTTGTATCCATGAGTATTGCATCCAATGGTGCCCGTGATAAACTGCAACATACGCAATAAAACTTTAACGAATCGGTACACAATTATGTGAAGAGGTTCCGGCACAGCCTCAACGAACTGATATACGCACTCCAACACGAAATTCGCGATCCAATACGTCAAGCAGTTGCAATAGATCTCGAAAATGAACGAGCCACCAAAATCTTTACCGTAAATTTGAAACCCGAAATAGAAACACGCACATCAGCTAAAGGACCGAAGAATCTCCAAGAAGCACAGGATGCAGCTTTCAAGGCAGAGTTACTTATAGGGAAAATCGAACGCAACAAAAACATAGCAAGAGGAAGAATAATGAATCGACCAATTGCGAGAGCCAACGCCCAATTCCAAGGAACACCCAATGCAAGAAGAAATATCACGCTTGGCAATACCACACGACTGAAACCAATAAATCCACCTACGGAAAGAAGAGCGATGATGGAACGACCACCGCCCAAATGTTTCAAATGCAATCAAATCGGACATTTCTCCAGTCAATGTAGAAATTTTCAAACACCCAGCCAACATCCGAGACCACCACAATCTCGACACACGCAACATAGAAATAGAAACTTACGACGAAACGACGGAAGACCGAGAAAAATTCCAAGAGTTAACACCACAACAGGCAAACTACTCACAATACCTTTGACAATCCGAACCGCAGAGCGAGTATTTCTGGTCGACACAGGAGCAGAGATAAACTTGGTGAAACGTAACAAAACTGTCAACGCGATACAAAGAGGACCGAAACAAAAATTTTCCATGGGACGAGACGTATACGAAACGAACGAATACGTAACGAAACGAATTTTTGGACAAAATCACATTTTTCACATAGTACCGAACAACTTCCCTATTATCGAAGACGGAATCATTGGGCTACCATGTTTAGAGAAGTATAACTATTCAATATCCAATGACAAAATCCGACTAAACGACAAAACCATTTTATTTCAGAAACCAATACACTTAACTCCTGGAGAAAACAGAGTTCGAACAATCTATCTGGAAGGCAAACCGACTAAAGTATGTTTTATCAACACTAGTAAGCAAACTCTGGATTCTTTTGTCAAATACCGAAAGAGAAGAGACAACTTCTCTAGAAATTCAAGTACAGATAGCAAAATTAGTATAATAATGTCTGAGACAAACGAACCTCAAACCTCTACCTCAACTGACCCAATGTGGCGAGCAATATTGGACAGTATTCAAAAACAGAATGAGGCTATTGCCCGTTTACGAGAGGGTATGTTACGTTTCTCTATGCAAAGTAACGAAAAAAATAGAAAACTCGCAGCAGAGATCGCACTAGTAGGGAAGAATTTACAAGAGTGTTTTGATAAAAGAAGTAAGAGTTTAGGAGAAGCAGAGAAAGATCATAACAAGAAGGATAATATTTCAATAAGAAATATTTTGGACGATGATGCAAATAAAGAAAACAAAATTGAAATGAAGGAATTAGAAGCAGTTAGTAAATCAAGTGCTGAAAATGATACAAAATCAACAGACAGCGTTGAACAAAATATATCATTAGAATCCATACAAAAAGCAAAAGATAATGCTTACAGTAATGAAAATTTGCTTATAGAAGAAGACCAAATGATGACAGCGAAAAATGCGTGTGACAGTGCAGAACCAAAAACTTCAACAGATCTTATGTCGAGAAATTTAGATGCCAATACACAAGAGAAGTCTTTAGAAAATAAAGATGACAAAAGTCTATCTCCATCTATGTTAGATAGTAGTAAACGGAGCAGTCGTTATAATGTTGCTATAAAGCCTGCTACTTCGCCAAAATTTGAAGAAATCGTTTACAATCAAACAAGACAGTCAAACGCAAATAAAATTTTGCGAAGCGCTTTAAAGACGAAATTAATCGAAGACAAGTCTGAAATAATTAATAAATAAAAAGCATCGGAAAATGTAGAAAAAAAGAGGTATTAAACAAAAATTAATTTCAGATAGCGATAGATGTAAATCTGTAGAAAATGATAATGCAATAACGAGTGTAATAGCAATTGATGAAGCGAATTCAAGCCAACGTGCTAGGAATAAAATATCTCGTTTACGTATAAATATGGTATTTGATAGTCCCTTATCACGTAGTCGGCGATCGAACAGTTGTGATGATAGAAAGCAACCAGAAGAAGACAAAGGTGCTAATATTGCAAAGAGAGAAGCGAAACATAGAGGCAGACCTAGGAGATCGGATAAAGTCCAAGTTAAAAATGATGAAGATACAAGAAAGATCCTACAAAATGAAAAGAGTGGATTAGAAGAACAAAGGAAAGTCGAAGAAAATACAAAAGAAGAAACTGCAGAGACAGAAGTCAATTCAAAAAGTATATCAAATAATAAGTGCGATTTACCTGATACCGAAAGAGCTATTGAAATTAATGGTACTGTTCAAAATATTAAATTTACTGAAGGTAGAAGCCACACTCAAAATGATATGGAAGATGTAGTAGAAAATTCACAAGAATTATTTAATAAAAGTAAGTTATCAAAAATAAGAATTGCACTTAACAAAATTGAAGATACAAAAACTATTTTACAGAATAAAAAGAATTCATTAGAAAGAGAAAAAGGAGTAGGGGAAAAGAAGAAAATGTACAAACAGAAATTACCTCAAAAACTATATCAGGTGATAAATGTGATTTACTTTAGAAAAAAAAAGAAAGAAAAAAAATCAAGTTATAATGGAAGGATTTGATGACCCAGGAATATTCTTTTTCGATAACTTCTCGATAGGTGAATCTAATGAGACGCGAACTAAATTTCAACATTCGAAGAAGAAGTATATGGAATTTATTAGACAATTCCACGAAGGAACAAGATTTACCCCTCTTGAATTAACGTTCGGAAGAAAAGCTAATTTACCGTCCGCAATTGCAAAAACCACCAACTTAACGTATAATGACATGTTCTCTCTATGGCAAAAACAGTTGAACAAATATTTGGAGTTAGCGAGACAAACACTAATAAATAGTAAGAAACGATACGCTCGAGATAAAAAAAGAAAGATCGTACGAACTCAAACAATTTTCAAAGAAGGAGACTTTATACTAGTTCACAACGATCACAAGAAAGACAAAATGGATACCGAATGGTTAGGGTCATATCAAATCCATCGAGTCAAAACACCGTATTACGAGGTAATAATCGATAAAGTGATTAAGAAAATTCACGGTAATAGGTTAAAAACTTGTTTTTCAGGACGCTTATCTCATGCACAACCCTCGTACTCGGACTGGAATTAATAGCAATTGAAAATAACGCAATTTTCCACGAAAAAGTATCTAAAGCTTATTTGTACAACGAAGAAGTTAACGTATATATAGGAGTAGATGTACGCGATATATCTGACCACATCGATACATTAGAAAAACACATAAAAGAGACCCAAAAACATTGTACCACCTCGTGGCGAGTAAAATCAGAGATACTTTCCTTAACCAACAAGTTTAATAACGTCAAAACGCTAGGAACACATTAAGATTACTAACTCATTCTAAAGTTAAGAGAGGATTGACAGACGCTATAGGTTCTATCAGCAAAACACTTTTCGGAACCTTAGATTCTGACGATTTACAATTGAAAAACCAGAATATCGACAAACTATTTAGCGAAGGAAACGAATTAAAAACCATTGTAGTTAACCAAACCGCTCTAATTAGGAAAATCCTAAACACCGACAGCCTAAAGCAATTAGAAAAGGGATCGCGAATTTCGTGTTGGAGTGCGTATAATAGATCGTTGAGGTTGTGCCGGAACTTCTTCACATAACTGTGTACCGATTCGTTAAAGTTTTGTCGCGTACGTTGCAGTTTATCACGGGCTCCATTGGATGTAATACTCACGGATACAAATTTTCTGAGGTTTTCGAACAGGTCTTCGTAATTTTCGGTTATAGAGTGGCGGATACTACGTTCTGCTTCTCCGATGATTCTTTGTGTTCAAATTAGGCGTAATAGTGTGCGTTTTTCTCGACATTCGGCTCGAGCTTCTCTTACCCGCTTAATAAACCCTTCTACTCCTATATCGTCTTGTCCATTGAGTATAGGAATGAAGTCTAGGCAGGTTTTTGCACTGTACATAGGATTGTCGTAATCTACAGCTTCTTCTCCATTGTCTATATGGTCCGTTTCGTTTTTTGTTTCGGTCTTTTTAAGAACAGGTGGTTGATTTTTCCGAATAGTGCTGGCACTAGCGTCTTCGGTTATAATGGAGTTGAATTCAGATGTAGCGATTGACTGAATTCCTAATCGTAGTTCAGCGTAATTCCTACCTAAGAGTTCGATTTCTCTAACGCGTTGTTGACTTTCGTCTTGTATTAATTTATGCAAGTTATTAAAAGCTAGTTCGTTTCTTTCGTTCTGTTTTTGCATAGCGTCTAGTGTGGCCCGAATATTTGGATCCATACCAGTAGCCATAGAGCTAACAGAAGATGTGTCTTCTGATTTTTTGCTCATAGTGGTTATTATACTGTCGTTGGAGTCTGTACTAGTGAAGCTGTTGCGACGAGTACGATAGTGTTTGAAAGAATCCAGTTCTTTACCTGAGTATTCTTTTCGTGACCAGTTTCAGTTTTGGTGATGACCGTAGTCCGCTTGTAGAAGTCGTTTTCACGCAAAGTGAGCTGATCTATGCAGATGTCCGCTGATCCCTCAATCTTCAATGATGCACGTATGCCGAAATCGTGATTTCGTTTGCATTGAAGCGAATGGATCCTGGCATGGATCGCCAAAATGTCACGTAAAATTGATACTTGGGTTGTAAGAGAAAAGAAAGCTGAGTCGTAACTCAACTATTAATTTTCTTTTATCGAACTTTATTATAATTTTGGCACTTACAATAATAGAATAACGCTAAACCGTAAAAAGTGTGTTGTACAAGAACAGCAACTAGAACTCGGTTTATATACGTTTTGGTTTGAGGATGTTGAGGGGTTCGGTGTAGGTTATGATGATAAGGTGATGATGTGTTCAAAGAAGTCCAAAAGTCCGGGGTCGATATCCTATCTCTGATGGGGACTAATGTGCGTTGCAGCCTTGGCGTCCGAAAATCGGGGATCGATGTCTTATCTCTGATGAAGGTTGAGAAGTGATTGATGTCACAAGATCACCGGCGATCTATCATTTGCGTGATTTCTTGTGTCTGCTACGTGACACGGGCATCATGCCATCCGTGCGACCGTTCCCACTGTCACGTCGGCTGCCCACAGGGAATTTTGAGCGAAAGGGTTAAAGCCGTGAAATCCAAAAATATACGTTAAAAATGAAAATTAGCAAACGAAATAGAAAAAAGCCCACGATGTTTGTATGAGTTGGTCTGAGTCTGGTTGTTGAATGAGATTTTCAATTGGAAAAAAAAGTACAAAAGTAAATTAGAAAAGTATTGCGTTGTAATTGCATTTTAGGTGAACATAGTCCAAGATATCATGTGTATAAGTATTGTATCGTGAACAGTTGCTATTGCCTTGGAGTCCAGAATCGATCCTGTAAGCAGTTCCCCGACTTCACGCCCTGTATACTCACCATACAGTGTCCATTTTTATTGTAAAAATATTTAACTATTTTTACTAGTGAACACAGCGAAAAATTTCATTAGTTTATTACTGCAATTAATATAAATATGTCTTTCCTTCACGAAGAAGTATGTGTGCCAGCGAGATTGCTTGCCTTGTACGACCTCACTACGTCACGCTTGCATTTAATTTGTAAGGACCTGCGGTATAGTAATTGAACGATAAATGACATACGGTTGGTATTTATCATAATACAAACTACTGATAAATACTTACGTTACATGACCGGCGAGGTTACATCAGGTGACAGGAAATAAGATAATCTGTACTGTCGGAGTTTGTAGTGCACTTGATTTGCAGTGAAAGGAAAAGTGCAGCTTCTGGAAAAATCGAAGAAGCTAGAAAATAAAGTTCAAAATTCTGTAGCAATGTTATCAGGATTTCAGAACGATTAGAAGCGTACGTTGTAACATACATAGCTGTGTTGTAACCTACACCCTACATCGATGTTACGTATAGTATCCACCACAAAAATATAGGTTTAAACACGGGTTAATATTGATCATCTTATTTTGTTGTTTAATTACTTTTATTAAATCAAGCTATGATAGCTTCTTCTTGCGCCTACTTTCATCTATCAATTTATTAACGCTATTTTATTGAGACTATGTAATATACTTTTTATATCTCTGAATTGTACTATTATTAATAATTTCTTCTTATTTTATCTAAACAATGCAATAAATTATACAGACACAATACATCAATTGTAATAAATAATATGAAAACATTGTGATATAAGAAAACAATAACGTACTAGTAAATATTATACATGTAGGAATGTTTATTATAAATTAACAGAAAGAACAGTATGATAAACACAATATTATTACACTCTCGCAAAATCGAATATAATATCACTATTTCTACGTCACAACAACACGATAAACTTCTCTCGATCACGATTAATTCAACCCTGACAGCATTACCACGCTCATTTTTCCCTTAACAAACCCTGGTAACGCTCACAACACTCCTTGACAACATCAACATATCTTGGAAATGTTTATAAACAATCAGCCACGTCTCTCACTAACGTCACACCATCCCACATACAAATAAACATTTTTAAAACATTTTTTATTAATATATGAGATATCAATAAGAACATTGAGATATATCTTAACAAATCTCTAATATTTATCGATGTCTCTATTAGCTCCCTTTTCTTTGACTTTGACATTTTAAAGTCCTTCTATGTACGTATGGCAGAAAATATTAACCTAAGAAAGATGAATTATTTTTTGCGAATGATAATGATACATAATTCAATACGTATTTGTTAATTTAGTTATAATATTTTATTTAAAATTATTAATATATCATACTTCAATTATTTAAATCATTTTCTACAGTATAAATTTTAGTATCGAGTGAATGTTATTTCACATTTGTTTATAGCAATTATGTTTTCAAGGAAATTATTTTGCGCCTAAGCATTACAGTAATTTTTCACATTAATGTTTACGATTATACAAGCTATTTTCAATTATACTATACTATTTTTGATTAAATAATTTTATTATTATGAAATACTGATTAAAAGAGTACCTCTTTCTTATACAACCTTTTTACCAGAAATTATTTCATTAAGTGTTTATTTTAGGCGAATATTAAACTGATGAAGCTGAAGCACAAAAGAATATATAACAATTATAAATTGTAACACGTATTAAAAGTATAAACTATAACGTATAATAAAATTAAGGGTGATATGTGATATACCAACATATAATGATTTTGCTGATTTTTTAATATGTTGTTGGACGAGTCCCGAACAACTTCTTTCTTTCATATAATCCATGCACGGTCCTAACTTCCGAGATATTAGCAAAAAATTTTTGATACCACTATGGAGTGTGTCCGCGGCAACATGCGTGCAATATTAGTTACTGGGCGCCTTACGAGCACGGAGCAGCCGGATGCAAAACTTAACTCTTACTTTTTGTTTATAATATATACGGGGTGTCCATTAACGATTGCTGAAGGATCGACGGCAGTTTAACGTAGTAGCTGAAAAATCGACAATGTCCAGGTTTGCGTTACCAAGTCGTACGTTTCGTAGGATAAGCAGACATTGTATCACTTACAAAGCAGCTGCATTTCTTTTCCATCCCCTTGTGTTTCCAGATTGAAACGTTAGACATATAAGCCGCTTAATACAAAAGTAGTGTAAGTCAAAAAAGTTAATTACTTGGTAATGGGGGATAAAGTAAAGATCTTATAAGGGATCGAGTGAACGATTGCCACTTATTCCACTATCCACCAGGAAACTAATAAAGATATACTTAGAGAGCTTCTGCAGAAAACAGAATGAAGGTTACACTTTTGAGATGTGATTAAACAAAATAGTAATAAATGGTCATGTAAACACATTGCAGCACGAGGATATAATACAATCATGCCCGTATATGATTCTAACGCGTATGCTGTTATGGACTAGCAATTGTAGATAGAATTCACTGTGGTGGTATCGTCAGTCGTTGCAAATATCTTGAAAACTAGGACCGCGCGAGGATTATATGTACGGTAAAGTTATTCTAAAAAATATTCAGAATCGTGGTTCCGACAGCGTATCAAGAAATTAAATTAGGCAAAATTAATCCTTTTCCAAAATAGTTGTAGACGAATTTTAATAAAAATCAATGACCACCATTCATTTGCTAGAGTTTAAATATCTTTTATACACACATTTGTATGTATTAATTTCATTTATTATCACAAAATATGTTTCTCTTTAAGTTGAGGTAACACGCTTTGTGTTGACGAGCTCGATAATAAGATTGTAGATGATTTATTTTGTTGTAGGCTCGTGATAATTATTTTTTCAAAATCCGACTTTTGTCGAAAAACTCAAACACGCCAGTGTCAGGAAAGCAAGTAGGTTAGGAGGTTTCGTTACAGGTAATACCGAAGGATACGTATTTAGATGGGTGTAGGTTTTCCGCACGGGAAAGCAACATCTTTCGGTCGAAAAGTTAACATCTCGGAAAGTAGAGAACAGAGTTCTATGTCTGCTTTTCCTAACTTAAAGTAACCTAGCGATGTAGAGAGCAAAGCTGCTTGCAAACGAGAAAATTCCTGCTACCGGAGCGGTGAATTTCCCTCACGATTAGGAGGCCATGTTCACAGGAGGAACCTTGCCTGTGGGATATTTTCTACGTAATGAGATTTTCTTTTAGTTTGGTCCAGAAATTAATACTATGATTTAGCGTCTTTCAACTTGTTCTACATCCAATTGAAAATTCATACAAATGTGAATTGAAATATTCCTCTTTGCTTGAAATCATTTCTTCTTCTTATCAATCTCATTGAAGGACATATTAAAAAGTTATGCCACTAATTCGACACAAGGAAACACCCAACAGATCTCACAAAGGACATAACCTAACAAACAAACACTCACCCCACTAAAGAAAAAAAAAAAAATAATAATAAAACAATCAAATCCGAAGATGGTATCCCAATGGGGGTAGCCATCCACATGCTATTTATTATACCACTAAGCTATAATATTTTACCAAATGTCCTACTGGACAAATTGTAAAATCTAAATAAATAAATAAAAAAAAACTAATTCGACATAAAGGAAATCTCTGCAATCTTCTTTCAATACACTATGCATAACTAGAACCAAAGACAAATATATATATATGCCGGAGATGAAAGGACATCGGAGCCTTCCCTTTGGAACTTCGGGAAAATCCCTTAACACCGTAATCTAGATTCTATCATAGGCGTAATTAAACAATTATCGTCAATCGATCCGATTGTATTTGTTCGAGATTTGTGATAATGAGCTTGGGCTCGAAGCGACCAGTCGCCGAACGTAGCCGCGGTCACGGGATGAACGCTTTGTCTAACAAAGCTGTGGAGTAATTCTACAGCTCTCTTAAAAGAAATATTTGTAGCGGCACGCGACAGTAAACATTCCTACGGTTTCCCTATTCCTCGGGTATGATGGTTACTAGATGCCGACGCATCTCTACAGTACATGTTCAGCTAGCCTGAGGGCCATTATAAATATTAAGATTTAGTTATCTAAATACGAAGGCTTTTCTCGACGAATCCAATGATCTCGTGTCCTTAGACACACCCCATCATAGTTTTCCTCTGCAACATCATCGCGACGGAGAGATTCTCTCGTGAGGTCGTATTAGCGAGTTACTTAGCGTCTTTACGCTCGGCGGATATTCCACGTTTTAACAAAGAGTTGGTTTAATTATACTTCCACCGTAGCCAAGGAAGTGGAGTACGACTTGGGCTTTGGAAGAAGACGCATTCTGTTATCTCCTTGACCGCGGATTCGTTATTGAACCTAGGATCATTGTCATTAGCTTCTCGAGTATCTAATTACCACGGTTACTTGTCAAATTCTGTAATAATCGTATTTGCACTAGTCAATGTCTTCTCTATTGCATAACGACAATGTGTAATCCAAATGAAGATTCGTTTCACGACCCTAACCCTAATTCTAATGTAAACCCGACATATGTATATATAGGTACTTGTGTCCATAGCTATAGGAATTAAGCTTTTGTCATCATCTTTTTTTATCGCTTGAGAACTTGATACGTGCACAATTTCAGAGTGATTGGGCAAAGGAAACTCACGTTAATTTCGGACTTATTCGTGCAAAATCGTCAAAAGTAAATAATGAGGTCTTTGAGTCACAGTATGTGATTATGAGAATCAGGGACTGTTATATTATATTTATATATTATTATTAATATTCTAGAAAAATATCGTTTATCATTGTTTAGCGAAATGCATAGCTATTTACATAGTAATAAATAGAATGTAAAGATTTGACTTATAAATAAAGTAGGATAGAAAGATCCGAAAAAATGGGAATAATTCTTAACACATGAGTGAGCAATATTATTCTATGAAATCAGATTTGGTTGCACTAGGATAGCGTTGCTCATACTCTTCTAATAAAATGTTGCTTCCACTTCAATTAGTTATTAATAAATGATTGTAGTCGGTCGTTAACTTTATACTTCGTTCTGCAGTATCATTTATTACTTGCAAATTAGTTATTATTTGTAATTCTGCTATCTATGATGTTTCATTTTCCCAGACCGACGGATCTTTTTTTTTTTTAGAAAAATCGCAGATATACCAAATTTATCGAACAATATTGTGTTTCGTCCAAAATTAATGTAATTTTAATCCAATTACGGCACGGTTTCTCTTTGTCCACCGTTCTGAAATTATACGGATATCACTTTCTCACCAAGTATCATAATTTTAGAAGCTAGGAGAAAAAAAAATTAAAAGTCAAAAAGTAAGAACCACCTTAACGTATACCACATATGCTACTATGTTAGACTACGCTACTTACACTATGTCAACAATGGAATTAGAACGCGAATTTACGTGCGAATGAAATAAAATGAGATAATGTCAAGTGACTGTTCCATGTTTATTATTAAGCAATACTTAATTACCATTAGATATAACACAAATGGCAGCAATCTGTGTGGAGAAACTTTCAAATCGGTAGAGTAAACTGCATTTGGAACATTGGCAAACACTTTTCATTACTTCAGACCGGCCAAACATTTTTCTTGGAGATCCCTTCACACTTTTTATCCTTTTCCATTTACATTATTTCGTCGAGTAAGTTTCCCGTGGGAAAATGTACCCTCGTTCCCTGTGTTCATACTCCCCTAATCTTTGTAAAAGTATCGACTCTTTCTCCATGCTTCGATCGCATAGGTATTTCTAGAAATTAATCGTTGCATTTCATCTTATGGGACATGTTTATTTTCTTTTATATTATATCCATAGGAAAAATTTTTATGGTGAAACAAGGAAATTAAACATTCCGTCAAACTAAATTTTAAGTTTTTTAAATATTTCTAAATTTATTGTATCATTTTATATATTGTACATTTTTATCAGTATCTTCGATTTATGAAATCTTTCAAATTTCTTAAAATCAAATAATTGAAAATAAATATGCACGTAATAAATGTATGCGAAAAAATAAAGAAGCTTTGAAATAAATGTTACAAATACAATTTTCTGTTTTAATACTTATATTGCATTTACGAGTGGCTCTGCGAATTGATAGTGTGGATATCGTGTGCATGTGGATAACACTCAATGGTGTTTCAACTCTTATCTTTCACATTTTCTTATCTTTCGTTGCAGTAACTCGTACGACTTCGTTTTTCAGTCTTTTGGCTCTTGAAGTTTGTGTTAAGTTTTTAGCCAGTTCGTTAGGATGTATGTTTATTATTGTGTGTTGTTAGAAATTTTTAAATCTGTTCTTTTACGTATTTTATTCCTAGATCTTTACGGAGAATTTCTCCGCTGACATACCATAACGTGGCTATTATTATACTTTAAGGCTTTGTTTTTAAAATCTCTGTATAAGATCCAGATTATTTTTTCTTAACACAGTCCAATTAGATACCATACACTCATATTGGGATGATCCTAAATTAAAATTAAATTAAATTCCTGTTCTCTTTCTACGTCTTGTCATTTTACACGAAAGCCGAGGAACTATAAGGAATTTTCGATCCAATTTCTATTTTTTCTTTTTTTGTCAACACTAAAAAGTATCTGGAGTTTGAACAAAATATGAATGTAGGATTTTTCGTTCGAATTTTGCATTAAACATCCTAAAATATCAGAAATCTACTTTATTTGCTAAAACGAGAATAAGATTAATATATAAAAATCCGAAAATCATAGCAAGTTTAAATGTTTCTAATTACGTCCAGTTATTTGAAAGCGATTTATGGATATTAATACTCTTTACTCTTAAATTAATATCTTTCTTGAACACCATCATCTGAATGTCTTTTTCAATGTCACTTTACATTTACGGAAATAAATATTTGCAATGTACGTACATGCTATAAATTTACCTTTTATCTTATTGTTTGTAGAGCTCAACTTCTTTGTAATTTATGAATTACATACAAATCACGATCGTCTTGCAGAGACATAACAATTGTAAGGATCATGTAATAAGTTCTTCCCTGTTTAACCCATTTATTGCAAACTTTTTGAACCGACATTTAGTTTTATATGTATGTGATTTCGATTAAATATTTCGGATTTCATTAAAAGTCTGGAAATTTTGTAGAAATAAATATGATTTATGTTAAATATAGTTATAAAATGTTAAGATATAGAAGTAAATCTGAAACAAAGAACGTACGTAATGAGAATGCAATCAACAACAAACGTGTTAATGCGGGGTCTTTTTTTTCTTTTTTTTTTTTATTATGTTTATTTAAAATTACAATCAATTCTCGCGTTGAGAATTTTCAGTAATTTTTCTGGCGTGGCGCAGTAACATGGCAAATTATTTATAATAAGTTAATACTTATTATAGATAAGTATAATTTGTAAGTAAGTATTGTAAATGATTAGATATTATTAATTTAAGTAACTAATTGAATCTAGTTCAAGTTGTTCAACTTGTCTTGTTCAAAGCGAATTCGTGTCGTTAATAGGAAAAGGATGCCAGTACCAGTGCGCAGTGAAACTTTGTCGCGGTGGCGCGGCCTCCATGAATGTTTCTGTGTTAGTGCAGTATCGATGTGGGCTAAGGGTGCTCCACTCGTTACATGTCTTCCTGTTTATAACGACGTATGCGGAGACCGATGAAAATGCTTTTGACCAAACGGACTAGCGTAATTGATACCGTGAAAGACAAGAATATCGAAGGACAATTCGGTAGAAAGGTAAAGAGAAATCGACGTTGGAAATCGACGGACTCGCTCGCTCAATCATTCGACAACCCCTTTAAATCGTTTCTGAATACGAAACGGTTTTTCACCGATAAGATATCATTCTTCTCTAGGAAATTCTTGCATCTTACAGAATCTTAAATCCGGATCGGCTGTCGACGCTGCTGTTCGAAGATATCGGAAAATACGCCTGTTCGGCTTAACTAGAAGCTAGAAAAACTTCCGATTTGCCCGAAAATCCGGGACTACCGTATCAGGCGGTCAGGAGAGGATTCACAGTGTCTCTTTAACGATCCGAGTCCTTCTGATTCCCTCGGGATCCTCTGTGGAGGTGGGATACTCTCGTCGAGCAAGGTGACGCGGAATTGCGCGCCCATTTCACAGGATAACAACATTGACGGAGGTTTCCACTAAATAACTCTCTTTGTTGATTTGTGTTGCGCAACCGTGTCCTTTCGTCAAAAATAAATCGATTAGTTGGCAGAATCGAAAGGATATATAAGAAATTATAAAGTAAAATTCATCATACGTTTAGCGATCATTAATTGTTACGCTGTCAAATATCAGTTTATCAAATCTTTTATCGTTATAATATTAATTTATTGAATAACGTCTGACAGTTTTAATAGCTGTTATAAATATCGATAGTAATAACAGGTTTGCTACATAATATATCTTTAGATGTTTCGGAAAAGAATGAAGTCGTTATATTAATAATTAATTTCTACGGAATCTACATGCTTTCCCCAATCGTTGTTTTATACGTTTTACTGCGTTTAATATTTTCTAAAGAAGCAATGGGTAAGCTAAACGTTCTTCTTTCAAATACTTTAGATGTGTAAATTGTTGTTTCTAGTGGTTAAAAATAATGTGAATTAAAGATAGTGTATGTATGTATTTACTAGATAATTATCTGACATTTTGAGGAATAATTTTAGAGTAATTACTTTACAGTTGTCGAGACAACTTTTAGAATAATTACTTGAATTTTGAAAAATAAGATGATGAATATGCAAAATGTTTGAGTAGGAACGGTAAGGTATCAACGATTAAGGTTATCAAAAATATCTAATTTTTGTAGAAAAAATTATTTTTTTGCTACTAGTAGCGAGGGAGATTTTAAGGTCAATTTCATCTTTTTCGATACAACCATATATTCTTTAATACATTAATAATTGTAATACGTTAATACACTAAACTTCACAAATTAAAGTTAAAATATCTATATAAACTAATAATAGTTTCCTGCCTTGAATAGATTAATACTCTTTTTATAGAAAATGCCAAGGTGCATGCAGAAATATATGGTTCGATTTAAGAAAGAGAAGTTGGCTTTTAAATCTCTCCCACTGCTGGATCTGCAGAAAAGTCACTTACGCTTTCCTTTAAGTCAAACAACTTTTGTTAAAACGTTTTTTTTTTTTATAGCTTTAATACCCCGTCAGTAACTAAATATGTTCTTTATCTATTAATTGTATTCGTTTACCGTATTTTTCAAATCCTATTTAAGGTTTTATGACAAAGAAGTTGAGATGGATAGGTGCGGAAGAAACACTTTAATTTACAATATATATATAAACACTTGTATTTAACAATATATATTTATTAATATATACTCTATATGTACACTTTGCGTAGAACTCGCGATTACTATTAGCGGTTCGCGATTACAAATTCGAATGATGATTGCTTATGATGTCAAGAAACTCGGATCAATTATTACTGCTAACTACCAATTATCGACTGGAACTGACGTCTAACGACTGACTTTCCGTCACGATGATGCTGCAGAGGAAAACTATGATGGGGTGTGTCTAAGGACACGAGATCATCGGATTCGTCGAGGAAAGCCTTCGTTCAGAAAGTGAGGGAAATGGACATTGCTGTTAATTGATTAATTTCTATGTTGGTGGTTGGAGAAGGATGCTAACCGCCCTTGAGAGAAAGTTTTTTTTTTTTTTTTTTGTTTATTGAAATTACAATCAATTCTCGCGTTGCGTCTCACTCTGCGTGTGAACGAAGTGTGAGTTTGTGGACGTTGCTGTTAATTGATTAATTTCTATGTTGGTGGTTGGAGAAGGATGCTAACCGCCCTTGAGAGAAAGTTGCTAGCGGGAAGCATCGTACGTGAGAAAAGCAGATTTTCCGTATCTTCCTGTAGTAGGTGATAGATTTAGGGACTGTTAAGGCAAAGACTTAGAAGAAGCTTAGCTAAATAAATCCTAAGATTTATAGCGGGTCCTTAGGCTAGCTGAAAATATACTGTGAGGTTGTATCGACATCTGACAATCATCTTGTTCGCAGAATAGTATTTTGATCACTCGATCTTTCGTATTGAAATAAAGGTTTTTGCTTTTATAAACACTGCTATTGTGAATGAAATACGCGGGCGTATCAGTTTTCGTTAAAACTTATCCTCAAATACCGGGTATAGTTTGAATAAAATTTGTGTATATTCTGTTCTTTCACACGTAGCCATCACTACTTCGTCATCTTATCGGTGTCGATTTCCCCAGGTATTTGCCAGAAACAGTCAAAGATTCGCACACTTCCGTAATTCAGGTACACGTTTCAAAGAGATAGAGTAGGTTCCCTGGAGAACGTCTTTGAGGAAAGGATAGGAATAGGCGGTGAACTTATCAGGAATCCAGAAGGAGGAGCCGCAATATAACAATCGAAATCTCCTGTGCCTTGGTGTCATTTGGTTGTCAGTTGGTGAGTCTTAAAGTAAGAAACATGAAAAGAAGATTGTCAGCTGATGCTAGTAAGTTTTTAACGTAAAATGTAATCGTTTATAACTCGAAAGATGTGCCTGAATCATTTTTATACATGAACTTGCCTCACCGAGTCTGCAAATATCCACGTATTTTGTGACATCCTGTGTATATGGTCATCGATTTCTTAAAAATTCATTATGTTTATTAGTAGTTTTAAGAAACAAACTTATGACAAAGTTGAGGTTTCTATTATTGTTAAAGTAATACTACAATATATAACGTTTTATTAAATACAAAATTTACTTAGAACAAAACAACTATTTTATATATAACAATTATGTCTTCCTCTCTTTCATTCCTCGCTCGTACAATACACGTGTACACACATCTATTTTCTAACAATTGCAAATGGCTTTCGACATAGTGTTATGTCAGAATTGTTTGCGAATTGTTTGTGAGTAATTCGTAGGCTGTTCGTAAATTGTTCATTAATAGAAGTTGCACCCTATCCATACTAGAGTTTGAAAACAGTTCACCAAAGCTTCGTCTATATTGACGGATATTGTCTGTATACATTGTTCATCGACATTCGCCAAAGACGTATCTACATTGTTTGCAAGCAATGTCGTTTACTACAAATATACTCAGTTATATCTCAGTGTCGATGAATTAAGGACGTGTTCGAGATGGAACAGATTGTTGAAATCTGTCTTTGTCGAAATGTGACCATCACCAAGCCGATATAATGAACCTTCTCAAGTATAAAGAAGAATACTTTAAACTTTACAAATTCTGATTTTTAAATAATAAATATATATGTGTACTGCTAGAATCTAATATCATATAAATATAAATAATTGACATTAAAACGATGAAAAAATTTTCTACTATAAAGTACTACCTGTATGTTTGGCTGCTGATATTCGATGGAAACCTGTTAACGGAATTTAACGACTTTATTTACGTTTTCCAACCTTACCAAAAAGTTTGTGTGTTTGGTACTAATAGATTCTCGACAAAAATACATATGTTAATACTTTTTATAGAGAACGTGATGACAGATTGATTAACACTTTGACTGCCATGTTGACCAAAAAATTGGTGACCGGAGCGCTTCAACTTCCTACAATTGTAAAAATTGTATGAAAATTGACAGTTAGGGCACTTTGAATATAATCGATAAATAGAAGATACTTTGAAGTAAAAAGTGCCCCATTGAACAATTAAACATTTTTATTAGAACATTAAAAAAAAGAAATAATGAAAATAAATCTTGCATCTAACGGTGCACCGTGTTTCCATCCATATCTTTGAAGGGTAATCTACGAATAATATTATAAACACAGCTTAGAAAATAATTGTAAATGCTGCTTTATAATCATATAATTGAAGTTAGAAGTGTGCACATACCTTACTATTATACAGGGTGGTTGGTAACTGAAAAAAGAAGTCGAAATTATAGAATAAAAATTTTTCGTTTGAGGCTTTGTTTTCGAGAAAATCGACTTTGAATTTTCGCTCGGTACGCGTGCACTTTATCGCGTCTCGTTATAACGGATCTCACTGTAGATGTTGTCTCGATGGAAAAATTAAAAAAAAAATTTTTATTCTATATTTTCGACTTCTTTTTTCACGTAGAATCACCCCCTTTCCGCTTGTACCACCAGTTACCAACCACCCTGTATATAGAATGAGCAAATGAAACTTATGAGTGAGCAAGTTAAACAGGATCGGAAGAATGTTATATGGATAATGGAGGATTAGAAAAGGAGACTGTAGATATAACTAACATTCGAGCGAAATCATAAACCAGTTTATACAGAGATATGCATTGAATTCAGATTCCTGAAGTTACATCCGTATATTTGGTACACACTATATAGGAAATATAATTTAACGTTGTTTTAATATTATACATTATATAGCTTCACAAATATTTTATTTACGTTTCTTGTTTCCTATGTTTCTTTATACTTTAAATTTCCTAACTGTTTCAAATAGTTTCTTCGGCTATTTTTACTTTCTTTATCATCATTGTGCATTTTATTGCTTTTGGTCTAGTGCCAATTCCTTTTTTATTACTCAATTTTATCATCCAATTCTACTTCCTCGTATTTTTATTTGATCCTTGATGGGTTTTTATATCTTTGTATATACATGTTTAAAACATTCAAAGCTTGCTCTTAGATATTGTCAATTATATAAAAAGCTTATATTCTATTGTATTATGGAACAATGGTAAGTATTCTATCATTGAGTCTTTCTGAATTTTCTGAATATTGTAATATCGGAAATTAAAAAAAAATATAAATTTTTCCCGATTACTTACAATTTATTAATAGTGAATTAAATATACAGATGTAAATTGGACAGAGAGCGATGTTTGTTTAACAGAAACTAAAGGCTATACTCGTATCTATATCAAATAACTTTACAGTTATTTGATAACTCTCGTCACAACGAATCTAACACACACTCTCTCTCTCTCTCTCTAACAACTCTAACAACTCTACAACTCGATCAATTCTCTCAACTCTACTCTTCGACGTCTCGATCAACTCTGACTCTCGCAACACACACACTTTTCGGCTCGCATACTCTGACCTCTCGGTCATCCTCCCCTTGGAACACGAAACCGTCCTTCGGCTCTAACGTTGTCTATTGTTTTCCTCACATCACTGTAAGAACTAGGTGACTTTAGTTACATAGGCGCTCTTAAACGTAAACGAACCACAGAAAAACAATGTACACGGTTTTTTCCTATTTCAACCGACCTCTAGTTCAAACTATTTTACGATATTACAATATTTTTTATACTTAATTCCTTTCTTCTATCTTTCATACAAATTTCCGTATAGTTTCCGTAATATAACTTTTATATTATTCATAGTATTGAGCTGGATTCGAAGAAATTTATTTTTTGCAGATTGACTCATTGGCCGACGTTCCAACGTAAGCACACAGAGCAAAATTACGCTCTATAAGACCATAATAAAACCTGTCTGGACCTACGGAATCCAACTATGGGGAACAACAAGTAATTCCAACATTGAAATACTTCAACGCTTCCAATCGAAAACTCTAAGATGCCTAATAGATGCACCCTGGTATGTTACAAATGTAGTAATAGATATATGATAAGAGTTAGCAGCCATCGAAACAATGAAAAAAGCAATTTAACATACAGAAATACATTTGATAACAACATTTTATTCAATAAATACACGAGAGAAATGGTAGCGTGTTCAGGTAAATAAGAAAGATATTAAATATCTGGAACATGTGGCAGATCATATTTTTCATTTGTGGCTTTCATATTACAAGTATCCGAATCTACATTGCTGTCAGTGTATTTTCATCGATGTCTTTACCGGTCCCTTAATTCTTATTTCTTTCCGGTCATTGTCCCTTGCTTTTGTCTATTGTGTAAGCCGCTCTCCCGTTCCCTGTGGATATCGTCGATGCTTCGAAGCTGGAAGTTTCGACGGTGCAATCGACACGCTTGGACGAAGTTACGAGGACATAACGTTACGTATAGAACATAAACGTAAAGCGAGCAACGTAGCACGTAAGTCGTAAAAGCTTGGCAGTTGGTAGAACGCCATCCAATACGAATACAATCGCGCCGGGGCTGCAGCTAGCTGAGTTCTTCTCTCGATGCGCATATGTGTCGGCGTGTCTGTGAACGTGCATAAAGTTTCCCCGAAGTAGAACTGTGAGCTGCTGGTATTAGGATGTATCGTGAGTAACGATATTCGAGTTTTACGCTCGAAGCGGTAGAAGTTAAAGGGCGTTTCATACGAAAGGACTGGGCTTCATCGGAAAAGCCGTGTTGCGATCACCGCAGAAAACGGTAAAACGGAAACGAGAGTTCGTAAGTCGAGGATCGGAAAGGGAATTGCGATCACTTGGAATTTTTCTTTTGGGAGATTTTCCAGAATATCAAAGACACCACTCCCAGTGCACTTCGAGACCGCGAGTACGAGGTGGGCTTTACTTTTTTATCAAATGCGTTGGTATAATGCGCCACATTGAAAATTTCCAATCAAAATTTTCATCCTCTAACTGTAGTGTTATGGCACTTATGAGATTCAAGACAATGTATAATTGTTAAAATATGAACTACAATTTGCAAGCGACCATGGGTGAATTCCTTACGAAAAATACAATCTGTTCAAAAATTCGTAGGTTTTTGAACAGCGAAGTGCGAAGAGTCAAGTTCTAACAGGGAAGCAAACATAGTCGAGAAGCGAGAGAGTCAGTGGTAATCGAGTATTGTTGATTGTTAAATAAATTATATTGTTGAGTATTTCTTGTGCACCTTACGCCAAACAGCACCTCAATACGAAAATATAAGATATATAACGATCTTCTATTTGCTGCTTCGTTTTCGAAAAAATTAAGTGTAAGAAAATTAAGTAAGTGCACTTACAACGTTCGTGACATGACCGATCTTACTATATGTTAGTATTATATTTTGACAATATTACGAAGAATATTGATTAATACTACATTTTAGCGGAACTAAGACTTACAGTTTTGGCGAAATTACTGAAGTTATAACAATAAATTTTTATTTATTTATGTATTTTACACTTTTTGAGAAGATCAATACAGAAAGAAACAAGTGAATATAATACATACAGAACGTGAACACAGAGTTAAGAAAAATCACATAACAAAGACTTTGTACGGCTTAAAATGAAGGAAAAGAACAGCCAAAGAAGTTGAGATAGTGTACGAATCTTCCTGTCCATTAATGCAATTGTTAGCAGCAACGTTAGTTAGTTAGTTAGTGGAGACAGATAGAATAACGGATAAAACCTAAGATTCCTGAGCAGAGCATTAAATTGAACTGGACCCAAAATGTTGTGATAACAACATAATAACAAAATGAAATTTTTCCAAGCGAGCTTAGAATCGTACCGTAATTATTTCAATGATTTCAATGACAGCGTGTAATAACAGATTCAACGTCGTTAATAAATAAGTTGAATAAAAGAGGACCAATGTTAGGATCTTGCGGTATTCCGAAGGAAACTTCTATCTATTTAGAGAATGTATTGGCACATCTAACTGTTTGAGCACGACCTCTTAGATAACATGGCAACCAGGGGAGTGTTATGTAAACTTGTGGCTTAGATTATAAAAAAAAGAAGGTTGAGTTGTAACCCAACTCTTAACTTTCTTTTATCAAACTTTATTATAAATTCAATAATTACAATGGTTTTACAGAGGTAGAATAATATACTGAATCAGAGAAAGGCTGAACAAGAACTGCCTGAGCTTGCTGAAGTCTCGGCTTATATGTCGGAGATGAGAAGACACCGGAGCCTTCCCTCTGGAACTTCGGGAAAATCCGTAAAATCGTAATTAGAGTTTACAGCTGTAATTAAACAATTTGCCGTCATTCTACCCAATTGTACTTGTTTGCGATTTGTGATAATAAACTTGGGCTCAAGGCGACCATCAGTCGCCGAACGTAGCCGCGGTCAACGGGACGGGCGCTTCGTCTAACAAAGGTGTGGAGTGATAGTATGACCCTCATTAAAAGAAATACGCATAGAGGTACTTGACAGTAAAACATTCCAACGGTTCCTTCGGAAACAATGAACATCAGATGTTGAGGCACTTACACAGCACAAGTTCAGTTAGCCTGAGGACCCGCTATAAAACCTGGGTTTCTTCGGTAATTAAGGTTCTTCAAACGGACAGGCAATCTTTGTCCCAAATTGACTAATTGACAGCGACGTCAATTTCCCTTACTTTCAGAACGTGGGCTATACTCGACGAATCCGAAGATCTCGTGTCCTTAGACACAACCCATCATGGTTTTCCTCTGTGGCATCATTGGGACGAAAAGTCATTCTTTCTTGCGATCTCATCGACGAAGAGAGTAGCACCTTACGATCTGTGAGTATTACACGTTTGAGTTAGTCTTGTGAGCAAGTAGAACTATCAGTCCGTTGACCGCGGATTCGTTATCGAACCTAAGACCAACGTCACTAGTATCGCAAGTGCCCAACCACCGCGGTTGATTGTCGAATCGGTAGTATCCATACTCGTATTACCAGGCCGTACCTTCGTTATAACACAACGATGGCCAATTCCAACGAAGATCTATCAAACGCCCACAATCCTATTCCTAACGCTTCTCCGACATATTAAGTCATCCCATAAATTCGTGCCGTTTTTCGAGCGTTTATATATGTTAAGATTGTTTACATACCTTTCAGTTTCATGAAAAAATGTAATCCCCCTCTCGTTGTACAACTTCTTCCCATTTTTCTGGTAGGGCCATTATTCCGTCTCGATAAAAGTTCTCTTGTTTTTCTTTAAAATAATTTTTTAAGCTATTTTTGAGAATGTCAATATTTTCAAATTTTTTACCTACTAAAACGTGTTGTAATGCTCTGAACAGGTGGTAGTCAGATGGGGCAATGTCTGGGGAATATGGGGGGATGTGCTAAAATTTCCCAATTAAATTCAGACAATTTTTTCGTATCGCTTTTCGCGACATGCGGTCTAGCGTTGTCGTGATGGAAGATAACGTTGTTCCTATTCACTAAACCTGGTCGTTTTTCAGCTAGTGCTTCCCTTAATTTTTCTAACCGAGTGCAATATTTGTCTGAATTAATGGTCAAACTTCGTGATTTTTCAACAAGATCCCGAATTTTATCTTCGTCTGTCTGAGGAGGACGCCCGGAGCGTTCCTCGTCTTCTAAACAGAAATTCCCAGCTCTAAAACGTTGGAACCACTTCCTACAGGTGAGAGATGAAAGCGCATTTTCTCCGTAAACAGCACATATGTTTTTCGTGGCAATTGTTAGAGAACTTCCTTTCCGAAATTCATATAACGTGAGATGTCGAAAATGGATCCGCATTTCACTCATGATTTTGTACTGTTAGAAGTCACTGTGTTCACTATATTACGATCTTATACCCACGAAAATCTGCTCTAGCCTGTTCTCGATCAGCTAAGCTCAAGTGCATTGGTCCCTTATCGCCGTATGTTCATAAATCGGCACATGAAATGCATACACAAAAGTCGGCACGAACTTATGGGATGACCTAATATATATGTTTTGGTTTGAGAATGTTGAGGGGCTCGGTGTAGGTCATGATGATAAGGTGGTGCCGTGTGCAAAAGAGTCCGAAGGTCGGGGAGGAAGTCTTATCTCTGACGTGGATTAAGGTGTAGTCGATGTCACAGGAGTGTCACGTAAAGTTGGTACTTGAATTGGAGTAAGAAGGCTGAGTCGTAACCCAACTACTAATTTTTCTTTATAAAACTTTATTATGGATGTTCACACTTACATTTATAACACCGAACCGGAGAAAAGGGGTTGTATGAGTACAGCAACTAGGAGAAGAACAAGTACTGCCCGAGCTGGGTGAAGTCTCGGTTTATATACGTTTTGGTTGAGGGACTGAGTGTCCGAAGGTCAGGGGTCGATGTCTTATCTATGATGTGGACTAAGATGTGTCATAGCTTCTGTGTAGCCGGTGATGTTGTCGAAGGTCAGTGGTCGAAGCCTTTATCTATAATGTGGACTAAGGTGAGTCATAGCTTCTGTGTAGGCTATGATGATAAGGTGGTGACGTGCCCAAAGGAGTCCAAAGCTCGGTGTCGATATCTTATGGGTGAAGATGACGTCAGACGTGATGACGGAGAGGTTGTCGTTACAGGAGCATGGAACTAGTCACGCCAAAGGACACCGCTCCAAATTAATTATGATTAGTCGTGTCAAAAGCTCTACTGCAATCCGCAAAATATGATGTTCCCTTACCCCTCACTATCAAGCCACTGAACAATATAATTAGAGAGAATCACTTCTTCCGTACACTAAAGTCCGTACCACTAAAACCAAAATTTAAAAATTTCAGTATCACCACGGAAAAAGGAGTTGTAAGCAGAAATTTAAGATTATACGCTTAATTAGGTTACTGTTGTATGTTTCTATTTCGTTTCTAATAAAACAATCGAACAATTGAACGAATCTCTAATAGAATTATTCAGAATTTAAGCGGCCGCACACGTTAATATTGAAAACAAATTTTCGTATGATACAATTTTTGTAGTATGCAAATACTGCACGAATTATCTATATACATATTACTCACTTGCCTTCCGCACACTAATAGTTGAAAACTGTTGACATGAAACAATTGGCATACTTGTTTTTAAAGAAAAGGATAAGGACGATGAAAAACATACAAGAATAAAAACTGTGTGTTCTAAACACATATTTTTTCACAAAATATAACATTTATACTATTCTCTTTTTATATCTATATAATGTGTGTTTACATATTACGGCGTTCTTTTATACAATTCGAAATTATTCGTTAGACAAGAGAATGTTAAGTTCGTGTATTTCAATAGAAAGGATAAATGGCCTATTCCCCGTAAAATTCATTTTACTTCACGACCGAGGATTGTCATTTATTTGCAAAATGCTTCATTCAAGTAGCATTCCGTACCTATGTATGTAGTCGTATATATTTGTTCCTTATCATTGTCATTTCCTCTATCTTGTTCTGTCTCTTTTGTCCTGCCACTCCATTTTTAGCTTCTCTTTACGAGGGAGTATTTCCTGTAAAGATGCGCAGAACTCTCGAGCATTTCAGCATATAATCTTTATGGAGTCCTTGGAAATTAAACGTAGTGCTGAGTCAGCAGCTATGTTATATTCGTTGTAATTTACAAAGCTAACAATTCTGATATAACAAACAAAAAAGAGACTGGCTGACACGATGATAATTCGTTTTTCAATTAGTTATTTATAATCGTATCAACCGCTATAAATGATTATTAGCGATTCAATTGAAATCAGAAGTTGTATTTTATAATTTTCGGAAAAGATTAGTTTGGTGAAAAAATTTTGTGATAATTTACTTAAAATTATCTAAGTTATATTTTATAGAAGAGAAATTAATATTAATGTAGGATTCAGTATAGTATCTGAGCTGCCTTCTAGAACTGCAAAATTTTTGGCCTGAATGTATCTTTCTGGAAATATTTTGGACCAAAAATGAAGTCATTCTTCACGGAAACGATGGTTTTAGCAGCACATCTTAGGTCTTAACTTTAGAGATACGCGTAAAGCCGTGATCAGCGTCCCATTTTTATTTCTTTCTAGTATTTTATGAAACACTGAAATTTACTATTTTCTTATATTGATGACATATTTTTGTTAGACTTATATTTTACGCTTTAAAATTAATGTTTTCAATTTTTGAATATTTATTAATATAGGAATTATTATAATGACTATATGTTGTCGAAGAATCGAAAATTCTTCTTAAAAATAAAATTGTCACGCACCGTTTCTAAGGCTTTCTTGGTTTACTTGTTTTCGATATTTTCTTACTCTGGTCACGTGTAATTCTTCGTTACGTTCACACATTTAGGTCATAATTGCCTAAAAGAATTAAACACACTGTAATTTCGACCGATCGTGGGGAGACGCGATCGCGAGAAAGCGCGTCAACAGGAGTCGTAAATTCCCGTTACGATTCTAAGAATCGGCACCGCGAATCGACCGATCCCCTGATTTCCGTTAAGATAATAGGGGTGGTTGTTGTGGTATAACGCTGCGATTAACAGTGTTATAAAATATATATTTCCAACAACTTTGTACAATAACACAAGTTCGTAATTCCGCTGCTTAAGATATAGGTGACGAAAAAATGGATTGCTCTGATATTAGAGAATCCGAGTAGAGATGTAGTCTGATCTAAAGATCGAGATTGAGTACGGGGAATACTGTCACAAGACGGTCATCCTTGTTGTTACATTTCAAGAACTCTAAATCCACCCGAACGAAACTATACCACGACAGAAAAAGGACTTTTAGCCATCGTATGGGCCGTGAAGAGACTTAGACAGTACTTGTTAGGACGACGCTTCATTATTCGAACCGACCACCAAGCTCTTAAGTTTTTTTTTTTTATTATGTTTATTGAAATTACGATCAATTCTCGCGTTGAGAATTTTCAGTAATTTTTCTGGCGTGGCGCAGTAACATGCAAATTATATATAATAAGTAAGCTCTTAAGTGGCTACACAATTGCAAAGGCATCCAGTAGATCTCATAAAGGATATACCCTAGCAAGCACGAAGATAGTACCCCATTGGGGGTAGCCACCCACATGTTATATTATTAAACAGCTATAACATTTTACCAAATGTCCTACTGGACAAATTGTAAAATTTTAAACAAATAAATAAAAAAAAAAGAAAACAATTGCAAAGACTCCTCTAGCAGACTGATTCGTTGGAGACTTAAACTCGAAGAATACGACTATGAAATCGAATATATAAAGGGTAAAGATAACACAGCTGCAGACGCCTTATCTAGAGTTCACGCGGTAACTTGCGACGAAGTAGTTAACCTCGACCTAGTAATTGATCACACTAACTCATTCAACGCATGGAAAGACAACAACGAGAATCCGAAACTCTTAGAAATTAAACCGAATGACCAAACATTTTACCAATTAACTCGAAACGATTTAGGAGAATACGACGACACTTTGGATCGACACTTTACAAAATTCTTAAAGATACAACAAAAATCGACATAGGAAATAATGACTTCACTGAATTAGAGAAAACGCAGATTAAACTCATGCTAATATATTTTAACGACACGTACAAGAAAATTACTTATGCACCTAATCCCATCTTAAAACTAGACGAAAACGAAATACTACAAGCAATAAAGGAAAACCATAACGACACCGTAGGACATTTAGGGATACAGAAAACGTATCAACGGATCAAGGATAAATTCAAAATCTCCGGACTTTTAGAAAGAGTAGAAAACTTCGTGAAAACATGCGACACATGTCAAAAGGAGAAACTAACGCGTATCAGACCCAAAGAATCCCTACAAATCTCAGACACGCCACTTAACCCTAACGACAAAATCGCTATGCACATCATAGGATCGATGACAAAAACCAAACGCGGAAATCAATACATCCTTTCAATTCACGATGAACTTACGAAATATCTGGTATTAGTCCCCCTTAAAACGCAACGAACTGAATCCATAATTAACGCGCTCATATTTACATATTTTCGGCACCAAAGACGATCCTAACAGACCAGGGACAAAATTTTGTTAGCGATTTAATGACGAAATTTGAAGAAGCCTTTAAAATCGAACACATCAAAACAACTTCATTTCACCCACAGAGTAACGGATCCCTCGAAAGAACGCATACCTCAGTTAAAGATTTAATTCGTACTGCATTGCACGACAATGACAAAGAATGGGACGAAGTACTTAATTTCATTTGTTTAGGGTACAACATCGCGGAACATGAAGGAACAGGATTCTCTCCCTTTGAATTGACCTTTGGGCGAAAAGCTAACTTACCTTCCGCAATATCCAAATTCCCCACACTTACCTATGATTATATGTACTCACTTTGGCAAAAACAGTTGAATAAATATTGGGAAACAGCTCACAAAACACTCAATCAGAATAAGCAGCGATACAAGCGGGACCAAGAGAGAAAGATTGTTAAAACTCAGACCGTGTTTAGGAAAGGAGACTTTGTTCTAATTCATAACGACCATAAAAGAGATAAGTTGGACATTGAATGGTTAGGACCCTACAGAATCAACGATGTGAAAACTCCTTTTTACATTATTTCTATCGACAATGCTAAGAAAAAGATACATGGTAACCGATTGAAAACGTACTTTTTTCAGGATAATGCTGACCCTAGCACTAGTAATAATACTTTTAGTTAGTTGCCTTAAATTCACGTTGATAGAAAAGAGAAAACAGAACGTACGACTTCTTTATTTTATTTACTACGGGTTTCTATCAATTTCTAAGTGCATGTTTCAACTCTTATAAATTTGTTTATAATTTTGTAATGATCACAGTTTCTCTAGTATTTTTGTAAATTGAGTTTATTATTCTATTTAAAGTATATCAATTCAGTAATGAATTGAAAAGACACCTTCCAACGAGTATAGAACCAAGCATTATGTACATTTAAGCCCTAAAAGGAACGTAAGCGTGAAATATCACCGTTCACCTCCTGTATATTTCCTGTAAAATCGGTTATTTGTATGCATATAAGTAGCTGTGTTATGTATTTTCTATTTTTTTTTTTTTTTTTATTTAGTTGTTTACATTCACAATTTGTCCAATTTGGACATTTGGTAGAATTTGTTGGCTGCATTTTCTAGTTGTACATACCAGAGAGAACGGAATTTGTATGTGTATGTATGCGTGTATGTGCGCGAGGAATTTTTTCAAGAAACCGATGAAAATTTTTTTTTCTCATAAAGGATCAAGACAAAGAAGAAAAGTGCACTTTTAACCAATTAGCGTCCATAAAACAATCTTGAAGAAAAACGAAGGAAGTAAAATTTAGTGAACTAAAAAATAAAAAAAAAGGTAATATTATTGTGCCCTTGAATATGAATGTCGTTTGGGTTACAATATTCAGTATTGCTGCGAAAAATAATTTACACCTTAGACAGTTTGATGTTAAAACCGTATTCTTATATGGAAATCCGAAAGAAGACATCTATATGAAAGAACCGGAGGGTTTTGATGTTGGTACGAATCGCGTTTGTAAGTTGATAAAAAGCCTATATAGTTTAAAGCAGTCTCCGAGATGTTGGACGGAACGTTTGAAAAAATCCATTTCAAATTTAAGATTTTATCAGAGTAGCACAGATCCTTGTTTTTATATCTGTTCAGAAAATAACAAATTAATCTTCCTGACTATATACGTAGATGATGAACTGGTAACAGTAACAGTATTTGAATTTCTAATCGATAAACTTTTCAATGATTTTTTTTATAACAGTTTTTTTTTATTTATTTATTTAGATTTTACAATTTGTCCAGTAGGACATTTGGTAAAATATTATAGCTGTTTAATAATATAACATGTGGGTGGCTACCTCCATTGGGATACCATCTTCGGATTTGATTGATTTATTATTATTTTTTCTTTTTTTATTGTGGGGTGAGTGTTTGTTTGTTAGGTTATGTCCTTTGTGAGATCTGTTGGGTGTTTCCTTTTTAACCTTCTTTTTATGGTTGATGTGCCGATCGTTTCCGCTGCTTTTCAATGATTTGAATAGAGGATCCAAAATTACGAGTACAAAAGAAGTAAAGAGTTTTCTTGGAGTTAAAATTAGTAGATTAGAAGATGGTGCGATATTCATTCATCAAAGCAGGTATACTGAAAGTATACTAGAGAAATTTAATATGAATGACGCAAGCAGTGTTTGCAAATACTCGGAAGAAGGCGTACGTAACCGCGATCGCGGACGTCTAACGAAAGCGTGTGTCACGCTCAGAAGCAGTAATAGGGTAGACAAAACATCCTGCATGCCACAGCTATCGAAACAATAACCAGACAGTAACAGAATAGCCGCCTCTGATATACACCCGACGATAACCTCTCCGGAGGGACTAAAACCTCAGTATAAAAACCCTCCCAAATTAGCGCTCAACACCTTTTTCCATTGTAACACTTTGAACCGTCACTCTGTTGGATCCGCATAATAAATTCTATTACCATATATAAAGTTCAATTTCTTCACCTTACTCGTGAAACGTTCGAACTGCGACGCGAGGAGATTACCGGTGATCTATCATTTTTGAACTACTTAGATCTCACTAAATAAATGAAATAGTCAAACTCGAAGATGGTATCCTGCTGGGGGTAGCCATCCACATGTTATTTAGCAATTAAGTTAGAAAAATTTACCAAATGTCCAGCTGGACAAATTGTAAAGTACAAATTAAATAATAAAAAGAAACTTTTGATGTTGTTTAAAAAAAAAAAATCTATCATTTTCGTAATTTCTTGTGTCTCCTACGTGACACGTGCGTAGTGGACATATCGAGAGGTGACAATAAGAAAAGGTATTTAAGAGATGAGTTGTGATTGAGAGTCGTGGTTGAGCAGTCGAAATCTAGAGTAGCGTAGTACGCGAAGAGTCGAGAATAAATTGTCGTCCGCACAAGTCGCGAGTCGAGACCTGTAACGAAGCCGTCGAGCGAGTTAATAAACACACTGTTAAACAAAACGTCGAGTATTTCTTTGGCACCCCACAAGTTCTACCACCTCACCTCAAAGGGACCACAGACATACTATTTGTCTATTGCATACAAAGGCAGGTAATCTCGAAACCTTCAGCGATGCTGACTATGCGGACGATAAAGAGACAAGAAAATCGACGCCAGGCGTTGTATGTAAGTATGCGAATGCGGCCATGGCAGAGTACATGGCAGAGTAAGCGACAGCAATGTGTAATGCCGAATATATCGCTAGCGCTTTGAAATTAATTGAGAATCCGGAATTTCATCAAAGGAGTAAACATATCGACGTAAAATATCATTTTTTGCGAGATCTGTACAATAAAAGCGAAATTGATGTAACTTACCGAAACTCCGTGTGGTGTTGGCCTTTTTCTATTTTCTTTCCATCTTTTTTATTCTTTTTAATGATTTACGATCGTATACACCGAGGAAAAATATATATTTGGAGTATTACACAACCGTTGTCATACATTATACATGTGAAGATAAATTAGCATATGTTTTAAAACTGAAAAAAGTCACGTTTCTTGATACGCAGAAATTTTATGACAGACTAATATTAAAAATTGTTATTCTACATCTTCGATTTCCGTTGCACGGGAAATTACCCCCATCCGTACCACCGAATAGACTACCTAATTGCAAAGAAACCTGTTCAATCGACTGTCGTCAACTCTCAAGTGCACGCATACTTGATGAAGAAGCTTTATCGTCAATTTCTTCGAAAACGAAGCTTTGGATCAAAAATTGTCGCTACATTTCGATTGAGTTTCGCACGAAGAATCACCCCCGTTCGGCTCATACCACGATTTTCGATACACCCTGTATACTTTTTTGTCTACCGTAGATGTTACTAGCTTTCCACCCTTTTCTGTTATCTAATTTATTTTTAAATCTGTAGCTTAATTCGCTCTATGCGTGCCACATGATATAAAATACTGGATAATGTGAAATTTGTTAAAGTTTCCTAATAAATGTAAAATGCAATGTAGATGTAAAATGTAAACGTGTATTTAAATACGTAAAATAATACACCGGTGTCCATGTACAAATAATATCAAATACTTGTGTTTCAACCGTTCGCGGAAAGACGCGTCATCGAAGAAGCGCGTCAACGGGAGTCGTAAATTCCCGTTACGATTCGAATAATCGACGCCACGAATAGATCGATCCCCTATTTCAATTAGAATAATAGGGGTGGTTGAGTGAGTATAACGCTGATTTTAACAGGTTATAATATATATATTTCCGACAATTAAATAACTTCAATAGTGGATACAATTGTGTGTATGTGACTGCCAAACTACGAGTGAGTACGGCCTGAGACTCTTTTCGTGTTAGCGACTGCGTTTTGACTTTGACTGTTGTCGAGATTTGACTCTTACTTAGCTGATATTGCGATTTGACTTCTGTCGATTGACTCTGACTGTTACTTGGCGACTCTGATGATTTGACTTCTGTCGATTGACTGACTTCGACTTGGCGACTGTGATGACTGACTTTTACTGACTCTTCGCTCTCGTGTCATTACGGAGGAAAGCTCGTTGTGAGTGTGTTTTAGGTACGAAGAAAGCGGATTCGTTGCTCACATTTTTCGTTCATATAACCAAACTAGAGGCAATGCAATCTAAAATACTCAGAACAATAGTAAACGCCCCATGGTACGTTAGAAACGAGGACATACGGAAAGACCTTGGAATACCAACGGTCGAGGAAGAGATTAGCAGATTCGCAAGAAGGTACAGAGAAAGAATATCAACGCACCCGAACCGGCTGGCAGCGGAAACGATCATCACATTCATCGAAAGGAGATTAAAAAGGAATCACCCAGCAGATCTCACAAAGGATATACCCTAACAAGCACGAAGATGGTACCCCATTGGGGGTAGCCACCCACATGTTATATATTAAACAGCTATAATATTTTACCAAATGTCCTACTGGACAAATTGTAAAATTTGAAAGAAATAAATAAAAAAAAAATCCTTCAAATTAAAAAAAAAAACTTTTTTCGTTAAAAAAGTGAGGGTAACGATCCGCAACCAACGTTAATGAATGAGAATAGGAGGATGAAGCCCCCTACTAATATGGCTCGTGTGTGACATTGTTCACGAGAAAAAACCCGCTCTCTCCGTAATTTGTAAGAGCGCGTAATAAACCTAAAGACTGTTCTAAGGACCATTCATAAAACAAGACACTTACAGGAGTACCGATTCTTTTAAGTGGAAAGGATGGATTACGTTAAAAAGATTAACTTCAAAGTGTGTACATTTTATGATCGGCCCTTAGGTTTATTGAAGGTCTGAATAAGAGCGCATGGGCCTTTGACAGCCAGACAACGAGGGATGGCGTGCGAATTGTGCCGCTCGACGTATACCTGCTGAGTATACAATTTCGGGATAATGTGAAAGAATAAGTGCTGGTTCAATTTACCTGCGTGTCAAACGAGACATCTACAAAAGAACCTAAGTAGGCCGGTAATGGGTTTTCTAGACAAAAATTACTAGAAATTATTAATTATTTGTAATTTTGATAAATCGCCTCGTTTTAGTGTTTTTATCTGCTTTAATTCTGCAGAACTAGCGGTCGTTAAAGTTCGTCATTAATGTATGCAAAATGTTAGATTTTAGTAAAATAGATACTGCGACGTATGTAGACGGAATCACGTGTAAGATAAAGTGAACAATTGTATTCGATATGAACTATTTAGTATCTATATGCAAAAATATTTAAGAAGACAAGTTATTTCAGATTGATAGAAAGTGGAATATTTCCTTATTGGTTCACTCGTCTAAATATATCCAATTCCGTGCAATGAACACACAGAGTCTCGATAATTATTCTATATAAAAAATTTAAATAAAAAGTTATAGAATTTATGTAATTTTTCGTTTTTCATGAAATCGAATTTGAAAATTTACTAAGTACATGCATGTGAATTTGGCTAATTCGCAACTCGAAACGAATGAATAATAGTACATGCGAAAATAGGTAAAAAATGAGAAATATAATTTTCGTTTAATTTTAATTTCAAAAACGTAATTTTTAACAAAGCTTTAAGAAAATAATTGTGTTTGATTCCGGATGGTGAATTTGACAACACGCGTTGAAAGGTTAGAATTTTATTCTTAACGGGTAACTGCACGCTAGTGTCGACTGTAAAATTCTCTTCAGTCTATTTATGGGGAAGACTAGTGGTAGAGATGAGTAATATGGTCAGGACAACGGTTAGGGAAGAATAACGAGGAAACAGGGTCAAAATTCAGGATGATTCAGGAATTGCGGTATGAGTAAGGAGTTGTTCATCCAATGTTTCAACATGTGTAATCAGGAATTAAACCAACGTACGTGTACTCAACAAATTTTCAAATTTCATTTTCTCATAAACAAGACTTAAAATGAAAAAATCTTATTCCACATTTCCAACATATTTTTCTCAAGTAAAATGAGCCTTTGCAGATTGTACTATGATTACTGGAACAATCTGTATAGAAGCTTACTGTAACATATATCGTCTAGCCTTTTTCGGAAATTCTTGTGGAAGCTACATATGTAGAGCTATACGCAATACGTATTAACAATTTGTATTAAAATTCTAATAAAAATTGAATTAAAAATTATATCAAAAATCTGTTTAAAAATATTTATAACTAGATTAACGCTGACTTTCGGAGAGTTTAACGAAAGATTGACCTCTGTAACTATATTATTAACACCTTCCATATATAGTTTTTCCGTAATTAAACAAGGAAGTGGACCAGACAGATCTTATACAACATGAAGCAATACAGTAGAATAACATGTAAAAAACTTTTATTCTTTGAGTATACAGTATCGGACGAATGTATTCGTACATCTTTGAAAACAGAATAACTTTTTTAAAATTGAACCACCACTTAAGTTCTTTCTAGAAGATAAAAGGATTAATTTACTAAATGGCATGTAATTTTGAATAAATTGCAATTGGTCGGAATTACGAAGAAGAAAGTAAAAGTGGCTTTTTTATCTAAACCTGTAATAAAAATTTAAACAACATATTTTGAAGATTTATGCTAATTTTATACATGCTAAAATTTCCATTGAAATCAATTAACATTGCTATGAGCTAGAAACGGTAAAAAATGATGAAAACTGCAGTATTTTCCAACTTTCGGCTTAAGATCTAAAGATTTTTTTTCAATGTTTTTCACTTATTCGTATATATTTATATATATATTATCGTATATAATTGCAATTTTTTCAAAAATTTGTTTACGTTTCATCTAATAAACTAATGCTTCTAATTTCCCACAAAGAATCCAAGTCATTAGGTCCAATTTTAAAAAACTTATTTTGTTTTAGAAGCTGTACAATGTACGATGTGATCTGCTGTGTTGTAAAAGAAAAGAAAATTTTATAAGTATAATACGAAGAACTAAAATAGTTTAAGGTCGTCGAAGTGTTAATATAGTAAGAAATGTCTTTAAATACTTCACGAGGTCTATGAATAGAAGAAAATTAAGGAAGTATCGTTGTGTGACTCATATGAGAAAAAACTAAGATTTAAAATACTAAATATTGCTTTAGTTAGAAAGTGACATTAGTAATGCAGCATATGTATTATACAAAATTTATTCAATTATCAAACGGTCAACCTAACTTACCTAAGGTGAAGTTCGATCGAAATTATGTGAAGAGTCTCGTTCAAAGATATTACACGTGTCTCCTTCTTGTCTCCTAGATATCACAAGTCACAACTTGGGAGCAAGAAAAAATGCGGTTCTCTTCTTGTTTTAGCTTTAAATTTCCAAAATGCACTTTTAACTTCATCTTTGTCTTAAGGATATACACATATACAAACCTTGACGTGTCATCAATAAAGGTGGCAAAATACTTTGCACTACCCAAAGATGTTTGTCTTATAGGGCCACATACATCAGAATGTATCAGTTCTAATTTTTCCAACATCTTTAATTCAGATCTCTTTGGCATTGAGGTTGCTGCCTGTTTGCCTTTCAAACATATTTCGCAAGTATTCATTTTACTCAATCTTATGTTAGGTAGACCATTTACCATATTTTTATTTATTAATCTCCAAAGATCAGATTAAGTGTATTTCCGTTTTCATATACCATACCAATATATTTGGATTTTGTATCTACAATATATAAATCCCTTTTACGAATAGAAGTAATAACGACTTCATTCTTCTTTCCAAATATTGTATTTTTCTTTTTCCATTTGCTATAACTTTTGATACTGAGATCAAATTTGCCTTTAATTCTGGTACGTATAATGCGTTTTCCAATCTAAATTTCTCAAGTTTGTTTTTTATATAACTAAATAATATTGCAGTACTTTTACCTTTGACTTCAGCTAATTTATCATTCGCTGATTTTACTTTTAGATTTCTGACTGGCTCTATGGATTCAAAACAGTTTATGTCACATCACATATGTGATGTAGCACTGCTGTCAATGTACCATTATATCGGTGGTTCCATATTTATATTCAATGAAACATCAGTAATAATACTATTATCCTGATTATCTTCATCCTGAATATTGGAAGCATGCAAGCATTGTTCAGTTTTGGGTATTTCAGGAACTTGTGCTAGTTGAGCTTTGAAAACATTCAATGTGTTTTACTTTATTAGCTTTTAATAAATCTATTTTTATTAGAAGAATTTCTATTTTTGTCATACCTTTTGTATTTATTTGAATCTTCCACTTGTAGAGCTTCTTAGTGATCATTCACAACATTTGAATTATGACGAGAATTAGCTTATTCTAATAATTTTATCTTAAGCGCATCTGGAGTAGGTAATTGGTCCCGCGATTCGATTGCACATCTAAAATTTTCGTATGTATTCGGAACGCTATATAATAATAGAATTGACAATAAATCATCAGCGATTGGAATATCCATTTCTTTTAATTTATCCATGTGGCTGAAAGAATTATTTAAGTGATTGGACATATTTTCACTACCGGACATTTTCGTGAATTGCTTTAAGAATAATTTCGTGAATAATTGCTTTAAGAGCCTTTTCTTGCGGGTCCTTTGGATTCGTAAACCTCCTTTAATTTATTCCACACTTCATGTGAAGTTTTGCAATGTTTCACATGACATAGCTCACTCGAACTTATGGTAAGAATAATATCGGCTCTGGCTTTACCACCCCTTTTATTCCATAAAGAAGCTTCATCCGCTGCTTCAGGTTTAATTATTGAATCATTTGCATATTCCCACAAGTCATCTTTAATGAGTATTGCTTCCATTTGCAATTTCCATGTGTCGTAATTTTCTTTGTTTAGCTTTTCAATACTTAAACTCGCCCCGCTCGACATTTTTTTCTTTTTTTTTCTTTTGATAACTGTATTATCACGTAAACAATTATTGTATACTCGATAAAGCGTCTTTATGATATTCAACACTGAATCATCGATCACGCACCCCTTTTTTCTTGTTTTTAGGTTATCTTCTGCGCTCCTCAATATTGTTACTATTAATAACATTTTCAATAAAAATAATAACTAATTATTGCACCTGGCCCATAACCTGTTGTTATTTCTATACTCAGAGGTAGGATCAGAATAGTTATTATTTTATTGAATGCATAAATCTATCACACCGTTCTGAGCCAAAAAAAACCTTTATTACACGCGCTTACAAAAACTAGGGATAAGAACAAAAAAGCATCTTAAGCCTATCGATTAAATCTATCGACTGTAACTAGGATCATTCTCTAGTTACTATTTCTTATAACTAATGCATGTGCATATGGATGGCGAGCACGAACTCACGTTGTCATTTTCAATAAATACGCATTTAATATATAATATATAATATACAATATATGTGTTATAATATATAATATACAATTGTATATAATATATATTATATATATATAAAATCAAATAATATGTATTTGAATAATATCCATAATACATGCTTGCATAATAAATAAAAATCTAAAATAAGTTTTTTTTTTTTTTTATTTATTAGAAAATTTACAACAATTCTCGTTGAGAATTTTCAGTAACTTCATTTGGCGTGATACAATGGCTTGATTTGTACTAGTTTTATAATGTTGGTTCTAGTAGGAACTAAGGATTTAATCTAGGGGGTATTTTCTTTTTAGTCTGCCGATCAGGTCCGTCGTGTGTAGCAGTTGGGTGACTAGTGGGTTGTGGTGGTTGTTGACTCTTGTGTTATATCTGCTTCTGTGTTGGTTACTCTACCGATGGTCGCTTCCTGCTGGCAATGACCGTTGAACATGGGAAAAGCCCATCTTTTCCCCGATTGAACAATAACCCTAAGGAACGTCTTGACTTGAAAGATGTTTTATAGCAGTTAAGGGGCTTGACGGTAAAGTAAAAATGTTTTGTTGTATGACCGTTCCTTATAACCGTAAACTTAATGTTTTATATCAAGCAATGGTTGAGAAATAAATATACGGTAGATCTTCGTTTGTCGGAAACTCTGTTATCTAAATTCTCTATTTTCTCTATTATACAAACATTCAATTGTCCAAACACGTTTCGCATCTAAAAAGTTTAATCTCCTACAAAAATTTGTATCGATGATCAACGATACAACTGACAAAAAGATGATACAACTTTGGAAGCGATTAAATTTATAGGACTGCTGTTATACAGTGGTATACGCTTGGACTGGCATTAAGTATGTGATACTAAAAAAGGCATGAAAAAACTAGTGCGCTTCATGGAAAAAGTGAAAGATGAAATTATGACAGATCTAGAAGAAACTCTTTCTACGCTGAATACAATAGCAGCATTCGGTGATTGCGATAACGTCGACGTGATAAAATGGTTTTAACGTGATGGAACTTCTTCAATTGACCATGATACTAGTGGTATGTGTGCTTCGAATAATGAATCGGGATACGAATATAATAGCGATGGCGATGTTGCTCAACATTTGAAGCATTTAAGCATTTAAAGCTATTAAAGCGACTAAAGCTATTAGAAATAGGATCAAGATGGTACGAGGCACCAAAGGAATGTTACTTTACCGAATTAAATCCACTAAAACAGTTGTGTGATTTAGTAGATAAAAATATTTTCAGCTCACAAATCTGGTAACTGTCCGAGACAATTGGAAAGGTAAGGGTTTATGACACTGCTGAATGGGGTCTAAGAAGGGTCTAGGGCTGAAAATTCTTGAAGGCTCAAAAGTGTCGTAAACCACTCGGTGAATGAAGCAAATATTTATCCTCTCCCCTCCCCCCATTTTAAGCGATCGGCAGCCGGGCAAATAAGGGAAATTAGTCATCAATAACTATTATTTTCCATTTTACGAGAACCAGTGGTTATGGAGTGGGGGAGTGAAAAACGTCTTGAACGTTTAAAACGGCTCACAACCGGAGTTTGTTCGGGCGCGATCATATAGGCTTTCGAGGCTGATCATCAGTGGGATAATAGTGCTAGTGCAGTGAAGGTCGAAAGTCAGATTAGAAGGAAGTACATCCTGGACCCAGAGATCAGTTGACAGAGTGATATCAATCGGTAATCAGTGTACTGGAAACTCAAGACGAGGCTCATCGCAGTAGCTAGGTGTGGAACCTGCAGTCGTTAACAAACAAACATCTTCGTGAACTTGCATTGCAGTGAGACGAGTTTTGTATATTGCTTGTTTTGCGTTGAACGATGGATGTACAAAGGAGGGAAACTTTCTCTAGGCTGAAACGCAATCGCCAAATGCTTAGAGCATCGCTCTTGAGATTCAGAGCTTTGTGGAGAACGCATGGAAGGATGGCATCTATGGAGAACATTTGCGACTGGTTCGATAGGATCGCACCGCTGATTGACCGCTTTCAGTTTATTCAGAAACAAATTCATTCCTTCCTCGTCGAGGGAAGTGAGGAGGAGCAAAATCACATTTTATTAACGGAAAATTTTGAAACGCTTTATTATGAATTAATGGCCGAGGTTCGGAAATGTATAGGTTGTTATACGTTTCAAAAGGTCACTCGCAGTTAACAGCGCGAATCAGGCAATTAGAAATGAGTGCGTCTCCTGCAGTGTCCGCAGCCGCGGCTACTATAAAATTACCGTCCCTTCTACTGTCTTTCACGCATCACTTGCTTATACTTCCGCAATAACTTCGAATCGCTGATCAATGAAAACAAATGCTTGAGCAACATCGAACGATTTCACTATTTATATGTCCTACTGGACAAATTGTAAAATTTAAAACAAATAAATAAAAAAAAAAAAAAAAAAAAACTATTTATATTTAAAGTCTGTAGTAAAGAGAGAATCTGCTGGCACGCTTGAAGCATTGGCAATGTCCGACGACAACTATAATGCCGCATGGAAACTTTAGTAGATTTGGAGGCGTTTCTTGAACGAACATACTAACAATAGGTACGACCCTCAGAAAAACAATCACGTCTTGTATCGCTAGTAAGCGCTGAGAGGCTCAAACGTCCATTCTGCACAGCCAACGATAAATTAGAGAATTCATACAGGGCACGGCGTTAAGACGTGTATAATCGTATAATCACATTCTTATAACACCCGAGCAACGGTCATTGTAACGTATTTTATGGAGAAATTTTATGGAGAATTTAGAAATTATTCTATATAAATTAGAGAAATTTATTCTAATTTAATGGAAAAATTGATGGAAATTTCGTTGATGCTATTCGCATCGCTACTCCAGAGCATTTTTGCCTCGGCACTATAGTAGTGGTGAAGGATTGCCTTCCTCCTTTACGTTGAAGATTCGACCGTATCACCGAAATGCATCAAGGCAAGGATGGCGTTACCAAAATCATCTCAATAAGGACAGTCAATGAGGTTGTCAAACGGCCGATGGCGAATATCTGCATCTTACCAAAGAACAACGAAGATGTAACACCGCGGGCCGGATTCAGAGAAGCTAAATAATATCCAATCCTATGTATTTGAACACATACACGTGTATACATATAATACAGTGATTTATAACCATTGTAATTAATTACATTGCCAATTCATAGAATTGAACATAATCTTTAAACATTGCAATATATCCGTGGCCACTGTGTTCGCGTAGTTCGATAGAATCTATAGTTATGGTATAGTCATGGTAAAATTGTATTGTTTAACTGCGATGTGTTATGGTGCAAAGGTCATGGTCCGATTACGGATGGACAGCGCACGAGCGAAAGACACGGATAGGACGAAATTTTTGTCTCAATCGGAAGTTTGTGACACTCAGGGAACATCTCGACAACTTCTTTAAATAAATATTAAATTAATCAATTTTTACATGTTAGACGTATATCTGTTTTTTACTTTCTACGCTACACGTTGTTTTGATAAGAATAAATTGCCGATTCCTACTTGATGCGTGTCCATCAAATTTTGTGCTTTCCACAGGGTACGTTAACCCCGAAACTGTCCATACGACCATCGTCGTGAAGAGGTTGTAGAGCTGCGGTGGATGGAGAAACCCTTAAAAGGTCAAAAGTTCGTTCTCTTTGCGTGCACCCTGCGTGACATCCTCGAGGGTCGCCAGTGCTCCTGTCGCCTGGCAACGCCGCTTATTCGACCAATGGGCGAAGCATAGAGAACGAGAAAGAAAAGGGATAGGAAGTGGGTGGGAAAGAGAGGGGAAAATAGGAAGGAGAGCCCCTTCCTTTCCTTTTTCTTCCTCCGCTCTCTTTTCCCGCTGCTGGCTTTATTTCTACGCACTACTCGACTCATCGCCAAGCGCTAGGCGCCACTTTAATTGGACCGAGCAATCGTCGAGTTTCCCTTCTTCCTTTGAAGGGTGCCAGCCTTGTATCCGAAAAACCACCCTTCTGTCTTTGAAACTGCCGTACTTGCTCCGTGCAAGACCCCTCTTTCCTCCTTTGCATTTGCTGCATCTTTTAAAAGATTCAGGAGCGCTCGAAAGAGAGAACTTTAATATCTGCTTTCGTTGCGAGATCGTTTGTGCACGTCCTTGGCTCTTTGCGCTCGATTTTATCGGAGTACCGACGTCGTTGGAAATCTCAAAAGTTCAACGAAATATTGATTTTAGAACGTTGGCAAAACTTTTCTTCGAAGATACAAACCTAGGGAACCAAGCGAATAAGAATCGAAAAACACCTTCTAGTTTGCACGCGTTTCCTCGCCAGCTTCGATTATCGCCACGTAATTATCGCGTTCTGATTACACTCGCTCGTCCATTAATTGTACGCAAATTATGCAGCATGCTTGAACCTAAATTTATGACTCGAAATTGCACGTACGCGACAGCCGATAGTGATGATGAAAGATAATTCGAAGGTACAGAGTATCCAATAATTTCGCTCGGAAACGTAATTGTGGCTGGTGATTTCTAAAATAGAAACGACACGGGAGTGCTCTTAAAATTCTACGAGCAATTAGAATTCCAAGAACAATGTAGTAAATATAGAATTTGTGGCGGCACTCGACAACAAAATACCCGCCACTCGACGCTAACTAATAGCAAAATACTGACATTCGCGGATGACACAGCTGTACTAGTCAGGCACACTAATCCGGTAACAGCAGTCACATTACTACAAGAACATATCACAAAAATAGAAAAACAATTTTTTTTTTAAATAAGAATCAAACGTACGATTGCACGACATTTTTTTTTATTTAGTTGTTTACATTCACAATTTGTCTGATTTGGACATTTGGTAGAATTTTTTGGCTGAAAAATAGAAAAGTGGCTACAAGTTAAGCAAATTAAAGCAAACCCCAATAAATGCAACCATATTATTATACAGTCTTACCTGAGCAGCCGAGCTAAGAGGACGTGAAAAGCAGTTCAGAAAAGTGCGGCAAGTGGGGAAGAGAAAACTACTAACGGCTACGACCAAAGCCAAATGGTGTAAACCCGTGTCTTCTTTTAAGAAGACTACAAGAAAGAAACAAAAAGTAAGAATGCAAAAAAAACAAATCTCACCAATAAGAATCGTCAGCAAAGACGAAACATATTACATTAATAAAACAACAAGCACTGCAAAAACAAGCCAACTAACAAACGAAGATCAGGACTGCACAGCCATAGTAGAAGTTGACATGGAGAGCAACAAAGAAACGACCCAACAGGACGAAAGCTGGAAGGTGGCGAGTTACAATAAAAAAAGGAAGATAACAGAAAAACCAGATACAGGAAAGCAGCGATGGCTGCAAGAATTACCGCTAAGAAACTCCTTCAGCTCACTGACGGAAGAAGCAGACGACGACACAACAACCAAACACACAAATAAAACAACACACATCACAAAACCACCACCAATATTTGTGGAGGCGCAAATAATAGATCCACTTATTGAACAACTAAACAATACAGTTGGAAAGGACAACTACACAATCAAACAAACAAAACTAGATCAAGTAAAAATACAAACAAACACCCCAGAAAACTACCGGAAAGTGATAAAAGAACTGAGGGAAAAAAACGCAATATACCACACGTATCAGCTCAAAACGGAAAGGAGCTACAAAATAGTTATAAGGGGACTACACCCAAAAATCAATACAGAAAAACTAAGTGACGAGTTAGAAAAAATCGGCCACACAACAAGATCAATAAACAACATGACAAGGTATGATACAAAACAGCCACTACCACTGTTCTTAATAGAACTAGAACCAAAAACCAATAACAAAGAAATATACGAAATCAGAAAAATCCTAAACACAATAGTTACAGTTGAACCACCACGCTACAAAAAAAATATTCCGCAATGCATGAGGTGCCAACAATACGGCCATACAAAAAATTATTGCAATAGAAGCCCGGCGTGTGTAAAATGCGCAAAGAACCACTTAACAATACACTGCCCATATACAGGGAAAATAGATGAAGTTAGATGTTACAACTGTAACGGAAACCACCCAGCCAGCTATAAAGGATGCGAATTCAGGAAACAATTACAACGCAAAATGTTTCCACCACTCCGCAATAGAACAGTCGAGAACTACCAACAAAAACAAAGTACAATAGACAACGAAGCAACGGTGAAAGCACAAAAGGAAATAAAAGATATAAGCAGAAACACAGAATCCCAAAGAAACCGAAGCTACGCGCAAGCAACACAAAACATTAGACAAGAAACGCCCATTAACATTCAAAATCAAAGTAACAACACTGAAGACGCTACGGAAATCAAAGAATTACTAAAACAATCAATCAAAAACACAGAAGCACTCACAAAAATGATAAACGAACAAAACGCAGTATATAAACAGCAAATGCAGCAAATCACACTCATGCTGCAATTACTTACTAACATGCTGAGCAAAAAATAAAAATAAAAATAGACACGCTCAAAATAGCAGCCTGGAACTCTAACGGACTACAACAAAGGGCCCTAGAAGCTAAAACATTCCTGTATAGCAACAATATAGATATACTGCTTGTTTCGGAAACACATTTCACCGTTAAGAGCTATTTAAAAATCCCGTACTACACCATATACGACACCAAGCATCCCTCAGGAAAAGCACAAGGAGGGACGGCAATAGTAATAAAAAACGACATTAAACACCACTTACACAGCCAGGTTAGTAAGGAACATATTCAAGCAACCACCGTTACTCTACAAACTAACAGCAACCAACTACAGTTGTCGGCAGTATATGCACCACCGCGTCACAAAGTTACAACCCAAATGTGGGAAGAATACTTTAGCCGCTTAGGTGACAGGTATATTGCAGCTGGCAACTATAACTCAAAGCACACACTATGGGGGTCAAGAATCACCACACCTCGAGGTAGAACCTTGGAAAAGCACATTAAAAATAATAACCTCAATATACTATCCACAGGAAGACCGACATACTGGCCGACAGACCTGAGCAAAATACCCGACCTACTAGATTTTGCAGTGACAAAGGGGCTAAACGCAAATAGACTAAACATAGCACCTAGTCTCGAGCTTACCTCCGACCATACGCCCATAATAATAACATTCAGTATCAAGCCATTACTTTACAGCAACTCAGAGACGCTATGCAATAAAACCACCAACTGGGAAACATTTAAAGAAATAATAGAAAGCAATATCAGCTGCAACATCCCACTGAAAACACCGGAACACATCGATCAAGCAGTAACAACATTGACAGAAATTATTCAAGAAGCAGCAAGGGCAACCACTATACCCGTAACAACCAACAGAAAAACAAAAACAATTCCACTAGACATCCTCGACAAAATCAGAGAAAAAAGAAAAGCGAAAGCAAAATGGCAAAAACACAGAACAAAAGAAAACAAAAAACACCTAAACAAACTTGCAAAGGAAATAAAAAACAAAATAAAAGAGCACAATAACAACGAGTTCACAAAATTCATAGAGTCACTATCTGCACACGAGAACTCCAACTACTCACTTTGGAAAGTCACAAAAAAAATAAAGAAGCCAATAAAACTAGTCCCAGCAATCAGAAAAGCAGATAATACATGGGCAAGAAGCAACGAAGAACAAGCTGAAGAATGTTCCAGCCACCTAAGCAACATATTTACACCACATAATATCAATAATAGCAATCACAACTGCCATTTGGACGAGGAAGAGGAAACCACTAGTATCGCAACTGACAATCATTACAACATACCTAAAACAACAGCACATGAAATTAGAAACATAATCGAGAAAACAAAAAATAACAAGGCACCAGGAATCGACCTAATCAATGGTAAAATCCTGAAAAACCTTCCTCCAAAAGCGATACGACTAATTACAATAATCTTTAATGCAATATTAAGAATCCAATACTATCCTAAACTATGGAAACTAGCACAGATCATAATGTTACCTAAACCAGGCAAAGACCCACACCAAACAGTATCGTACAGACCAATATCACTACTTCCAGTATTCTCCAAAATACTGGAAAAAATAATTTACGCCCGCCTAAAACCAATAATAGAGAAGGAAAAACTAATACCAGATCACCAATTTGGATTCAGGAACAAACACTCCACGATAGAGCAAATGCACAGACTCACAAACGAAATAATACTAGCAATAGAAAACAAACAATACTGCACAGCCCTCTTTATGGACATCGAGAAAGCATTCGACAAAATAAACCACGATAGTCTACTTCAATCAATCAGAAAACAATTCCCGGAGCAGATATACCATTTAACTAAATCCTACTTAAGCAACAGAACCTTTACAGTAAAAATTAAAGATACATACTCTCAAGTTAAAGACATCAAGGCAGGGGTTCCGCAAGGAAGCGTCTTGGGACCAATTCTCTACACACTATACACGGCCAACATACCAACAACCACCAACAGCAAAATACTGACATTTGCGGATGACACTGTTGTACTAGTCAGGCACACTAACCCTGCAACAGCAGTCGCATTGCTACAAGAGCATACTGCAAAAATAGAAAAGTGGCTTCAAGTTAAACAAATTAAAGCAAACCCTGATAAATGCAACCACATTACATTCACACTGCGAAAACAGTTACCACCAAACATTATTACACTCAACGGCACGCACATAATACAAACAAGGCAAGTCAAATACCTAGGACTACACTTTGATACACGATTCACATGGAAACAGCATATCAAATCAATAATAAGCAAAATACAGATAGCAAGGAGACAGATGTACTGGTTAACAAGTCGAAAATCCAAACTAAGCATAGAAAACAAATTAAAAATCTACAAAACCATCATAAAACCAATCTGGACGTACGGAATACCACTATGGGGAACAGCAGCAATGAGCCATATAACCAAACTAGAGGCAATGCAATCTAAAATACTTAGAACAATAGTAAACGCCCCATGGTACGTTAGAAACGAGGACATACGGAAAGACCTTGGAATACCAACGGTCAAGGAAGAGATTAGCAGATTCGCAAGAAGGTACAGAGAAAGATTAGCAACGCACCCGAATCGGCTAGCAGCGGAAACGATCAACACATCAAGCATAGAAAGAAGATATTACTGAAAATTCTCAACGCGAGAATTGATTGTAATTTCAATAAACATAATAAAAAAAAAAAAAAAAAATAGAAAGAAGACTAAAAAGGAAACACCCAACAGATCTCATAAAGGATATAACTTAACAAACACGAAGATGGTACCCCGCTGGGGGTAGCCACCCACATGATAATCAAACAGCCAAAAAATTCTACCAAATGTCCAAATCGGACACATTGTGAATGTAAACAACTAAATAAAAAAAGAAAAAAAAGATCTCGACACTAACGTCTACCGGACGTTACAAACGTTCGGGACCCGGGTTCGAATCCCGGCGCCCGTAGTCTGATTTTTCTTTCATGGCACATAAATGAGAAGAAAGCAGCAGTATCTTATAGCGACGTCAACATCTTCAGCCAGCAGCTACAAGTATCACGGACAACAAGTACACCTGAAATTGATTATAATTTATCTCGTATCATTTCTAGATCTTAGAGAAGACGTTGAGAATAAGTAATGTAATTGAAGTTGAAGTTAATAGTAACGTAAGACAAGAATGACTACGGTATAACTGCGGTAGCGATTGTTTTTTAAATGGAACTCATATTCAAATGGAGCAAGGAAAAATAGGAAATAAGAGTTAAGCTTAATGATTCTATTAGGTCATCCCATAAGTTCGTACCGTTTTTCGAGCGTTTATATATGTTAAGATTGTTTACATACCTTTCAGTTTCATGAAAAAATGTAATCCCTCTCTCGTTGTACAACTTCTTCCCATTTTTCTGGTAGGGCCATTATTCCGTCTCGATAAAAGTTCTCTTGTTTTTCTTTAAAATAATTTTCTAAGCTATTTTTGAGAATGTCAATATTTTCAAATTTTTTACCTACTAAAAAGTGTTGTAATGCTCTGAACAGGTGGTAATCAGATGGGGCAATGTCTGGGGAATATGGGGGGATGTGGTGAAATTTCCCAATTAAATTCAGACAATCTTTTTGTATCGCTTTTCGCGACATGCGGCCTAGCGTTGTCGTGATGGAAGATGACGTTGTTCCTATTCACTAAACCTGGTCGTTTTTCAGCTAGTGCTTCCCTTAATTTTTCTAACTGAGTGCAATATTTGTCTGAATTAATGGTCAAACTTCGTGATTTTTCAACAAGATCCCGAATTTTATCTTCGTCTGTCTGAGGAGGACGCCCGGAGCGTTCCTCGTCTTCTAAACAGAAATTCCCAGCTCTAAAACGTTGGAACCACTTCCTACAGGTGCGAGATGAAAGCGCATTTTCTTCGTAAACAGCACATATGTTTTTCGTGGCAATTGTTACAGAACTTCCTTTCCGAAATTCATATAACATGAGATGTCGAAAACGGATACGCATTTCACTCATGATTTTTTACTGTTAGAAGCCACTGTGTTCTCTATATTACGATCTTACACCCACGAAAATCTGCTCTAGTCTGTTCTCGATCAGCTAAGCTCAAGTGCATTGGTCCCTTATCGCCGTATGTTTATAAATCGACACATGAAATGCATACACAAAAGTCGGCACGAACTTATGGGATGACCTAATATGACAGCCGAAAATACAAAATTATCAAAATACAAATAGTTAGGCAATAAAAATATCCACATTAGATAACGTAAAAGATTGTGAGTTGCAGTAGGAAATATGAAATATTCCATTTTCAGTATTGCGTCATATGCGCAGCAAACAGAGATTAATGTAATTTTTTACTCTGTTTCAATAGTCTACAATGTTCATCTCGAAGAAGAATTAAGGTAATATGAAGCAATTACTGTTCTTGTTTTTCGTCATTTTTCTGTCACTTAATTAGCATGTAAATTTCTTATTATGTTCTTATTATGTATACAGTTAAATACAATGTTATTTCTTTACTGGACAAAAATACTAAAAACTGGTGCTCTTGATGAGGTTGTTTTTTGACATTTCTTATTTTCCGCCTTATCTCTAACATCTAAAAACCTTTTAACGTGTCGTTTAGTTGATAGTGTAAAATGCGTAGTGATTTTATCGATCTATGTGGTCGTTTACCTCAACAACGAACAGATTCTACGTCAATTTCAATTAAGTCGATCGTATCTTATTCAATCTAACTTAATTTGCAAATAATTTTTTCACTTCAAGATTTACATTGCCTTTAAAGATTAGAGATGATATGCAAAATAACTAACAATGATTTGTCACAATAATCGTTTAATTTTATTATAATAATTTTTTTATCTTGAGTGAATTTGCACACTGTGATCGTAATTCTTGATTTTAATTGAATTATTTCTTATAAGATACTTTTATGTTTCTTGTAATGTTGTAATCTTGTAATGATGTTCTTGTAATTGATAATGTTAATTTAAAATTACTTTACGTTTTCCTCATATTTTCTCTTCTTTATCCTATATCAGTATCTTGAAGAGTAAGCTATTAATTTCTCTCTAGATTTCAAAATCGTATTATACTCTCCACCAATCAGAAGCGATCACGAAAAATCACAAATCAGTACAAAAAATTACGGTAAATGGCAACGAACGTGATCGAATCACTCGTGATTCAAAAGTAGCAGTTCGTCTCTACGAATAAAGTCAATGAATAAATATCAATGAGTGTTACTTCTTGAAGCTGTAGTTTGCAACAACGCTATATTAGTTCTTCTACTGTAAATATTATTTTTGTTAAATCCAAGCTGCCAACATATCGCACGCAACTCTGCATTAGATAGGTTCGTGTTCTGTAGCGTGAAAGCCGCGATGCGCACAGAGTATTCCCTGAATTCAATAAAACGGAGGAAGGTAGAATGTAGCCTCGTAAACGGGTAATCTGCTATTCAGGTCATAACCTAGCACACGTCAAGCCAGGACGGTCGTTTTCCCGGCAACTATTCCGGATTCTCTCCTCCTACCTTGGGACTCTACGAGATACAATGCAGAGGACGAAAAGGGCAAACTTGGGGAAAATGGTGTAGGGATGTGCACGACATTTATAACTCACTCTCATTTATAACTCTCGATTCTCAACGCGAGAATTGATTATAATTTCAATAAACATAATAAAAAAAAAAAAAAATTTATAACTCTCGGATCGAATGGTTATTTCCGAAGGTTATCTTGGATATGATATTTTCAATGACAACAACTGGAATCAACCACTCTTTGTTACAATACGAGCAACTTTTCAGTTTCTTACGAGTCGGAAATTATTAATAAGGCTAGAATTGGAAACGGTGAACATAATAACTAGACTCGGATATTTATCCAAATTGATATTTTGATAAACACGATTGAAGGAATAAAAGCTAAGTATAGACTTTTTCTCTTACTTAATATGTATATTATAATAGATACTATAGATTGAATATTTTATATATTTTTCAGCATTATACACGTGTATTGTGTATATTTTTGAAACATCCGCAGTTTAATAATTTAAAGAATTTTGAAATTTAGTTTCACAGACTGTTTCGTTAATTAGTATACGTTTTTAGAAATACTAATCTTTTATGCATAAGCGATGACTCCGAAAAATAAAATTATTTATTTTTATTTATTATATATTATTATTTATATTATATTATATTATTATTTTTAGTTATATCAACATATTTAATACTTTTCATATTAAATATAGAAGAGATAATTGTATGAAATTTCTCCTCGATTTCAAGAGAATTTTCGAAAGCTAGTTAACTTAATTTAATTGTAATCGACTTGTTATTTTTATCTAAGAATTCAAAATAAGGCGAAAGAACATTTAATTAGCGAATTCATTTATAAACTCTGATATTGATAATATAGAACTTTCAATGTATTTACTAAATTTACCATTATTATTTCTACCAATAAAAGGTAGAATTAAATCGAGCATTTCTTCATAGATAAGGATTCAAAGGATTCGTGTTTAATGGTCAAAGCAAGCAACAGAATATTATAGAGATAGTTTATGATAGTGCAGTGTTTAATATATAATATACAATATATGTGTTATAATATATAATATACAATTGCATATAATACATATTATATATATATATATATAAAATCAAATAATATGTATTTAAATAATATCCATAACACATACTTGCATAATAAATAAAAATCTAAAATAAGTTTAGAATAAGAAACTTTTTCAATGCCAAATCCCAGTTTTATGAACATACGGTTAGCTTCCTCAATATTTGAATGGTAACTGTTCGAGACAATTGGAAAGGTAAGGGTTTATGACACTGCTGAATGGGGTCTAAGAAGGGTCTAGGGCTGAAAATTCTTGAAGGCTCAAAAGTGTCGTAAACCACTCGGTGAATGAAGCAAATATTTATCCTCTCCCCCCCCCCCCCATTTTAAGCGATCGGCAGCCGGGCAAATGAGGGAAATTAGTCGTCAATAACTATTATTTTCCATCTTACGAGAACCAGTGGTTATGGAGTGGGGGAGTGAAAAACGTCTTGAACGTTTAAAACGGCTCACAACCGGAGTTTGTTCGGGCGCGATCATCTAGGCTTTCGAGGCTGATCATCAGTGGGATAATAGTGCTAGTGCAGTGAAGGTCGAAAGTCAGATTAGAAGGAAGTACATCCTGGACCCAGAGATCAGTTGACAGAGTGATATCAATCGGTAATCAGTGTACTGGAAACTCAAGACGAGGCTCATCGCAGTAGCTAGGTGTGGAACCTGCAGTCGTTAACAAACAAACATCTTCGTGAACTTGCATTGCAGTGAGACGAGTTTTGTATATTGCTTGTTTTGCGTTGAACGATGGATGCAGAAAGCGCGGCAACTTTCTCTACCCTGAAACATTTTCGCGACGTGTTTAGATCATGCCTCTTGAGATTCCAAGATTTCTGGAAAACGGATGGAAGGATGGCATCTATGGAGAGCATTCAAACGTGGGTCAATAGGGTCACACCTCTGATAGACAAGTTTCTGCTTGTTCAGAATAAAATTCATCCCTACCTCGTCGAGGGAAGTGCGGAGGAGGAAGAACACTTTTTATTAACGGAAGATTTTGAAACGCTTTATTATGAATTAATGGCCGAGGTTCGGGAATCTATAGATTGTTATATGCTTCGAAGGGCCACTCGCAATTAACAGCGCGAATCAGGCAATTAGAAATGAGTGCGTCTCCTGCAGTGTCCGCAGCCGCGGCTACTATAAAATTACCGTCCATTCTACTGTCTTTCACGCATCACTTGCTTGTACTTCCGCAATAACTTCGAATCGCTGATCAATGAAAACAAATGCTTGAGCAACATCGAACGATTTCACTATTTATATTTAAAGTCTGTAGTAAAGAGAGAATCTGCTGGCACGCTTGAAGCATTGGCAATGTCCGACGACAACTATAATGCCGCATGGAAACTTTAGTAGATTTGGAAGCGTTTCTTGAACGAACATACTAACAATAGGTGCGACCCTCAGAAAAACAATCACGTCTTGTATCGCTAGTCAGCGCTGAGAGACTCAAACGCCCATTCTGCACAGCCAACGATAAATTAGAGAATTCATACAGGGCACGGCGTTAAGACGTGTATAATCATATAATCACATTCTTATAACACCCGAGCAACGGTCATTGTAACGTATTTTATGGAGAAATTTTATGGAGAATTTAGAAATTATTCTATATAAATTAGAGAAATTTATTCTAATTTAATGGAAAAATTGATGGAAATTTCGTTGATGCTATTCGCATCGCTACTCCAGAGCATTTTTGCCTCGGCACTATAGTGGTGGTGAAGGATTGCCTTCCTCCTTTACGTTGAAGATTCGACCGTATCACCGAGATGCATCAAGACAAGGATGGCGTTACCAAAATCATCTCAATAAGGACAGTCAATGAGGTTGTCAAACGGCCGATGGCGAATATCTGCATCTTACCAATGAACAACGAAGATGTAACACCGCGAGCCGGATTCAGAGAAGCTAAATAATATCTTAAATTCTATGTATTTAAACACATACACGGGTATACATATAATAAAGTGATTTGAAATTTATAGTATTATCTTTAATGGTTGCCCTAATCTCTCTCGGACTACATTGTTAAATAAATTTAAACAATAGGTTTTGAGAATAACTTGATTCTGGTTTGCTAATGAAAGTGCATCGTACATTGTAATAGGTATGTTACAAGTGTTTGTGTATTTTATTAAATAAATATATATATATATATGTATATTCTTTTTCTATCGTTATACACATATATTGTTTAATAAATACTACAATTAATAGCAATTCTCACCAAACGTAAAGCAAAGTAACGCTGTGATTCTTCGTTTAGTTGGACTCATTCTATCCAAAGAGGATACCGTTTCAAAATGTATGTTGTACTAAGAATAGATGAAGATGCACAAGGAAATTTTCTACGGTTTTACTTGAATCAGTCTTCTGTTTTTTTACTATTTAACTGGTCGAGGTCATGCACCCTATTTCCTTGAACGATAAACAGAAATGTTCTTGGCGTTCTAGATTCTTAGAAGCGTGATTAAAAAAATTTTAAAAGACTGCATGAAAAAGTATTCTCCGCGCACACATACACATACACACACACGCGCGCGCGCGCGCGCACACACACACAGATGTACATAGCAATAGAAACAAATACATATATAGTACTATCAAAAATAAGAACAATGGTCGAGTTATTTTCAGACAAAGAAAGTTGAAAGGTGTACGGCTTGGCCATCACGTTGTTAATTAATGGAAAACGTAATAATTCGAGAATGAAAGAGGTAATTTTAATCTGACTTTCTTTCACAATACAAAAGAAACATAAGAATTAATGCTACAATCGCTCACCACACGGCGCAGACGAACGACCTTTTTGACGCTGGGTTTTCGCTGCGTCATATGTCTTTCTTTGTTTTCCCAGTTAAAAACAAAGAAGACAGACGTATGACGCATCGTCAGAAAGTCGGTCGTCTGCCTCGGCCCTCAACTATCATGTTGGTGAGACGTCTTCCAAAACTTTCGATTACAGGCCATGCACGCTTTACTTAAGGAAAAATTCTTACTTTCGTTAGGTATTATTGTAAGATATGATCGCAATGTGCAACAAAACACAGTTGTCTGATGAAAAACAATCAACAAGCTTCTTCTGAACGACTCTCACAGATGGTGTCTCTGTCTGATTTGAGTATGAGAATTTAAAGAATAAAAATGAGTCAGTATCCTCTGTTCGCTCTAGCTAGGCGAAACATTAAATCCATTTACAATGGCCCACGAAATTATCCGAATACGTCTAGAAACTTTTTATATACGTGTTATAGAAAAGATTTTGATATTGGCACTGTAACAAGACCTGGCTGTCTTATTATGACTACGTTGGTAAAATTTGAAACGGATCTGAAAATTCATATAGAAATTACAAGATCCCATATAAAAAGATGACTAAAAAGAAAACATCCCGCTGACCTCGCTAAAAAAATAAGAGACAAACTCGAAGATGGTATCCTGCTGGGGGTAGCCAACCACGTGTTATTTAGCAATAAAGTTAGAAAAATTTACCAAATACCTAGCTGGACAAATTGTAAAGTACAAATTAAATGAAAAAAAAAAGAAATTACAAGATACTTGTTGGAAATATACATTTAGCAAAGATCGCCAAGATATTTGAACAGTTGGTAATTATTCTCCATATTAGTAAGCCAAGATATTTAAAGGGGCAACCTTTAGCACTAATTGTACGTTTAAAACTATTATTTATGCTGTAAACTAAATTTTCAGTATACGCGTTTGTTTGGAATTAATGTTTTTGTACTTTTAATATACATTCTCAGATTGTTAGCCGCGCGACCCTTTACCTGGCCCAGGCCATACACTGCGGGCCAGACGGACGCCAGATGTCCATTCATCCTTACGGCGGACCCTCATTAAGCTTAAGGGCCCATCATAAATCCCAGAATTTGCAATCTAAGGTCCTTCAGACCCAACAAATATTCTTCCTAAAGCACTATCTAACGACTATTGTTTACTACGGCTTGACAAAGGAAGGTTAGTTTTTCTCACGTGCGATGCTTCCTACTGACAACCTTCTATCGAGGGCAGGTAAGACCTTCCTAATCCAAGCAGCAGCAATACATATTACCCTCACTTTCCTGCCCAAGCTTTCCTCCAACATAGCATCGTCGCTGTGCCTCACTCTTCCTAAGACATCACGCGGGTCAGGACATCTACTGCTCCTACGACTTCAGGAGAGTCAACTACTTCTACTACACCGCTAGCAGGGTCAACTTACAGTAACGATTCTCAAGCCTAACATCTATTTTCTAAGCGTGACGCTAGAGGAGTTTTACGTCGGTTCTCGGTGTTGTCGAACATTCACCTCCTCTACGAAATATCTTCTCGTGCTACGTTCACTAGCATACTAGCGTTAATTATAAGAGCCCTGCTCTAGCGTATATATCAATCTTATCGTCGTGCGACAAGTTGTTATTTATTTATATCTACTCGAGAGTGTAAACTAAGTGTTGGAAATATATTTTTTATAATTCTGTGAACCATAGTGTTATACAAACTGAATCACCCCTATTGCCTTAACCGGAATCAGGGGATCGATCAATTCGTGGTGACGATTGCTATAATCGTAGCGGGAATTTACGACTCCCGTTGACGTCTCTCCTCGCGATTGCGTCTCCCCGCGATTGGTCGAATTTACACAGATTTTTTTTTTTTTATTTATTTATTTCAAATTTTACAATTTGTCCAGTAGGACATTTGGTAAAATGTTATAGCTGTTTAATAATATAACATGTGGGTGGCTACCCCCAGTGGGGTACCATCTTCCTGCTTGTTAGGGTATATCCTTTATGAGATCTACTGGATGTTTCCTTTTTAATCTTCTTTCTATGAATGTGCTGATTAAAAAGTCTTATGTGTTAAGTAATATGAAGAATAGAATTAAAGACTACTTTAACAGTCATCGTTTGAATACTTGCTGATAGATCGAGATAATTTAAATTTCAAGATATAATAACTTTTAAACTAATAATTGTAAGGCATCGTATTAATACAATTCAAAAGTACAGAATTTAAGATTATTCCAATAATTGTACCATTTTCTATTTCCAGATCTGTGTTGCGCGTGAAATCCTATACGCGCATATGTCAAAATCTAAGTATAGAAATAAAAGATCTAGCGAATAATTTATTAATAGATTAAAATTATTCAGAAATATAAAAAGGTCATTTTGTGACCGTGAGAAAATAAAAAACAATTCACATTCTTTCTTTCTTCTTCTCTTGCTTTCTTTGAAAAGTCGATAGGTGCCGCCTATTCAATCGCTTTGAAGTAGGAGATGCAAACCAATGTCGTTAATCTCAGATTAATCATTATTCCATGCTTGAATGATGGAACGGTCCACATAAGCACTTTGTGCACATATATGCATCACTGTACGTTCATACGCGTGCCTATATATATATGTCGGGTTAACATTAGAATCTAGGGCGCGTAACGATTCTTCGTTTGAATTAGCCATCGTTTTACACTACAGAGATTATGTTTACGCGTATATACAAGACTTTACAAAGTATAGTGAATATTGAGTTTAATGAATAATAAGATTAACGAATAATATGTTTTACGAATAATAAGTTTATCGAATAATAAGATTAACGAATAATATGTTCGACGAATAATGAGTTTAAGGATCGCTATTAACAATGTTCTTGGGTTCAAACGAATCCACGGCCAACGGGATAACTCTTTACTATGCGTAGAATAATTTTAGGCACAAAAATGCGATTACTGAGACGCTCGGTATACTGCTCGATGTGTCACTTTCAAAGGCGATCACACGAATGAATAAACTGATGGAATTCTTTCTCGCTAAACGATTGCATTTTGTTTGTTATATGCTCGTTGGAAGCATCGAGAAGGTTCCAATCGCCGTTGCTAGGCTGTTTTTGCCAAAAGTTTGATGTATACTCATTGGAAGCATCGAGAAGGTTCCAATCGCCGTTGCTAGGCAGTTTCTGTCTGAAGTTTGATTATTAATACAACGGATGTCCCATTATATCGACACCTCCAAAATACAATCCCATGTGGCCAGGCCCGTTCTTGAGGCCGTATGCCGCCACAACCACATTTCTAGAGAGAACAAAAGGCAAAGGTCAGGCAAAACGTTTATCCCGTGACCGTGGCTACGTTCAGCGACCAGTTGTCACCTCGAACCCAATTTCGCTATTACAAATCTCAAACAATTACAATCAGATCGAATGACAACAGTTGCTTAATTACAGCTATGATAAAATCTAAGCTAAAGCATTAGAGGACTTTTCCCAAAATTGCAAAGCGAGGGCTCCGGTTTTCCTTTCATCTCCGACATATATATATATATTCGTCTATGAAACGGAAGTGGGTTCGCGAGGTACATTGATCCGATGCAGAGTTTATGTGTGCAGTGCAGCAACGTGGATTGGTTGGACCGACGAGAGAAGAAGAGATCGAAGAGATAGACAGGTAGACAGAGAAAGCGAGAGCAAGAGAGAGAGAAAGGGAGAAAGGGAAAGAAAGAGACTCGCAGAGGGTTGGAATGAGCTGTTTAAAGGATGCCCGCAGGGCCGTAACGAGAGTAGCAGTACACCGGATGATGTTAAGGAGGAAGTAGAAATAGAAAGAATATTCGTTTATTACTCAAATGTAAACAATTTGATTAATTTTATTATCGTTTGCATATTTTCGTATGTTTCAAGCTTCGCACGTAATTAACTGTATTGCATTTAATTAACTGTAATTTTAGAAACTACGTGCACATGTGTATGTTACGAATTTTGAAACAGCTACATACGTACCATATAACATACCATATATACATACTATATACATACCATATACATTTTTGCTACATTTTAATGAACTTGAATGCAACTTAATATTTTGTCACGTCTACAAGGGTTCAAAAGATCATCGTGATATAATTGTTAATTCAGTTCGCTGTTGAGTGCCGAAGCGTGCAGACGTCTGTCTAGTGCTCTGTGAAGTTCGTAAAACAACACGTGTCGCCCATCCATCGAAAGTGAACACAACCAAGTGTTTCCTATCCTTTAGAGAAAAAAAATCCTACGCTCCTAACCTCTACCCGAATACTAGCCTCATAGCCTCACGACTAGTTATTCAATTTGAATTAACTAGCTCGATGATGGCCCAGGAATCGCGACCAGGCTCTCCTGAGCAAATTCATAACTGCTGCGCGCTACCTCCTCCGTGGCAAAAGTGCAACAGATCCCCCCGTAGCAATGGCGTCAAAAATTCTAAGAAGCGAAAAATAGAAACTCCAGAAACAAACACAAACGACACCCAGAACGAACAGTCAACAATCAAAGTAAACACTTACAACAGGTTCGCCGTATTGGAATCCTCAAACGACTCCATGGAAATCGCAGACCCACCATCAAACCAACACACCCAAAGAAATTCTCCTCCCCCGCCAATATTTGTTGATGATGTCATTGACATACAAACGATGATCAAGTCCATAGAGAAAGATATCTCCAAAGAAGACTACAACCTTAAAATCAACAACAACAAAGTAAAAATTCTGCCGACAAACCCTGATGCATACAGAAAACTCACCAAACTACTTAAGACCTTGAACGCCAACTTTCACACTTACCAGCTCAAACAAGAAAGACCTTTTCGAGTGGTTCTACGTAACATCCACCACTCAGCAGACATAGATGAACTCAAATTCGAACTTTCAAAACTTGGCCACGAAGTCACCAACGTGAGCAACATAAGACACAGAGTCTCGAAAGACCCGTTATCCTTATTTTTTATAGACTTAAAACAAAAACCTAACAATAAGGAAATATACAATATTAGTCGTCTAATGAACTCAATAGTAAAATTTGAACCACCGCTTGTTAAAAAAGAAATAGTGCAATGTAAAAGGTGCCAAAGGTACGGTCACACGCAAAAATACTGCAACCATACCTTCCGCTGCGTTAAGTGTGCAGGTACACACTCCACCGACCAGTGCAGTAAATCACCGGACACCCCAGCGAAGTGCATCCACTGCCAAGGTGACCACCCTGCCAATTACAAAGGCTGCTCAGCCTACAAAACCCTGTACACAAATAAGTACCCCAAACTCAGAGCAAAAGAAATTACCAATCAAATACCCAGTCCTCCTATATCCACTTCTACCTCAATCCCCTTAACCAAACAAATACCCGGTCCTCCCAAATTCACCACTATTTCAACCTCCTATGCCCAGGCAGTACAAGGAATCCAAAACAATCCGAATAGCCACAGAGACTATCCTCAAAATAGTGTCCCCAATTCCCCAAACACAGACAACATCTCTAGACTTGAAAAACTAATAGAAAAACAATCAGAGCAATTAAGTAACATGATATCGCTACTAACAGTCATCATGAACAAAATAATACGCACCGACGCAAAATAAAACCAAGGCGCATAGTTCTGTGGAATGCCAACGGTCTAGCTCAACACAAACTTGAGCTAGAACTCTTCCTAAAACAGCAGCAAATCGACGTAATGCTCGTATCGGAAACCCACTTCACCGACAAAAACTACCTAAAAATAAACGGTTATAATTTCTACCATACCCAACATCCCAGCGGAAAGGCCCACGGAGGCACTGGAATCATAATCAAATCCAGCATTAAGCACTACGAACTTCCATCTTTCCAGAAAGACTACCTCCAAGCAACAAACGTAGCAATAGAAGACGGTCATGGTACAATCACCACTTCAGCAATATACTGCCCTCCCAGACACTCCATCGCCAAAGCAGACTTTGACATCTTCCTCAATACCCTGGGCAATAGATTCATAGCTGGAGGAGACTATAACGCCAAACACACCCAATGGGGCAGCAGACTGGTTACAGTAAGAGGCAAAAATCTCTTAAACAGTATAATAACCAACAATCTCAACTACCTTACCACATACGAACCCACATACTGGCCCACTGACACTAACAAAATACCCGACCTTCTGGACTTCTACATAACCAAAAATATCTCGTCAAGATACGTCCGAATCAACTCCTTGGCTGATCTCTCCTCTGACCACTCCCCCGTGTTAGCAACAGTCAGTTCAACAATCATCGAGAATACACCCAATGGTCTTATTCATAACCAACTCACCAACTGGCAGCTCTTTAGAGAAATATTTAATCACTCAACGTCAGCCTTAACCTCACTAAAAACCAATGAAGATATCGAAGCAGCCACGGAAAACTTAAACATGAGCATAATAAACGCTATCCGCCTCTCCACACCTACTAAGACGTCTATCAGCAAACATGAATATCCCCACTACATACTAAAAAAAAATAGCAGAAAAACGTAGACTAAGAAGAGTATGGCAGACCCATAGAACACCGGACGACAAACGCAAATTAAACAACGCAACTAGGAAGCTAACTAAAATCATCAAAAATTACAAAAATGACTGTTTCCAAAAATATCTCACCAATCTGTCCCCCACAGCCGACTCCAACTACTCACTATGGAAGGCCTCCAGGAAACTCACGCGCCCCCCCCAAATAATCCCTCCTATCCGCCGTCCGCAAGGAGGATGGGCGCGTAGCCCTATAGAAAAAGCCAACCTGTTTGCCAAATACTTGACCAAAGTATTCAAACCCCATTCCTCCAAAGCTGCCGCGGACGTTACCGAATACCTGCACTCTCCCTTCCAAATGTCCCCCCCTATTGAACCTTTCACTTCAGCAGAGATAATAGAATCAATCAGTCGCCTAAATCCAAAGAAAGCAGCAGGGCACGACCTAATAGGCAACAAAGCAATCAAGGAGCTTCCCATTAAAGGGATTGCACTCATTGCATCGATTTTTAACGCTATTCTTCGCCTTGGACACTTTCCTAAGGCCTGGAAAATCTCACTGATTACCCTCATCCCTAAACCCGGAAAACCGATATATGAAGCCAGCTCCTACCGCCCAATCAGTCTTCTACCTACCCTGTCTAAACTATTCGAGAAGATGCTAGCGAACCGACTCCTTCCAATCCTAGAAGATCTGAAAACACTCCCAGATCACCAATTCGGCTTTCGGAAACAACATTCAACAGTAGAGCAAATCCACCGCATAACCCACATGATCAGCCAAACTCTTGAAAAGAAAAAATACTGCTCAGCGGTATTCCTAGACATCCAACAGGCATTCGACAAAGTATGGCACGATGGGCTGCTATATAAACTCAAACAGATCCTACCACACCCCTACTACTCCATCCTAAAGTCCTACCTAACCAATAGAAAATTCATGGTAAAATGCTTAGACGCCACTTCCACAACATTCCCAATAGAATCTGGCATACCCCAAGGTAGTGTCCTCGGACCCCTGCTGTTCTCCATCTACACTGCCGACCTACCTATATCCAATGAGATATCAATAGCAACATTTGCTGACGACACAGCGCTGTTAGCTTCCCACGCAGATCCGGCAATTGCCTCATCCACTCTCCAGCGAGGTCTCGACTCCATGGAAAAGTGGTTCCACAAATGGGGCTTCAAAATTAACGAGAAAAAATCCTCACATGTAACCTTCACGCTCCGAAAACAAACCTGCCCCCAGGTCACCATTAACAATACAATTATTCCTAGCAAGGACTCAGTCAGATACCTGGGCATGACCCTGGACAGAAGACTCACATGGAAAAACCACATCTCGGATAAAACGAAGCAACTAAAGGACAAACTGAAAAAATTCTATTGGCTCACGGGCCGACGCTCCAAACTAAGCCTACAGAATAAAATTACCCTCTACAAGACCGTAATAAAACCTGTCTGGACCTACGGAATTCAACTATGGGGAACAGCAAGTAACTCCAACATCGAAATACTTCAACGCTTCCAATCGAAGACGCTGAGATCCTTAGTTGATGCTCCATGGTATGTAACCAACGAAACAATTCATCGCGACCTCAAGATACCCACAGTCAAAGAGGAAATAGCAAAATATAGCGACAGATATAGCAAAAGAGTCAACAAACACCGAAACCCCCTAATCACTGGACTGCTTGATACGTCGGACCAGATCCGCAGGCTGAAGAGACACTACCCGCTAGACCTAAACGCTAGATTTAATTAACTACCTATTTTAAGTAATAACTAATCACTTACTATACCTACTTACAATCATACTAATCTGTAACAAGTAATAACTTATTATATATAATTTGCCATGTTACTGCGCCACGCCAGAAAAATTACTGAAAATTCTCAACGCGAGAATTGATTGTAATTTCAATAAACAAAAAAAAAAAAAAAAAAAAATATAATTGTTAATTAATTGTTGTTGTTTGGCTACTTGATTAAATATTTTCAATATATAGAATGATAGTTTATACTGTTTTCTGCTATCTGTGTATACGAATATAGAATATCACCAAGATTCCGAATATTTTAACGCCTTAACGTTTTTATGACAGAACATTTATAAAGTTTCATATTTTAGAAAATGCATAACAAAATGCTTTAGCCATTATACCAACATCAATTAACTGAGTTTTCTTTAATTTGCCATCGAGATAAATAAGAATTTACTTTTTTTTTTATCAGGAAATTTTGCTAATAATTCTCTGCTTTCATTACCAGAATATGTCGTTGGTTTACTAGAAAATCGATACATCCAAAAAATTATATTATAAATATAATTTTATAAATTATATTTATTGTCTAACAAGAAAAATGTCAATCATAAAACAAATCATAATATTAAAGTTATTAACTGAATGATGAAGATAACAAATTTTTTTACCGTTAGATGATATTGCTAAATGAAAAAAAGTCTAACTAATATGCTGATGTACAAATTATCGAAAATATTAAACAGTTTCAGTCGTAATTTTTTGTTACAGAGTATAAATGCAAACAGAACATGTATCCAAATATTATAACATGTACATTTAAAACTCCGTATAATGAACATATTTTCAATAAGAAAAGTACGGTAGATTATTATTCAGATTTTTATTCTTACCTCGAATCTTCTTTTTATCAAGATGTTCCAGAGCAGATTTACTTTTAAGTAAGAGAAACAATATTTTTGTGAAAAGATTTATTGCATAGTCCGTGCTGCAAATATACATATACATATAATATAAATAAATATGATAGAAGAATGCAAAATAATAGAAATAAAAGAAAAAGCATTAAAAAGAGTAGCAAGGTACGAAGAGAAAGCCCTAGAATCAAAAAAGAAATTAGTAAAAGAAAGTATAAAGGAAAGAGAGAGAGAATGGGGGAATGGTCAGGAAAGGAAAAGAGCAAGAAAGAGAAAGAAGGGACTAGAAGAGGTGAGAAAAGGAGGGGCGCAGGTAGAAACAGGAGAGGAGCAAGAAAGGATGACAGCAGACTAAATTATAGAAGAAAGAAGAAAGAGAGAAACAGAAGAGAGGGGGAAAAGGATAAGGGAATCCAAGTATAATATACACTACAGAAACATAGCCAAAGAAAAATTACCAAAGTACATAGAAGGGAGGATTTTTTTTTATTATGTTTATTAAAATTACAATCAATTCTCGCGTTGAGAATTTTCAGTAATTAGAAGGGAGGATGAAGTGGAAGGACAGAAGAATACTGGCAAGATCCAGATGCAGAAACGAGATCAAAGCAAGGGAATACTGGAAAGAAGAGGCGGAAAAAAGATGCAGACTATGCAGAAGGAAAGAAGAAGACTTAAGACATGTAATAAAAGAATGTGAAATAACGGGAGGACCAAAGGACATAGGAAAAACGCTAAACGAGACTGGAGAAGGTTTAGCAGAACTGAAAGCAATAATAGAGAAGAGAAGGGCAATCGACAAGAAGGAGGCACAGCAAGGAGGCTAAAGACCAAAGTTGCAATAGTTTTTAGTCATTAGTTGCTAATTTATAGTTTTTAGAGGTAGAATAAGTAAGGTAGTGCAATAGAATAGAGTGGAAAAGAGGGGACGTAGACATATAAGAAGAGATGTAAAACCGAAAATTCGTCCAAAGCCGAAAGGCATGGACTAAGCAATAATAAATAAATAAATAAAAATATAAATAAATATACATATGTAATAAAAAGTAATACTTAGGTAAAAAGTGATGAAATACGTTATGTAAAAGAATATTCACGCAGTTTGTGTCGGAAATGATTTTTTTGAAGCTTGAACTTTCTGGTAGGGAGAGAAAATTCTTGATCACGATACTGAATCCCAGTGTGGAAAAAGAGTGGAGTTCGGTCGCCTAGCAACTCCAAAGCCGTATAACTCGTATAGCTTCTCATGTCATGCGTACCTACCAAAGTAAATACATATATGTGTTTCATGTACGTACGATAACTAGAGAGCTGTTATGTATCTTTGTACACTTATAGCGTACATGAGTTTTCAACCCCGTAACCCAGTGAACCCTCTTATTCGCGCACTCTTCCACTTACCACTCTTCCCAATTGTTTCTCCGACTAAAAATATTATTGAGAAGTACGATTAGTGTCGATTTTATAGTATAGTTTGCATTCTAATATATGATAAAAAAATAAAAATATACAGAGCGTCCCAACTAACCTGAACATTCTACTTTCGTTTACTATAACCAGAGTTTAGTTATAGAAACTAATGTATCAATGTTTACAATTTTATTCAGTGAGTAATGTAGAACCTGCGAGGAAACGTGTTTACTGATATTAATCGAGCTTCAAGCGGTAGTAAATTTCTGAAAACATAAAGAAGACCCCAGGTCTCGATTAGTTCATTTTTCCAGATCTTTGTGTTACACTATTTCCACTAACAATATTAAAATAAATTTTTCTTCGACAATCTTTTAATCGCAGTTATTTCACTAGCTACGTCAATTACCTAGCTTTTATGGATCTCTTATATTGAAGGTCATGTGGAAGTGACAGTATTACAGGTCCTTGAATTCGCCTTGATCTTAGCTATCACATCGCAGTGGCAAAAGTCGATTAAAAAAACTTCCATGAACTTGAAATCTCGCCTGTCTGGACCTACGGAATCCAACTATGGGGAACAGCAAGTAACTCCAACATCGAAATACTTCAACGCTTCCAATCGAAGACGCTGAGATCCTTAGTCGATGCTCCATGGTATGTAACCAACGAAACAATTCATCGCGACCTCAAGATACCCACAGTCAAAAAGGAAATAGCAAAATATAGCGACAAATATAGCAAAAGAGTCAACAAACACCGAAACCCCCTAATCACTGGACTGCTTGATACGTCGGACCAGATCCGCAGGCTGAAGAGACACTACCCGCTAGACCTAAACGCTAGATTCAATTAGTTACTTAAATTAAGTAATATCTAATCATTTACAATACCTACTTACAAATTATACTTATCTATAATAAGTATTAACTTATTATAAATAATTTGCCATGTTACTGCGCCACGCCAGAAAAATTACTGAAAATTTTCAATGGGAGAATTGATTGTAATTTTAATAACCATAATAAAAAAAAAACTTGAAATCTCGAAAGAGATGGCCTTGTAGAAATTGTTCTCTTGCCTATTATCACGTCTTCCCCTTCGAGTCAGATATTCTTCTCTGATATTTTTTCGTATCATAAAAAATAAGCCAATTATGCACATAGGATGCTTAAGTTAGACGGAACATCCTGTATTTACAGCTATAACATTTTACCAAATGTCCTACTGGACAAATTGTAAAAATTTAAAACAAATAAATAAAAAATTCTGTATATCTCTTTGTCTACGTGATTTTGACAGCCGTCGTGACAATCGGAGATCGGTCGCGTGGATGGCGCACGATGCTCAGAGGAAGATACTGTGGCTGAGCGCTTACAGGCGCTGTTCGCGCGAAAGGAATATACAGTAGATTCTCAGTTATCCGAACTAATTGCCGATTACTTGCCTAACGTACATCTTGCTGTAGATATTTGAAAAAGGAAGACAAATATAATAATATCAATACAAATAATGCGATTAAATATAATTCGATGAAAATTTGTGAGCTGAAAATATTTTTATCTACTAAATCACACAACTGTTTTAGTGGATTTAATTCGGTAAAGTAACATTCCTTTGGTGCCTCGTACCATCTTGATCCTATTTCTAATAGCTTTAGTCGCTTTAATAGCTTTAAATGCTTAAATGCTTCAAATGTTGAGCAACATCGCCATCGCTATTATATTCGTATCCCGATTCATTATTCGAAGCACACATACCACTAGTATCAGGGTCAATTGAAGAAGTTCCATCACGTTAAAATCATTTTATCACTTCGACGTTATCGCAATCACCGAATGCTGCTATTGTATTCAGCGTAGAAAGAATTTCTTCTAGATCTGTCATAATTTCATCTTTCACTTTTTCCATGAAGCGCACTAGTTTTTTCATGCCTTTTTTAGTATCACATACTTAATGCCAGTCCAAGCGTATACCACTGTATAACAGCAGTCCTATAAATTTAATCGCTTCCAAAGTTGTATCATCTTTTTGTCAGTTGTATCGTTGATCATCGATACAAATTTTTGTAGGAGATTAAACTTTTTAGATGCGAAACGTGTTTGGAGGATTAGTCTTTATTTGGTTGAACGAAAATAACGAAAGCGAATTATTGCAGTCGCAATCCATTAAATATATTTTCAAATAAATAAATTACAGACGAATTGTGAGTCGCTGGTACAAAAATAAGTCACGAAATAAATACCCGATAAATACTCGGAGAAACTTTGTAGATCACTGCGATACTTGTTTATACGTTAATGCTCTTCGACTCTGTTCGATGAACTCTCTCGCTCGTGATTGCATCTGTTTATTTATACTGGTCGGGGGACAGCCGGGAAATTTGAACTCGACTCGTTTCGCGGTTGTATGTCTTTTTTTTTTATTATGTTTATTAAAATTACAATCAATTCTCGCGTTGAGAATTTTCAGTAATTTTTCTGGCGTGGCGCAGTAACATGGCAAATTATTTATAATAAGTTAATACTTATTATAGATAAGTATAATTTGTAAGTAGATATTGTAAATGATTAGATATTACTTAATTTAAGTAACTAATTGAATCTAGCGTTTAGGTCTAGCGGGTAGTGTCTCTTCAGCCTGCGGATCTGGTTCGACGTAGCAAGTAGTCCAGTGATTAGGGGGTTTCGGTGTTTGTTGACTCTTTTGCTATATTTGTCGCTATATTCGTCAACATGAGCATCAAAGTTGCAGACAAATTCGCGTAAGCTGTTGGAACCAGTTCGACAATTTATGATGCGATATGTTCAGGCTTTTGTTGAAGCTAGATTTGGTCACTTGGGGCAATTTCTCTGAAGGTAAGTGAGCAACTGTTGCAACATGAAAGTGAAACGAAGGAGAAGGAAGATGCTGAGGAATTTACTGCCTACTCAATGAGCAGGTGCATCTCACACAACGGACAAGGGATCCAAAGGATCCTTCTTTGGTATTCTGAGAGGAACGAACCAGACTGGAGGCTTGACCACCAAGCATAAGGTTTCTAACGAAAACAAATTTCTCGAACGAACGATCTTAAAGTGATCCGATGTCCCGCACACCGGGACAAAATTTCAAAGATCCGATATGGAATTCGATGCCTCTAAAAGTGTCGTTTCATTATTGGAATCTAGTAAGATCACCTGCGTGAGAAACATAATTTGTTGTTTTGTTTGTAACTTTAGCTATGTATGAACGTCGTGTGATGCGCTAATATGAACAATTCGTTGAATATCTTTTTATTTAAATGTTTTAAAAACTTACAAACCTATTTAAATGATTAGTTGAAACCAGGTGTATGTAATGTAGAAGTTAATTTATGTATGTAATGTAGAAGTAATTGTTAATTTAAATTAAATAATTATTAGTTTTTATCACTTAAATTTATTATTTTTTTATTTCTAATTTAATTTAAATAATTTGTTGATTACTGCATTTGCTTAAAGTATAGTTAATAGTGCAGTTCATGAAGTTTATAAACTATGATGATTTCTAATAACTTATCCCACAGCATTTCACTCGCTTAATAATGGCACCATGATTTTTTCACTTATTTATGAATACATTCAAGCACATCAAGCCATTGTATCACGCCAAATGAAGTTACTGAAAATTCTCAAAGAGAATTGTTGTAAATTTTCTAATAAAATAAAAAAAAAAACATTCAAGCATATAAAAATTCCACTATCACATAAAAATTATCTACTATTTCTCATGAGAATTCCTTCTAATTTTTTATTAAATGTTTACTCGCATATCGTAGGTAATGTTAATTCTTTAAGCCTTGCAAAACTGAATTTTTTGTAGGGTACGAGAAAAATTTTTCTTTACCAACTATTAATAATAGCAACAGCATTTTTCATACTAAAATTTGGAATCAGTTTTATCAAAAACAGATACACTAGGATTTCGTATGACGCAATTAAACAATTGCTACTGCTCTCGTATAACGTAATTTAGAAAATAACAATGAAAGTGAAATATTCCTTAATGAAATAATATCATTATTAATAATAATGAAATAATATTAAAAACAAGATTTCCAAACAAAAAACACAAACTCCGAGGTTGAAGAAATTGTATTAATATCCAAAAACTATTGTTGGTGGACCTTAATTTTAAACGATTCTAACAGAGGTTAGATTTCAGTTTCGTCAGCTTTTCCATTTTAAATTATGCTATTTATATTGCTTAAAAATAAAATAAAACGCATATCGTTTTTTATTATATTAAAAAATTCTAAAATTCTTATATGGAAAAGCATTCTAACGTTAAACGCTCTGGATTCCGTACAATACGAAATTCTTATAAAGCAAAATGTGTATATTTCCCGTTTTTCTTGTTATATGTTGCATATATGCAGCACTGATCAGTGAAAGATAAAAACGATGAAGAAAAGGTTAAATATGATAAAAATAAATTGTGATTTAAGCGAATTTACTGATTTCAATCCAATTAAATCAGATTGTATCTTACTTTTACTGTGGCGCGAATTTGCATTCTTATTGACGTTATCTAATTATGTCAAACACATTCGACACCAGAACAAACTTCTCTCGAATGACCAAAAATTTTTTTGCGTTTATAATAAAAAATAAGTGAAACTAATTAATGTGATACATGATATTTTACATTACATGATAAATATGTCATCGTGCAGTCGTGATAATTTTGATTGTCAAACGACCATGTGACACAGCATGTATGTCATCCGAGTAAAATTTAAAGAAGATACACACGCAAAATGTAATGATATTTCTGTATTTCAAAGATAAGAAGATTACATAACACTATATAAGAAAAACGTTATAAAAGAAAAAATGTATTTTTACAGTCACTGCATTTTTCGCTATTGTCTGATAATTCGGTCATTGCGACGAGAAACTAGCTTATATGCTATACCCTCGATCTTGAATATGTTAATCAAAATATCATCGATGGGAAGATATGGCCAGGAATAAAAAAGACGCCGGTCGTTGTTTCTTTGCGGCATCGGTGAGGTCAGCGCGAGAAAGACTATGAATGCGGGAAGATATATTGGATAAAGACAGCGCTTTTACCAAACCACTGCGCTGTCAGATACCCACCTTTCACGGACCACTTCGTCTAGACCTACAATCAGGGCAAGATGGTAGACATCTGCTGGCCATCTGCTAGCAGCTTTCCGAAGAACCCTGATGGACAACAGGGCCATCCCTCTGGTTCCTCTCGCCGACAAGTGCGCAAGGTGCGTGTCCGAAATCAGAGGCGAACCTCCTCGGTTCTTTCTTTCTATCTTTCTATTTTTCTTCTTATCTTCCTCTCTTCTTCTCTGTATCTCTTCTTCTTTCGTTACCCCGTTGCTCTTTGTGGTCCAGTGGCCTGTAAGTATCGAAATCTTCGACGCAAGGTGTGACTCACACGAGGTCCGATCCAGATTTAAAGCGCTATAAAAACACCTGTATTCACTGATTCATAAATGTGAGGTCGTGTGTATGTCATATTCGCGTGGAAGTGTAGTTCTTTAAACAAAATGAAAAAAGGGAATTTACTTATTTATTATTTCAAGGTTATACACACGCAGAGCAGTTATTAACACGCGTACAGTTTTATGGGAATTTGAATTTATAACCTAAACCAAATTAAACAAATTGATATATCGAAGAATGTTCTATTCTAGTCAATTCTTTAACGTATCCAGTGGAAGCTTTATTATAGCTTGGTACTTTCCGTTTTTATCGCCGCTGTCGTAAATAAGACGAATTATGCTACGCGGAATTAATCTTATTCCATGTGAAGGGCATGGGTAAGTTTTGATTATTTGAAGGACGTGAACGATTGTATTTTATATAACTGATTTTTACTTTCGTTTGTTTTGCTTGCCGTTTTCATTTACACAATAAACCTGGGATTACCTAAAGAACATCATTACATGGCAGATCATTACATGGCAGATCATTGCAGGATTTTCTTGTGCAATGAATTTTCAGTTTGATAAAAAAACAAGTAAAATTTTACAAATATATTTTACAAAATTAGAAGTCAGCTGATTTTCGTAAAGCTACAGATAAAATAGTAAAAATTATATGTTGCTACAATAGCAGTCATTTGTCAATCCTATAGTATTATTGATAAATTAATATTACAGCATAAAGGCCATTCAGTTCTTATTAACCATGTAACACTATACAATACCAAGAAAAGTTTTTTTTTTAATCAATATTTTTTTTTTATTTTTAATTTGTGCTTTACAATTTGTCCAGCTGGACATTTGCTAAATTATCAAGAAAAGTATAATCGTCTTCTTAAAGCTTAGTCCGGTCTAATAGACATTGTCTGTAGAAGATTTATATAGATAGTCCATTATGTATATAGACTATCGATAAGTAATGTCGTGTGTCCACATCTAATTTATGCATAAACATCGATTCTTCTTTTCCACTCTAATGGAAAACAAAATACAGATAACATACCAATACTTAGCGCGGAGTGTCTCTGGACTTGTATTGGTTAAAATTCTTATTATAGAGATGTTGATGTTAATTTCTTCTGGCATTGATTATATAAAATAAATCTACTTCGTAGTTGGAATCGTTTCTAAAAATTGTTAGGTAATTATCTGTAAAAGCTTACTCTACGCCGACTTCAGTGACCTCGAAATATGTTGTCACGCACATGATTCTGAACAACTTTTCCCCATAACCCTGCAACAGCAGTCGCATTGCTACAAGAACATATTGCAAAAATAGAAAAGTGGCTTCAAGTTAAACAAATTAAAGCAAACCCTGATAAATGCAACCACATTACATTCACATTGCGAAAACAGTTACCACCAAACATTACACTCAACGGCACGCACATAATACAAACAAGGCAAGTCAAATACCTAGGACTCCACTTTGATACACGATTCACATGGAAACAGCATATCAAATTAATAATAAGCAAAATACAGATAGCAAGGAGACAGATGTACTGGTTAACAAGTCGAAAATCCAAACTAAGCATAGAAAACAAATTAAAAATTTACAAAACCATCATAAAACCAATCTGGACGTACGGAATATCACTATGGGGAACAGCAGCAATGAGCCATATAACCAAACTAGAGGCAATGCAATCTAAAATACTCAGAACAATAGTAAACGCCCCATGGTACGTTAGAAACGAGGACATACGGAAAGACCTTGGAATACCAACGGTCAAGGAAGAGATTAGCAGATTCGCAAGAAGGTACAGAGAAAGAATAGCAACGCACCCGAACCTGCTGGCAGCGGAAACGATCATTACATTCATCGAAAGGAGATTAAAAAGGAAACACCCAGTAGATCTCATAAAGGATATACCTTAACAAGCACGAAGATGGTACCCCATCGGGGGTAGCCACCCACATGTTATACTATTAAACAGCTATAACATTTTACCAAATGTCCTACTGGACAAATTGTAAAATTTAAAATAAATAAATAAAAAAAAAAAATTTTTTACACCGTACGCGCTCACCGTGTGGAAAGAAACTGGTATACTGGTATACTATATATTACTTTTTTGTTGTTAAATATACTCGCATGTAAATATAAATAAGAGAAATGAAACATTTATACTACAGATATGATCCTATAAATTCGCATGTATCTTGCAAATGAATATTTAATCAAATTGGTATCGTGTACGAGCATTCATCGCTACATTAAGCTGCATACAAAAGGTTCGTATACGTTCCACGGCGAGCTAATTAGGAATTAACTCTGCACGGTTTATGGTTCTGCACGAGCCGCTCGTTAAATTAATCTTCTCCGTGTGGACGTCAATTCTCCATTGTGGTTGCACCTGGTCCACTGATTTTAGCCGAGGTTTTACAACTAGTGTGAGCCTCCTACTCGATATTTCAAAATCAAAATTGAAATAATTTCCATTTGTTCGATTTTGCTTTTAGAAAGCCTTCTTATCAAAAGCTTTCTGCTATATTTTTATATTAAAAGTATTTCAACATTTTTATATATTATAAGCAAAAGCTTTTATATCGTTCAACTCGCAAGAGTTATTGCGAAATTACTTTGAAGAATAAGAAACATATACAAGATTTAGTTTTTTTATTGTCACAATTTAATTTATAACATATACTTTATATTATTTCTTTATATCATTTCTATATTATTTTCTATTTACTATGTAAAAATAACTTTGCAATCTAACGTAATAACGTTAATAATTTATTATAGTACATCTCAGTATCAGAAAATACTGAAATAATTAATGCTTTCTAATTAATATACACCGCAGAAAACAAAGGTTTGAAAATTATAAAAGTTATTTCGTTTGTATGCACTGTTTGAACACGCTTAATTAAGAATCAGCTCGATATGCGCGTAATCGATAAATTTTCAAATACTATTTTCTCGGAAACGAAATTGCAGAAAAAAGGATTATTTGGTTTTGTCCAGCCTTCTAGTTAGGAATTATGCAAATCCACATATGTTTGATAAATTTTCCAACTACAGTTTTCAGGACTGAGACCTTCGCTGTTGTAGTTTTGTTATTGATTTTGATTAATTTATTTTGCACCACAGAATCCCCTGGCCTTACTTATATCACGAATATATAATAGATCAATAACATATATACTTTCACTAATAATCGGAGATCTTGTAAAATAGAATAACTTTTTCAAGATTGGATCAAACAAGCATTTCATTTTTTGGAGAATTTAAAAGAATTAGTTTAGTAGACGACGTGTAAAAACTTTTTTGAAAAAATTATGTGTAATTGATCGGAATCGCGAACAAAAAGTTAAGGTCGTGTTTTGCAACTTTTTTATCTGGACCTACAATGGAAATTCAAACAATACATTTTTGAAGATTTACGCCAGTTATAGAAGAGAGTCGTGCAGCATCGATCAATATTTGTTCTGGTTTCTCCACCAGATATTTAAATAAACTTTTATTTGAATAAACAAATGAATATAACAATTCTGTGTAACACAGTTCATACCCACTTTGTGTATTCTATTGTTTTCGCTGTTTTGACACATCAAACGTATAGGTTGATCTTTTTCTATTGTGTATACTATACTTAACCATTAATTGTAATTATCTGCCTCATTTTTGCAATTTTCTTTGTACATTATATACATTACAATTTCAAAAGTTCACACGTGTTTGTCGTCCAGTAGCAGCCAATCAGCTACCAACCAGTACGGACCAACTTTTTTTTATCTGAAAATTCAATCTACTGGCAAATGACATTAAATTCGAAGATGTTCATTCAATCTTTCCTTTACATTTTTCCGCGGAAAAGTGTTTGAAATTCCAAAGCAGAAAAAGAGAAAATGGACAGAGAGGAACACGAACGTAGCTTTGAAGCTACTCCTCGAAGATAGAATGACTTAAATGTTCCAAACATTGACGAATGTGTAGACAGCACGCGTAGAATGTGTCACGTAAAATAACAAAATGAGGTGGTACGTCGTGATAGGTGCGGAAGGAATACTCAGACGTTTAACATAGTTTATTGAGTTTATTGAGAAAAGGTTTAATAGATAGAGTCAACAAATAACAATTAACAAAAACGATTAACAAATAACGACGCGTTGCTATGCAATGGCACTGAGGACTTTCCTATTTCAAGGCGCAAGACAAACTGTCCTTTTGTTCTCAAGTTTACTGATTCTTCCCTTCGTTGCCCATCGATATCCCCCACTAGCGTGCATTCATTAGATGTGCCGCCGCGGCTGGCACGTGTATGCTCTCTCGAGAATTCGGCGAAAAGAGCGTGAAGATATCGATGGCACATTGGGCACGTCGGTGTTGCGCTTTGACGGTGTAGCGCTTTGTGTCCGGAGCCATTGGAAGATTCCGTGACCCGTGCCGCCACAAAAATAAAAAAATAAAAAAAAGGAACTTTATTTTTTTTCTAACAACAATCCACTTTACAATCCACTTCCGAACTATAGGCGTGACATTCCAAGACTAAAGCTCTTATGATTTGACTTTCGATCGGATCCGATTACTTTCTTTTGTCATCCCTCAATATACCCATCGTCCATGCATTTGCTAGGCGTCCGCGACCGTTGCCACGTGCTCTTTCTTCTAGAACCTTCGGCGGAAGGACCGTTGGGATGTTGATGGTTCATTAGGCACTTCAGCGATATACATTGTCGCCAAGTGCCGCCACATCTTTATCTCCATCGTCAGTCCATCGGATTTGAAGTATGCCGGTCGTGACAAATGCATGAAATAGTACTCATTTTATTCGTGATATATGTAAAAATGAAATTTGGGTAAAAATCTCTATTTTAACATCTAAATAACTCTATTAATCATTTAAAGTGAACAATCTACTAATTAAATAATTGTTTGCACGATAATTTTTTGTGTCCTACAAATTACGATATTTTTAATCTTGCAAATTTTCAATTCTTACTATTGGAGTTTCATGAATTTCAAATTGTTAAATTTTGATTTTTGCCGATTCTAGCCCAAAATACAACAGAAAGTATAACGTAGAGCGATTGATACTGCATGACTTTCCTCTATACATGCTAAAATTTTCATCGAAATTTGTTAACGTCGCTATGAATTATAAAGGGCTAAAAATGGGGGAAATCACAGTTTTTCACGACTTTCGGCGTATAACTGTAAAAAATGTGAAGATTTTTAGATCGTTCGACGCCTGTCGCTTGCTTCCGTATCAATCGATTTAACTGATATGAATCTTTAATATGTACTGTTTCAATTTATTCATTTTAGGCCCAGATAAAAAAGTCGAAAAAGCGATCTTTACGTTTTTCTTCGCTACCCTAACATTCTGAATTGCAATGCTTTCTAATTTTTTTCCACGTTATCTAGTAAGCTAATTCTCACCAAAGAATGAAATCGAAAGGGTGTCGGAATATTAATGGGAGCAACTGTATGTTTGAGAAAGTCCAATCTCAACACTCGATATATAATCGTGAAGAAAAGTAAGTGGACACGTAGTGGAAATAGGGATGAATAAAGTTTTGTTGAATATATACAGCTTGTTTGCAATGTAAGTATTAGTTTCAATTATTTGCTAAATAATCTACTATATATACTGTAAAGATTAGCAGATTCGCAAGAAGGTACAGAGAAAGAATATCAACGCATCCGAACCGGATGGCAGCGGAAACAATCAGCACATTCATAGAAAGAAGATTAAAAAGGAATCACCCAGCAGATCTCACAAAGGATATAACTTAACAAACACGATGATGGTACCCCACTGGGGATAGCCACCCACATGTTATATTATTATACCGATATAATATTTTACCAAATGTCCTACTGGACAAATTGTAAAATTTAAACAAATAAATAAAAAAATTATCTTTTTTAGACCATTAAAAAAAATATATACTGTAAGGATGTATGATAAACCAAATTTAATGTACAGTTGCTCACGCAAGTATTCGAACGCATATGCTTACAAATTTCAATTAATAAAATAAGGTGTACTAAACTAATTTGTTAAAACAATTTGATATACAGGGTGGTTGGTAACTGGTGGTACAAGCGGAAAGGGGGTGATTCTACGCGATTAAATATATTTAATTTGTGCTTTACAATTTGTCCAGCAGGACATTTGGTAAATTTTTGTAACTTTGTTGCTAAATAACATGTGGATGGCTACCCCCAGCGGGATACTATCTTCAGGTTTGTCTATTTTATTTCTTTGGCGAGGTCAGTAGCATGTTTTCTTTTTTTTAGTCTTCTTTTTATATGAGTTTTGCTCGTTTCGGTAGCCAGCTGGTTTGGATGTGTTGCCATTCTTTGCTTGTATTTTTTCGCGTATCTTATCACATTGTTGACCGGTCACGAGCTATCCCGTGCTTTTGTCACGTAAAATTACACAAAAGAACAACAAAAAAGAATAAAAAAAAGAAACTTTATTTTTCTTCTAACACTTGGTTTTACAATCTACTTCCGAGCTCTAAGCGTGACCTTTTAAGACTGAAGCTCTTATGATTTTTTGACTTTCGATCGGATCCGATCGCTTTCTTTTGTCATCCCTCAACATCCCCACCGTCCACGCATTTGCCAGGCGTCCGCGGCCGTTGCCACGCGCTCTTTCTTCTAGAGCCTTCGGTGGAAGGACCGTTGGGATGTTGATGGTTCATTAGGCACTTCAGCGATATACATTGTCGCCGAGTGCCGCTACATCTTTATCTCCGATTTTAAAGTGAGCCGGTCGTGACACTTTCACGGCCAAACGTTGCCGACCGGCCACGAGTAAACTCGTGATGTGCTTTTTTTCGCATCAGCATCGTTTTCTCAGTGCGCTGTTGGAGATTATACAGTGCAATTGTTGGTCAGCATACCTCAAGCTGTGTCTCTCGCTTATAAAACCCGTCAAGTTGCGTCAATCAGGTAGAAATGGAAAAAAATTATATAGATGATACAAAACCTACGTGCATATTACAATACAATAAGCACATGAAAGGGATAGATCGCGCAGATAAATATTTGCCGAACAGCAGTATTTTATGAAAAACTTTAAAGTGGTCCAAACAATTAGCATTTTTCTGATAAACTGCACCTTGTTCAAGGCATATAAAACGTACTGTATCTATCTGCCAGAAAATAAAACAAGATACAAAAAATTTCTACTGGAAGTAGCTAGAGAATGGATAACTGCGGATTCCAAAGAATGCAGCATTCCACCTGTTACGATCGTTCGCGGAGAGACGCGGTCGCTAGGAAAACGCGTCAGCGAGAGGCGTAACTTCTCGCTACGATTCTGTTAATCAACACCGCGAAATAGTCGTTCCCCTGTTTCGGTTAGGATAACAGAGGTGGTTCAATGACTTTAACACTGTATTAACAGGTTAACATATAATCGTATATTTAACAATAATAGGATGAATATATTACAGAAAATTGACTCGACTTTACGATATCTCTCAATGTGTAACGTTTTTCTCAACGCGAGAATTGATTGTAATTTTAATAAACATAAAAAAAAAAATGTGTAACGTTTGAGTCGTCAGAAGGGACTGATGCCTTTCGATCATTTCTTTGTCTTGTTTGGAAGACGACCCCCACTATGCTCGGGTCACGCCACCGCTCGCGCCTATGATCACGCATGCCGCCTGCTTCTGTGAAAAACGTAACGGACAAAATTCGACGTTTCTAGAGCTCGCTGCTTGGCGACAACCATGCGCTCGTCGATACATTGTATATGATCCGTCGGGCAGATAAGACGATCTGCCTGCGACACTGTAGGACCGCGAGCGACGGTTAGAAAATACAGCCTGTGGTAAGCCTCGTGGCGTAACACCACCTGATACTTCTCCAATTTCTAAAACAGCTCCTTATAATGAGGCACCCTTCAGGGTTTCCGGATAACTAAGAAACCACGTCTTAGAAAAAATGGTCACTGGCAGAAAAATAAATCCGACTAGAGCGTGTAGAGTATGCTCTTCAAAAGGAAAACGCAGCGAAATTTTTAGGTTGTCCGAAAAGTTTTTTTCGTCTTATAAGGAAATAATGGATGCACAATATTTTTCGTTTTATATTATTTTATCGAATTACGTATGATCCATTTTGTTTTATCAAACTAAAGATCACAACGTTCGACAGAGCAGGTTTCATATTTGTATAAAGATGCGTTGTTGTAAAAGACGTGTCTGTAAAAGAAAAACACTTTCCGGACAACCTAATAGATATATTTGCAAAAGCTGATGTGTACGTGTATTACACGTAGGTGATTGTTACACTGTTTATCATACGAAAAAGAAATATTAAAAGTTGAATAATAAATAAAATTTATTAAAGTTTATTTATGTTGTTTCACTTTCACATCCAATTACGAAATAATAGCCCGTGACATGAGATAAATTCTCAATAAAATTGCCGGTCAACAATGTATAATATTAAGTGACGAGTGTCGTGCAGGTAACATAAAATGATTTCATACAAAAATTAACTTAAAAAAACATTATATTTTAATAATCTATACATGTTTACAACTTTGAACATATCATTTTTCAATATTTTTTCTGTATTTTTTTTATGATAATTTATAAAACATATGCCAAGACGCATTCTTAGCTTGTCGAAACAAGTATTGCAATAATAAGTTGTTTCGTGTCTTTCTCCTGCTTTGTTTCGGTAAGAGCACATCTTACAATCCTTTTTTGTTCCTGTTAAAATTACATGGAGCTTTTTATTTAACCGAATTTCATTAGCAGTCGACGTCAAAGTTCGATCGCGCGATTGTCGAAAATCTCCTCTCAACTGATCTACTAAAGTTTTTATAAATCGCAGGTAGTTGAGTGGCCTTTCGTTCTTTTGCTTTTTTACAGAATATATGAATTAATTAAACGAGATTAATTAAACGCTTCTAAATTTACGAAACTATAACACTTTCGCCACGATCATCGAATCTGAACTAACGTCGGCCACGTTGCCAGAACCATAGATTCGGAAGAATACTTACCTGGCGTAGAGATTACCATGATCAAGAAGGTGGTTTCTCCAGGGTGAGGCTCTTCCATCGCACTACGGTTGAGCTGACCTCTGCGAATACCCCTAATGTGGGTATCTCGGACGTACAATTTTTGATAGACAACACAGGTGTAATCTGTATATATTGTAAATAAACCTATTTAACATCCCCCACCCCCGCCCCCTCCCTTTCATCCCTCCCCTCCACAAAATTAGAAAGTAGAATACCGAAGCGTCCTGTTTTGCGACCAAGTTTTCAGGACAGAAAAATAAATACAAATTCATATAAAAGCTCCGCTCCCCAGCGGCTTAAACCCAAAAAATGTAATAAACACAAAACATGTAAAGCGCCGACACATAATATAGTATGGCTACGTCGTACCGTCGCGTATCGGTACCGTCGCGTATCGGTACCTTTGCCTATCACGTCATTATCAAAATTCATAGTTTATTGTGAATACCCAAATATATCAAAATTGTATCTTGGTTTAAATAAACGCTATTAAAAAAAAAAAAAAATAAATTCGGAAGAATTCCGTTCTCGTCCGATCACGAAAGTTTAAGCAGCGCCGGGCACGGATAGTACTTGGATGGGTGACCGCCTGGGAACTCCGTGTGGTGTGGCTTGAGGCGCGCTGGATCCGCCGCGCCGTGGGGTTCGGGGGTGGGGCTGGCGGCTCAGCGCCTCGCGGCCGCCAAGCAGCCCGGTAGCACACCGCTCCATTAGGGGTGGTATTGTGCGCGGGGTTGGGGGCGGTGTGTCGCTCGCACCGGTTCCCGGGCCTCTCTCGATCGCAGCCGGGATGGTCATCGTGGAGGTTTTAGTCGGTTGGAGTCCGACACTACCACGCTGCTTTCCCCAGAAGCGGCCTGGCATCCGTGCGGATTTCCTCCACGTAAAATAAAAAAAAAAAAAAGATTCGGAAGAATTTGAGCATAAATATTTCATCTCCATCTTAAAGTGTAACACTTCACACTTCATAACAAACAATATAAAGAGTTAAAAAATCTATTTACGAACCAATACTGCGCTCTCGTCAATTGGAAATGGAAATCTAGCATAAACAGGGACGTCGCCTCTCACTCGTTATTCGAGTTGCCACACGGTCGCCTCTCGAGTACAAAGGGTTAATACTTTGCGAACAAAGATGCTCAAAGAATAGGCTTCGCATACGATATCGTCTTGATTGTATTTAATATAGATAAGATTGGAAAAATTATAACTTTGTAGGATAATATAATTAAAAAATGGTTGACAAAACAAGGACTAGAATGGACTGCTCAGAAAACGGAAATAATTCCTCTTACTGGTACTAAAGTGTCTGAATTTAACACCGATTTTTTCGTAAGATGCTAATATGTGTTGCAAAAACCAGAATTAATATTGCTCGGTATTCTTTACTGATCGGTAAGTACTGCACGACTCTCCCTTAATCTTGACAAACTGATTTATGTGAAAATTAGTAAAAATTTATGGGGAAATTAAGAAGGAAACATAATTTTTAATATATTATTTACACAAACCAATTTTTCAAAAGTCATTTACATAGTCAGATTCGTCATCGAAGAACACGAAATTCATCCATCCACAAAATTTCTCTATCTCGAATAATTTCCGAGATATTAAATAAAATATGGTTCAAATATGTTTTCAAAAGTTACTTAGACAGTGTAACGAAAGAATTTAAAGAATAATTAGAAGATCGTTATTTAATCGCCTAATTTATTGTTTTATTATATAGATATATGTAGTATCGTGGAAAGGTCGTCTAAGAAATACCCGATGAACTATAGCTTCAATATTCCATCAATATATCCTCGGTCCTTCAGTCAAACAATTACTCGGAAGAAGGCGTACGTGGCCATGAATACGGACAGTTAATTGGGAGTCAAGTATGACGTTATGAGTTGTAAATTGTTAGTTGTGAGTTGTGAATTATCAATTTAGTTGTCTTAGTTATATCACATTATTGCATTAAATTCATATTAAATAATCATCGTTTCCTGTTTACACCACTGTAAATAAATCCATCTTTCAATATATTTATCATATAGAATAGAAATCACTGAAAATCCTAATTTCTCGTAATTCTTATGATCATTCTATATATAAATGTTTATAAAACTTGAAATGCTATTTTTGGCAAAACGTTTCTGTTTTATGATACAACATTAAACATACTTCGGAGAAAGAATTTTAACTTACTAAATAGTGTAAATATGCATAATATACACAGTATATACAATATGTTATATTTATTATAACTGTAATATATTGCACTACAGAACATTCTGAACATTCGAATCCTCGTTATCTGAATACCCTGATATCTGCTATTAACAGATACTTTCTTCTGATAAATACTATCATTATATTATACGTATTGTTATATGTATAATATGTCTTTCATAGTTGCGAAAAATCTCATTAAAATACTGGATATAAAATTTTACTAAGAAACTGCACGAGTGGATGTATTTTTTTTTTTTTTTATTTATTTATTTTAAATTTTACAATTTGTCCAGTAGGACATTTGGTAAAATGTTATAGCTGTTTAATAATATAACATGTGGGTGGCTACCCCCAATGGGGTACCATCTTCGTGCTTGTTAGGGTATATCCTTTATGAGATCTACTGGGTGTTTCCTTTTTAATTTTCTTTCGATGAATGTGATGATCGTTTCCGCTGCCAGCCGGTTCGGGTGCGTTGCTATTCTTTCTCTGTACCTTCTTGCGAATCTGCTAATCTCTTCCTTGACCGTTGGTATTCCAAGATCTTTCCGTATGTCCTCGTTTCTAACGTACCATGGGGCGTTTACTATTGTTCTGAGTATTTTAGATTGCATTGCCTTGGATGTATAAGAAATTAGTATTGTGGCGGCACGGGTCACGGAACTTTCCAACGGCTTCGTGATACAAAGCGCTACGCCGTCAAAGCGCAACACCGACGTGCCCAATGTGCCATCGATATCTTCACGCTCCTTCCGCCGAATTCTCGGAAGAGCATACACGTGCCAGCCGCGGCGGCACATCTAATGAACGCACACTAGTAGGGATATCGATGGGCAACAAAGGGAAGAATCGGTTCGATCTGGAAGAGGACATCCTACCCCGAGCCGCGAAGCGCGAATGGTGAAGAGAAGCGAGACAGTTATTCTTCGAGAGATCGGTCAATCGCCACTATTGTTAATCGTTGCTATCGTTAATTGTTATTCATTGTTATCAAGTGACGGAGTTTAATAAACGCTATTGTTGAATACATCTGAGTATTCCTTCCGCACCTATCACGACACACCACCTCAGTATATATAATTTTGCGATTGACCAGCTTTGTTTATCAATAATCAATATACCGTAAACATAAATTTTACGCAAGTTGGAATAACATACGAAAATGATAAGAATCTGGTTATGCCGAAGTATTTGAGCCATTGGAAAGTGTTGGTTTTAGAAAGAGATGATCAAGGATAATACTCAGGTAGATAATAGGGTGGGGCAGCTTGAAACATTCAAAAAATGTACCTAACTCTATTATGTGCAAAATTTATGTAATTCAATAACCAAAAAATATGGGATTTTCAAGTTTTGAAACATATTGACAATTTCTTTCTACCTTTTTCTTTAACTTTATTTACACGTATAAAATTTAATATTAGAAAAAAGATTATTCTATTGCATTTTAATTTTAATTTCCTTATTCAAATATGTGAGACTTTACTAGACTATACAGACTATACAGGATGTCTCGGATACTGCTGTAGCGAGCCGCGGGACAGAAACCGTTGGAGCGTTTGCTGTCGAGTGCCGCTGCAAATGAACTGAGGATGATTCTATGCGAAAAAATAAGTCGAAAATATATAATAAGATTTTTTCATTTGAGACTTCATTTATGAAAAAATCGAGTTAGAAAATTTGTCGAGTATAAGTAAACTAGGCTAATTTCAGTCTGGACGAATAATCGGCAGGAGGTTATTCTGCGTGTGAAAATGAGTCGAAAATGTAAAACAAAATTTCTTCATAGGACGCGTCATTTCTGAGAATATTTGAGAAATTTGACAAATTGTGAATGTAAACAACTAAATAAAAAAAAAAAGAAAAAAAAATAGTACGCGAGTAACAGGCTTATTCTTTACTAAACACGTTGAAATACTATTTTTTTTTATACAAAGTCATATTTTTCACTCATTTCCACATGTGGGATAACTTCTCGCTGATTGTTAGCCGTACTCATTAGCCAAATTCACATATTATTATGCTAATCGAATTTTCAAACTCGATTTTCTCGAAAATGAAGCCTCAAATGAAAACGTTTATAGTATAATTTCGACTTGTATTTTCATGTAGAATTATCGCCTCATTTGTATCATTAACCCTGAGACAACTTGTATTATGAATTTAAAGGATTAATCTACAAAAATTTGAAAAGCAAAGTGCGAGTTTTTTTGTTAACTTAACAAGATCTCTTTTTGCCACGGTCAAGTATATCTTCTGCATTTTTCCGAATCCATAATACGAATATCGTTTAATGTAATCGTCGCATGAGTGGCTGGCGATATGATGGCAAGCGGTATAAATATTCGACGGATGAATAGAGACAGCCAGAGTTGGACAAAAATTTTGTCGTATTTTTAAACTCATATCACGGTAAACGGCGTTTACTATTGCGTCACTACGAGTCAAGCGTCATTTAACGGAACGATATTAGGAAATCACCCGCGAACGTCATTATAATTCGCTCTACTTAGTCTGCACATTCAGTTCCAAATACAACCGATTTCCTATATAATTTTACGCGTCGATGTGTCCGTGTGATTGAATATTCTGAACTGCTATTGAATGTGGTCATTTAGTATGCTTACTATATTCCTGGCCTTCGTACTTGCATTTGCCCTAAGCTGTTAATCTAGGCAATCCAATAGGCAAATACCATCCAACTAAACAGCCATTAAATCTGAAGATCATTTCAAACTATTTGATACAACTGTTTTTTGGAAACAATAAACGTATATTTTTGGTTTCTTTCTCTAAATTTCCTTATTCTTAACACTTAGCCAACCGAATAGGGAGATCTCCTCGTTGTAAAGTATGTCGCTGCGTGACCAAGCGAGGGTATCTCCCTTTTTGACTGTAGCAACGCGTTTTCCCTTTTTTATAGTTATTATCAGTTATTGTTTACCTGAAATTGCTCCAAATTAATTGCGCCACTTGTTCTGCTTTTACAAAGTACAGTATATGTAGCGGCATTCGATAGCAAACCTTCCAACGGTTTCTGTCTTCTATATTCTATAAATCTTAGGATTTCTCTACCTAAGGTTCTTCAAACGAACAAATAGTCTGTCTTAGTATTCCCTAAATCTATCACTTCCTACGGGAAGATACGGGAAATCTGCTTTTTCTCGCGTACGATGTTTCCCGCTAGCAATTTTCTCTCAAGGGCGGTTAGTATCCTTCCTCAACCACCAACCTAAAGATTAACCAATTAATAGCAACGTCCATTTCTCTCACTTTCCTAACGAAGGTTTTGCTCGACGAATCCGATGATCTCGTGTACATTGAGAGTGTTGTTAATAAATATACTGTTAATTATACTCTGGTATTTCTTCAGTACCTATCACGACCTATCCACCTCATATACAGGGTGGTTGGTAACTGGTAGTACAAGCGGAGAGGGGGTGATTCTACGCGAAAAAAGAAGTCGAAAATATAGAATAAAAATTTTTCGTTTGAGGCTTTGTTTTCGAGAAAATCGACTTTGAATTTTGAATCACCCCCTTTCCGCTTGTACCACCAGTTACCAACCACCCTGTATAATAAAATACATCAATCTAGTGGTGATAAAATTAATTCAACAGTTACACTATCAGTTATGACTAAACAAAGTTATAATCGAACGATACCACATTGTAAAGAAATATTAAAATGCATTATGAATTTTTAATTTCACGTTCGAGTCGTGTTATTTATCTTTAATCATTTTTAATGTTTTTAATTTTACCTATGTTTTTTTATACTTTAAGTATATACTTTTAATTTGATGTTTTGTATAAAGAATATGTGGAATCTCTAAATAAAATCATTACCGCAAAATATAATTGACCACTTAAACAATGTAGTATCATGGACAGATTGCCTAAGAAATATCGGGTGAACTATTGTACAAACAATGTAGCTTTTTTTTTTTTTTTTTTTTAAACTGTTTATTTGAGCCAAGATACCAATTTTGAGTACATTTGTTATTCACAATAAACTATGAATTTTGATAATGTTGTGATAGGCAATGGTACCGATACGCGACGGTACGACGTAGCCATACTGTGTTATGTGACGGCGCTTTACATGATTTGTGTTTACTACATTCTTAGGGTTTGAGCCGCTGGGGAGCGGAGCTTTTGTATGAATTTGTATTTTCTTTATTTTTTCCATGTCCTGAAAAACTTGGTCGCAAAAACAGGACGCTTCTGTATTCTACTTTTTGATTTTATGGAGGGGTGGGATGAGCGGGAGAGGGGTGGGATGAGCGGGAGAGGGGTGGGATGAGCGGGAGAGGGGTGGGGAGGGGGGTTTTAAATAGATTTATTTACATAATTTACAGTATAAACACATTACACCTGCGTTGTGCGGTGTCCGAATCTCTTATTTTGTTGTAGGTTTGGTATCCACCAATATTTTTTTGTGTTTTTTCTGTGTTTGTCTTCGGTGTCTCTCCGGGGGAGGGCCATGTTGTATCTCCACCTGGTGTCTGCGGTCTGCCCGTTCATGTTTTCTTCATAGAGTATGGTTTTGATCCCTATTTTTCTTTTTATGTGGTAAATGATTGGAATGTTATTTTGGTCCTGGAGGTAGTTTTTTTCGTCTAGGTATAGGAAGGCCTCTGGGGGGATGTAGCCTGTTGTCAGGGTGACAAACAATGTAGCGAGAAAGCCTAAGTGCCGACAGGCCGAAAGGGTCGGAAAACTTGAATGGGCCAAGAGGCCCATCAATGTGTTGTCGGTCTGTCAGTCGAATAGTTACTTGGAAGAAGACGCACGTGGCCATGAATGCGGACGGTTACGAAATACGTACGTGGTGGGGGTAAAAAGATGACAAAGGGATGCTTAAGGGAGAAAGACGAATTAATCAGCAGTCGTTAACTGAAAGTCAAACTGTGAGGAGTCGTTAGTTGAGAGTCGAGTCGAAAGAGAGTTGTCGAGTTGTTATGAATTGTAAACTATTAGTTGTGAGTTGTGAATTATCCATTTACTTGTCTTAGTTATAGCACATTACTGTGTTTAGTTCACGTTATAATAACCATCGTTTCCTGTTTAATTCATTGTGAATAGATCCATTTATCAATAAATGTATCATATAGGAAAGAAATCATTGGAAATCCTAATTTCTAATATTTCTGAATAAATCCTATAATAATTTGTAGACTTCTTTGTTCTCTAAGTGGTAAATGTTAGTCCTCGATACTTGAAAAAGTGCGCGGTGGACAGCGTATAATTTGGCTTGTCCGAACGCGGTGAGAAACGTATAGCACGCTGTTCCCTACATGTTAATATAGTATAAACTGAAGTGCTTAAGAATTGTGTATGTAATGACCCATAGCCATAAAGAAAATCCCAGGGTTTAAGCGCATGTGTTGGCCACATATCCTGCGGAACATCCGGGGCCAGGACGTCGTAAAAGAATACACCCTGGGACTTACAAAAACGCTTAGGGTCCTTCGCCAAAAGAAAGTTTCCCTACCCCGGAATAAAACTGTCTTTTTCGGGACCTCGGCACAGAGTCACAGAGAGACATCAGTGATCAGAGTGATCAGTGAAGTCGAGTCGTCGGTGAGCGCGAGAAGAACAGTACAAGTACGGCCTAGGTAACACGCGCTAGTAAGACTTGTAAAGTTTTCCTCGCCACATTGTTAAATCAATCCGCGGAGTATTTTCTTGGCACTCTACGCGTGCTACTATCTCAAATTGGTGATTTAAAGTGAAAGTGATGAACGTTTAGTACCACGAAGACATCGTTTCTACAAATCGCAAGTGTTCGAAATGGCAAGTGCCAACGAGGAAGAGCGCGCGACGAACGCCACGGACAACGTAGACATCGTGAGCCAACTATTCCGCGTACCGCAAGTGTGGCCCAAAAATATAAAGCTGTGGTTTATCGTATTAGAAACATATTTCAAGGCGATCCACATCACCAGTAACCAATGCAAATTTATCGTCCTCATCGAGTACCTCTGAGATCAATATTTAGATCAAGTCGAGGACATAGTGATCGGCCCGTCGGCGACGGGAAAATACGAATGGCTGAAGAGCGAAGTTATCAAAAAATTGACCGATTTGGAGAGTTCGGGAATGCGGAGGTTGCACGAGGGCGAAGAAATTGAAGATAGGACCCGTCCCAGTTCTACAGGCACTTGAAGAAGCTGGCCATCCCATCAATCTCGGACGACTACGTTCTGAAAAGCTACGCTCTGGAAAGACCGTTTCCCGGTAAATACGCAACGGGTCCTGTCCGTCGCAAGCGGAATAAATGCAAACGTCTTGACTGAAATAGCAGATCGGATCCACAAGATGTAGCTCGAGGCAAGACGCGTTCCGGACGCGATACAAGACGAGATAAATCAATTGGAGATGCAAATTAACGCGCTGAGCCTCGACAGCCGGCGCCGTCCAAGGTTATGCTCGAGACGCCACCGTATCTCACCGCATATTCGTGACCAACAGGAGTTCGAGGATTTCCTTCCTCGTGGACACTGCAGCCGACCTATTACACGGATCCGCGAACAGAAATGAATACGTTCGCGGCCAATGGGACACGCATCGCGACGTCCTTGAACCTGTTTCTTCGACGTGACTTCAAATTGCTTTTCGTAATGGCGGACGTTAACGCGCCTAGTTACTACGGGTGCTGGTGAACCCGCGAAACAAACCCGACAAAGGCCGACACTGCGTCGATAAAAACGATCATCGGCGAATCAACGTAACACCAGTTCCTCGCGGAATTCCCGGACCTAACCCGTCCACCCGTCTTCGAAGAAGGAAGAACCCGGCACGGCGTAAAACGTCAGGACCACCCGTCTATAGCAAGACGCCTCGTCCCCAACCGCCTCAAACAGGTGAAGGCGGAATTCGAGATGATGTTGGAGCAAGGAGTGATTGTCATCGAAGAGCCCGTGGGCATCGTCCTCGACGTCCATCCCTGCACGTCGTCCCCGAAAAAGACGGAAGACTGCGACCGTGCGACGACCACCGAGCGCTGAACGCCCGCACCATGCCTGGCAGGTATTCATCGTCGCATATCGAAAGCTTCGCGCAACAACTGCATGGTAAGCGAATCTTCTCGAAAATTGACCTCGTTCACGCGTACCATCAATTTCCGATCGCGTCCGAGGACATCGAAAATACAGCGATCGCGGCTCCGTTCGGGCTATTTGAAGCGGCAAATGCAATGTTTGGACTTCGCAACGCGGCACAAACGTGTTAGAGATTCGTCGACGAAATTACGGACGGTTTAGATATCGTTTTCGCGTACATCGACGATTTTCTGGTAGCCTCGGAAGACGAGAAGCAACACGGCGAACACTTGCGAACGCCATTTAACCGCCTAAACGATTACAGCGTGGTAATAAACCCCGCGAAATGTGAATTAGGCGCGCGTGAGATCGCATTTTTGAGGTATACGGTAGATGTCGATGGAATAAAACCGCTAGCCGAACGCGTGGATGCGATAATAAAAGTTCGGAAGCCCGCGACCGTCAAGCACCTGCGAAGGTACCTCGGTATGATTAACCCCTACCGTCGTTTCATACCGGGGGCCGCGAATATTTTCCAACCGCTTGAGGTGGTACGTCGTGATAGGTGCGGAAGAAATACTCAGACGTTTAACAATAGTTTATTGAGTTTATTAAGAAAAGGTTTAATAGCTAGAGTCAACAAATAACAATTAACAAAAACGATTAACAATAACGACGCGTTGCTATGCAATGGCACTGAGGACTTTTCTATTTCAAGGCGCAAGACAGACTGTCCTTTTGTTCTCAAGTTTACTGATTCTTCCCTTCGTTGCCCATCGATATCCCCCACTAGCGTGCATTCATTAGATGTACCGCCGCGGCTGGCACGTGTATGCCCTCTCGAGAATTCGGCGAAAATAGCGTGAAGATATCGATAGCACATTGGGCACGTCGGTGTTGCGCTTTGTGTCCGGAGCCATTGGAAGATTCCGTGGTCCGTGCCGCCACACGCTTAACGATATGTTGAAAGGTGTAAAGAAGGGAAATGCGCCCATGGCGTGGTCGGAAGAGGTCGAAAATGCTTTCCGTGAGTCGACTCGATACCAGGCGCGCCGGTCAGCCTCGCGGTAGACGCGTCCGATTACGCGGTAGGAGCGGTCTTACAGCAGCGTGTGAACGACAGATTGCAGCCGCTGGGGTTCTTTATGAAATCTGTCACCCCCGCACAGCGAAAGTACAGCGCGTATGATCGCGAATTACTCGCGATGTACACAGCGGTTAAACGGTTTAGACATGCCATGGAAGGGAGAGATTTTGTGATTTTCACAGAGCACAAACCTCTCACATACGCGCTTAACCAAAACCTCGATAAGTGCTCGCCGCGCCTATTCCGACGCCTCGGTTATATCGGCCAATTTACGAGCGACATCCGGTATATCAAAGGGCCAGACAACAATATAGCTGACGCCTTACCTCGTATCGAAACGATAGGGAAATCGGTCGACCACCGAACTTTAGCAGCCGCGCAAGAGAACGATACCGAGTTACGCGAAATCGTCAACTCCGGCACGTGCTTGTTGCAGCGAAAAAAGGTACGTTTCCCCGACCACGACGTGGATATATTTTGCGACGTAACGAGCAAAGTCGCACGACCGTATGTACGCAACAACCTTTGTAAAAAAGAAAGAGAAAAAAATGTAGCGGCCCATGGCCATAAAGAAAGTCCCAGGGTTTAACCTCTTAGGTACGATACTATAACTGTAACACTATAGTGGCTTTCGCGGATGTCATCTTATATTACGACGCGCCACTATAGTGGCTGACTCTACTGACTTAATCGCTCACCGTTTGAACTATAGGATCTTTTTAATTTGTGATTGTTTTGATCTATCCCTCTATCCCTCAATTTTCTTTTTTGTATTTTTTTTTTATTTATTTCTTTCAATTTTACAATTTGTCCAGTAGGACATTTGGTAAAATATTATAGCTGTTTAATAATATAACATGTGGGTGGCTACCCCCAATGGGGTACCATCTTCGTGCTTATTGGGGTATATCCTTTATGAGATCTGCTGGATGTTTCCTTTTTAATCTCCTTTCGATGAATGTGATGATCGTTTCCGCTGCCAGCCGGTTCGGGTGCGTTGCTAATTTTTCTCTGTACCTTCTTGCGAATCTGCTAATCTCTTCCTTGACCGTTGGTATTCCAAGGTCTTTCCGTATGTCCTCGTTTCTAACGTACCATGGGGCGTTTACTATTGTTCTGAGTATTTTAGATTGCATTGCCTCTAGTTTGGTTATATGGCTGATTGCTGCTGTTCCCCATAGTGATATTCCGTACGTCCAGATTGGTTTTATGATGGTTTTGTAAATTTTTAATTTGTTTTCTATGCTTAGTTTGGATTTTCGACTTGTTAACCAGTACATCTGTCTCCTTGCTATCTGTATTTTGCTTATTATTGATTTTATATGCTGTTTCCATGTGAATCGTGTATCAAAGTGGAGTCCTAGGTATTATCCCTCAATTGTCTCACATTCTCGCCAACTACATGAGGTTGTTTTATGGTTTTCTGCTCGCTCTCTGCACTTTCATACGTTTGTACTTCATCGCTCTGCGCATGTATATCTTCGCGTTCGATATTTTTTGGGAAACTGAAATTAACACTTTCCATCGATACTTGTTCAGGCTTAAACATTACGTCGCGGCTCAATATTACATCTCTCACGTTCGGCACGTACACGCGATGCCCTTGTCCGTCACCTAGATAGTCTAAGTATCCTTTTCTTGCCTTTTTATCAAGTTTCCTTCTCTTCTCCGCAGGTATGTGTGCGAAGCACTCAGTACAGAGAACTTTAAACTTTTCTAAAACTGACGGTTTCCCGTACCACAATTTATACGGCGTTTTGTTGTCCTGTCTCGTCGGCCCCGTCTTGTTAATGACCTGAACTGCGGTGTTCATGGCTTCGACCCATAAGAACAACGGTAGATTTGTTTTTGAATACAGCATCGACCGGTCCGCCTCCATCGTTCTATTTTCCCTCTCTGCGACGCTATTTTTTCAGGAGTGTATTTGACGCTGATTGTATGTTTAATCCCCTTGCTTCTTAGAAAACTTTCAACTTACTTATTTTTTAATTCTTTCCCTTCATCGCTATGAATTTCTTTGATTTTACTATTGAACTGATTTTCAACTTCTAGGCGAAAGGCTTTTAGTTTTTCAATTACTTCTAACCTGTGTCGTAAGAAGTTGAGGTGGTGTTTGGGATAAGGTGCCAAAGAAATACTCGGCGGTGTTCAACAATATATTTGTCGGGTTGAGATTGGAATTTTGGGCGCGTGACAACTCTTCATGTGGATTAGCCATCGTTTCACACAGCCGAGATTATATTTACACGTATATACAAGTCTATCACAAAGCTTAACAAATAATAAGTCTAATGAACAATAAGTTTGATGAACAATAAAGTTAGTGAATAATAAATAATTACACGAATAATTAAGTTTAACAGATAATAAGCCTAATGAACAATAAGTTAACGAATAGTAAGTTTAATGAATAATACGATTTACGAATAATAAGTTTAATTAACACTATTAGCAATGTTTTTGGTTCAAACGAATCCACGGTCACCGGGATAACTCTTTACTAAGCGTACATTAATCTTAGGCGCCAGAATACGATTGTTGAAAATGCTCGATGTGTCACTCTCCAAGGCAATCGCAAGAATGCCAGCCTCGTCGAGATCGTTCTCGCCCTACGATTGCATTTTTGTTTTCTATCCTCGTTTGGAAGCATCGAGAAGGTTCCAAACGCCCGTTGCTAGGCGGCCACCGCCTGAAATTTGATACACGCTCGTTGGAAGCATCGAGAAAGTTCCAAACGCTGCTGATAGGCAGTTTTTGCTTGGAGTTAGATTACTCGTACGACGTATGTCCCATTGTCTCGGCACTTCCGAGGCAACATCATATATGGCTAGGCCCGCTCCCGAAGCCACAACCACATTTCTCGGAAAACCGATACAACCACTCCAGACCTCCGTTAGGCAAAATGTCCATCCCGTGACCGTGGCTACGTTCGGCGACCAATTATCACCTCGAACCCAATCTCGCTATCGCAAATCTTAAACAATTATAGCTATGATAAAATCTAGGCTTGAGTACTAGAGGACGTTCCCAAAATTTCCAAGGAAAGGCTTTGGCTTTCCTTTCATCTCCGACACGGCCATCCTGACTATCACACGTCCTTGGGTGTACCTTCGACAACAAAACAAAAGGAAACAAGATTAGCATCATTATGATTAGCGTTCAAAGTGCCAGTTGCATCCCGTGGGCTATTAGTCGGGTCGTAATGACATGATGGACCATTCTCGATTTCGCACCCAAATGAGTGTCATCCTTCGAATCGCACATTCACTCAAAGTTCGTTCCATAACCAGCTTCGTAACATTACCGCTGTCGATACTAGACCAGCTCCAGCTTCATGGCATTGTCGCTGTCGGTACTAGACCAGCTCCAGCCTCGTGACATTGTCACTTCGATCCTCTGAGATCGGGGTACTCACATCGCCATGGTCACTGTTCTCGTCATCACCCCAGACATCCAACTCAGCAGGAATGCAACTATCCGGTATTTTTCTTAACCTATCATGACTGTACTTGTATGACCTTTTCCCACCCAGTGTTTTCAAGGTATATCGGTCTCCTTCCAGAACCTCCGATATCACAAATGGACCCCTGAATTTTGGATCTAGTTTCGTCTGGTTCCTTTCTTCATTTTGGAGTAGTACCAAATCACCGAGATTAAACCTAACCACTTTATCTTTGGGTTTTATCGAATCTCTCTTTGTCGTACCTAGCACTAGTTTCCATTTCTTTTATTGCCTGTTATTTTACACTGGAGATGTCTATTTCTTTTTCCTCGATGTTATCAGGTAGCAATAAGTCATACGGCCTTGCTGCTCTACCGATCAATAACTCTAAAGGGCTCGATTTGGTTACACGGTTGGTGGTGCAATTCAAAGCCAACTGTATCTCCCCGATCGCGTCTTGCCATGAACGCCCGGTCGTTTCTACCGTTGTGAACATATTTTTTAGCATACTCATAACACGTTCTACCTGCCCATTGGCCCTACTTGCACCGGTTGCAATCAAATGAACTTTAATTTGTTTACTTCCGCAGAACTCTTGAAATTCCCGGCCCGTGAAACATCTACCCTGATCTGCTATTATCCGACAGGGACTACCGAACAAAAATATAGTGGACTTAAGTGCTTTGATAATGCTAAGCGAATCCAATTTGCGAGTGTGATGTAAATACACGAATTTCGTGGAGGCATCGACCAAGACGATGACATACTCTTTCGAGTCATTTTTGCCACTTAGTTTGCCCGTTATATCCATGTGCACTGTATGCCACAGTATGCCGGTCTTAGGTATAGGATGTAGTTCAGCTTGTATTTTACCTGAACTAGCTTTCGAAACTCGACAAGCATGACAGTTCTCGACGAATTTACGAACATATTTCGCCATTCCCTCGAACCAGTAATACTCGTACAGTTTCTCAAGCGTTTTATCCCAACCTAAGTGCATAATTGACTGATGCACATGGTTAATGACGGACCATCTAAAGCCTCTCGGATCAATGGGTAAGCAGGGGGTTCTGCCCTTTCGTTGTATCTTACGATAAAGGGTACCGGATCGCAGTTCGTACGTATTCGCGATATCTTCCGCGAGCTCTTCGTTCTGTAATTTATTGACGATTTCGGAGATTTGGGGATCGCGACGTTGTTCCGCTAATAGCCAGTCTTCGGAGATCTCAGCCAGATTAATCTCTTTCTCTGCGACTTTGTTGATCATACGGCGATTCGAGTCTACGGGGTTTCGCGAAAAGAAATCTACGTGGGCCATTCGTTTACCCTCTCGATACATGATGTCAAAATCAAATGTTTGCAAATAAGCCCACCACCTATAAACCCGGTCGTTTAAATTTACTTTGTTGCTGGAAGCTTTCAAAGAATTACAGTCGGTAACAACTAGGAATTTCCGCCCATGTAAATAGTGTCGGAAATGCTTCACGGCGCTTACTACTGCTAATGTCTCCAGTTCGTACGAATGATATCTGGATTCCGCGGGACTGGTCCTTTTACTATAGTATTCAATGACTCTGTTTTTCCCCTCGACCTTATGCATTAAAATAGTCTCATACCCCTCCGAACTAGCGTCGGTATGTAGTTCTATGGGATGATTGGGGTCAAATATCATTAACACCGGCGCGTCAGTCAGGACGGAAATTACCTTTTGTCTTATCTTTTCGTGCCTATCCGTCCAAGTTATGTGCTTGCTACTAGAAGTGAGTGCATACAAGGGTTTCATCACTTGTGAAAATTTAGGAATAAATTTTCGGAAGTAAGAGGCCAAACCTATGAACTGCCTAAGCTGCGTGATGGTCGACGGTGCGGGTAAAGAATTCAAAGCTTGTATTTTTCCCGGGTTTGGACGAACTTCTCCGTTACGAATTACATATCCCAAATAAAGTACCGACGTCTTCAGAAAGGAACATTTTGGGAAATTAAAAGAAAATGCGGCGTTTACGAGGGTGTTTAGTACAATGTGCAACCTTTCTAGAGCTTGGTCTATCGAGCCGGCAATTATTAGAACGTCGTCCAAATAAACAACGACATACGAATAAGCGAGGTCGCCTAAGGCTTTGAAAATGGCTCTCTGGAAAATGGCTGGTGCATTTTTCAACCCAAATGGCATCGTTACGTATTCGTATTGACCGTCGGGGGTAACGAACGCTGTATATTCCGTCGAGTTAGGATGAATGGGAATCTGGTGAAATCCACTGGCAATGTCCAGGCTAATGAAGTATCTCGCACTCTGCAATCTCGCGATTTGATCAGCAATAAGGGGCAAGGGATACCGATCCGCGACCGTATTTTTATTTAGCGCTCGAAAGTCTACACACAATCTGTCTGAGCCATCCTTCTTCTTCACGAGTATCATGGGGCTCGCGAATGGCGAGTTACTAGGTCTTACAATTTGTGCTCTAATTAATTCGTCTATTCTCTCACGTACAATTCTTCGTTCTTCCTCGCTAAGCCTGTAAGGGCTTCTCTGCACGGTAACGTTGGGATCAATTAGCCGTATTTCTAACTGGCCTGTACTGACGCGAGTACGCGGGAAACCCGTAATGAATGATTCTTTAAATTTTTCGAGAACAGAGATTAATCGATCTTTATCGTTACCGGTCACATCAGTGTCAACCTCGTTAATGTCGACCGCATCTTCCGCGACTTTACCACAGGCGTTAACGATTTTTGTTTTACAAATAACGAGGCTATTTTGCGTGATATTTACGCCGAATCCTTGGCTTAAAATCTCGCGACCAATCATGATATCGTATTTTAAGTAATCATCAGCAAGGACATGAAAAACTATCATGAAAGACCATTAATACAAACAGTGGACAAAATCTGAAGCGTACTCTTAACACAAGTATTCCCGATCCCCCGCATCACTACTATATCGGTTATTCTTTTACCCGAAAATTTCGAGGCTAAGGACTCTTTAATTAACGAAAACTTGGCTCCAGAATCAAAGTAAAATGGATACGATTCACCCAGATGGCTTAATCTACCAGCCGGAGCTTCCACTACACAGGAGTCCAGCGATTCTTCGATGGAATCGTGGTTTCTTTTCCGCAATGATGGACAATTAGACGCGATATGTCCCTCCTCATGGCATTTGAAGCAAGTCACCTTCGACGATGCAGCTGGTCGTTTTCCCTCTGGATTTCGTATACCCTGCTCCTTCCCCGTTTGTTTCTTCACGTGACACTCCGTTCTCCTGTGTCCGTGAGCACCACAGCGGTAGCACTTGATCCGAAAAACTGACGGCCTGCTTCGTTTAGCTTCAGGTTCCGTCGGTGGATCATTCGACGAAGGTACCAGTCCCTTTCTCGCGTAGGAGAGAGCTCTCATTTCCTTATGGAATTCATCCTGGGTCTGGATATCGTTCATAAGTGCTATCCGTTCGACACGCTGGTCATGCGAACTCAGTCGTAGAAGGACGACGGCGTTGATTAGTTCGGCGTGGATTGGATCTCCCCATTTCGCCGACAGAAGGGAGCGAAGACGATTCCCAAAAGCCCCCGTAGTTTCGTCCTTCAGTGGTTGTTCGTTGAACATCCTCCTTAGCAATGAGGTTGCCGTCTCCGTGCCACCATAACGCGCAAGAAAATGTTCCGTAAACTTTGTCCAAGTAAGACCACTGACCGGAACTTGCGTAAGCTACTGTGCTGCTGTACCCTCTAGAGCACGACTTATAGTGAGATATAATTCGTCGTCTTGTAGAGGCCTTTTTTCCATTATCACACAAACATTCGCGCACCACGCGGCCGGGTCGGCGCCCGCGACTTGGGGGTTAAAACGCGGTAGCGAAAATTTTTCGGGTTTTACACTCGGTTCCTGCTCCCTCGGTTTTTGCGCTAGCGTTTGAATTAACTCGCGCATAAAGGCCATCTGCTCTTGTATCACTTTAAGCGGTTCTGATCCCACTTCTGATGTCGGGTTATGATTGGAATTTTGGGCGCGTAACAACTCTTCACGTGGATTAGCCATGGTTTCACAAAGCTGAGATTATATTTACACGTATATACAAGACTATCACAAAGCTTAACAAATAATAAGTCTAATGAATAATAAGTTTGATAAACAATAAAGTTAGTGAATAATAAATTGTACGAATAATTAAGTTTAACAGATAATAAGGTATGGAATGATTATATGGCTCTCTTTAAAAACAAAGATTGACCCGAGAAATGGGGACAGGAGTATATAAGGGCAGTTTCATTTGGATTACGAGTTAGTTAGTTAGTTAGTCGTTGGACGAATTGCTGATTGAGTTATCGAGAAAGTTACCCGAATCGTGTTGAGGTGGTACGTCGTGATAGGTGCGGAAGAAATACTCAGACGTTTAACAATAGTTTATTGAGTTTATTAAGAAAAGGTTTAATAGATAGAGTCAACAAATAACAATTAACAAAAACGATTAACAATAACGACACGTTGCTATGCAATGGCACTGAGGACTTTTCTATTTCAAGGCGCAAGACAGACTGTCCTTTTGTTCTCAAGTTTACTGATTCTTCCCTTCGTTGCCTATCGATATCCCCCACTAGCGTGCATTCATTAGATGTGCCGCCGCGGCTGGCACGTGTATGCTCTCTCGAGATTTCGGCGAAAAGAGCGTGAAGATATCGATGGCACATTGGGCACGCCGGTGTTGCGCTTTGTGTCCGGAGCCATTGGAAGATTCCGTGGCCCGTGCCGCCACAGTGTATTACGTTGGTACTCGTCATCCCGTGGACCGTGGATTCGTTATCGAACCTGAATTCGGTGTCACCATCATCTCGACCATCCTATCGCCGCTATTACTCAAAGCCTCTTGTTGTGTCCACATTTGTATTGATAAACATTAGCTACATCCGCGATGTCAAAGTAAGTAAAGGTTCATCGAACGCCCCCAAAATTCCAACCTTAATCCGACATATATAAGGTTCAATTCTAGGATAATTCAGGGATCGATTCTGAAAATCGAGAATCGATTTTTCAGCGTTCTGAGCTACCGATCTTTCTCCGTCAATCTTCAATGTTTTAAATAATTACTCCTTCTTCTGTGATCTTGTCTATCTCCGATGTTGATCTCTGTCCGTCCGTTTGGGAAATGCGTGTCTCTCAAAATGGCTCTCCGTAAAACAAAGAAAGCCGCTCTGTCCGTGAAACAAAAGAAGTCGTGCTGTCCGTAAAACAGAGAAAGTCCCCTTGTTTATCCGCATTTAAACTCTTAGAGAGTTTACACTCCTCGTGTTGACAATTGCATCGCTAATTGTCCTTTTCATAAGGAATTAGTTAACTCGCATGGAAGAAATTTCCTCCAGGTCTACGATTATCGTTATCCACTTCGTACGTAGAATTTGAGATCCTTCTCAAAATTTTGAAAGGCCCTTTCCGGATTTCCTCCAATTTATTTCTATTTAATTTGTTCCCACTGTGAGTGAAGACCATATCGCCAATTCTAAATTCACGCTCTCTTCTTTTTTTATCGTATTTCTGTTTGTTAATTTCGAAGTTTCTCATTGAGTTTTTAAATGCTTCTTCTCTGTCTCTTTGTAAGTCTATCTTATTTTCAATTATTCCTTTAGAAGCGATCTCAATTCTTTTCCCGTACAGTAAGTAATTCGGAGAAAATCCTGTGACACTGTGTCTGGTGTTATTGTATTCTTCCACACTTTCTTTTGCGATTTTTGTCCAGTTTTTCTTTTTTTTTGTTTGAATTAATTTTGCATCTGATTCTGTTTACCAGTGTTTGGTTTACCCTTTCGTTTAATCCGTTCGAGGATGGACAGTCTGTCGAGGTGAAAATTAGTTCGATGTTCTTTTTCCTTGCGTATTCTTGGATTTTTTTGGATGTTAGTACTGGATATCTGTCTGCGAGGATCATTCTTATGGAATCGGTTTCTCCCGTCGAATCTATAAGTTTTGTGATATCGTTTGAGCGTTGTGTTTTTGACGTGGACACAAAAACGACCCTTGAAAAATGGTCAATAAGAATATGCATAAATTTCTTCGGTGAGTTGTTATTAGAAAAACCTCCGATCGTATCGAATGACATTATTTCAAACGGTTTCTTAGCTGGTCCTAGTTTCCACATAAATCCAATCGGTCTTCTCGTTCTGCTTTTATTCTTGATGCAGATTTCGCATTGTTTCCAGAATTTGTCGACTATCCGATCCATATTTTTGAAGTAGTAGAAAGGTCAGATTTTCTTTAGTATATGGTTCCTTCCAACGTGACCGAAGAATTCATGAACCGCTTTTGTGATGTGTTCGCCAAATTTTCGTGAGACGAATATACGTTGACGTCCTTTAATACTTTTGGAAAATATCTCCGATTTTTTGTGAGGTTTTTTGTATTTTTAATATTTTTTTCGTTTTCTTTCTGATCTTGAATTATGTCTTTCTTTGTAATAATATTCACCACTCTCAGAACGTCTTCTTCATTTTCAAAACTTTCTAAGACGGGATTCCTGGATAGTGCATCTGCTTCTACGTTGTCCTTTCCCGGTGAGTAGATGATCTTGAAGTCATACTGCGACAGGTAGTGCATCAGGTCTCCTAAAGTTTCATCGGTTCTTGCTTTGATTCTCATTGATTCTAACGGTTTATGGTCTGAAAGAACAGTGAAATATCTACCGATTAACCAATGTTGCCAATACTGAATCGCCTCTTTAATAGCCAGACCTTCGAGATGGATTGCTTTCTTCTTTGCCTCTGTTGGTCTTAATTTTCTCGAAAAGTACGCAACCGAATGTAACATCCCGTTGTCTCGAGGTTGCTTTAAGACAGCTCCTAAACCGTTTCCACTTGCATCCGTATAAATAAATACTTCTTTCTTCTAATCGTATATTGAAAGGATTGGGCTTGAACAGAGGTATTCTTTAATCTTTTGAAACGATTTTTCACATTCTTCGTTCCAAATAAATTCTACATTTTTTCTTAATAAATTATGGAGTGGTTCCAAGAGTTTGCACGCGCCTTCTATAAATTTGTAATAAAAATTAATTTTTCCCAATAGTTGTCTCACGTTTCTTGTTTCTTGGGCGTTCAAATTCTCGTATCGCTTTGAGATTATCTCTCTCTGGTCTCACACCGTCTTTTTCGACGATGTGACCCAGATATTTTCTGACTTTTCTGCTAGCTTACATTTGGCCAGTTTTAATCTGTAACCTTCCTTTTCCATAACCTTCATCAACTGTTCTATGTGTCTGGTATGTTGATCGAATGTTTCGGAGAAGACTAGGATGTCGTCTATATAGTTTATGCAGAATCCTGTTAGTCCATTTCTTCTAAGAATATTTGCAAGCACTCGTTGAAAAATAGCGGGAGAGATTTTCAGTCCGAACGGTAAACATTTCCATTGCCAGTGTCCGTTTTGTGTTATGAAGGCTGTCTTCTCTCGGTTCTCTTTTTTTATTGGAATTGACCAGAATGCTGAATTTATGTCAAATGTTGAAAAGAAATGGCAATTTCCCGCTTTGACTATGATGTCTTCTATTCTTGGGAATGGTTGTGGTTGCGGAACTACAATTTTGTTTATCTCCCGGAAATCGATACACAGTCTATCTCTCCGAATCGATTCTTTTTTAAAAGCCAGTGTCACTGGTGCTGCAAATGGTGTACTTGATTCCTCTATGAGATCGTGTTCCAGTAATTTTGTGATTTGGAACTCTATTTCTTTCTGATCTGGAATGGAACACCTGTATGGTTTTTTTGATATGTATGTGATATTTAGCGGTAATGATTTTATTTAACGGTTTCACATATCGTTTATGCGAAATATCAAATTAAAAGTATATTAACACGTTGGTCGTTCAGCGTAATTCGGCTAAGTCGGTACGCAGCAAAATATCCCGTAATCGTTTTGAATTGCTATTAGCTAACTTGCATTTTGCAAATAACGGAACGATAGAACAGAGTAACAGACTTGGAAAAGTTTTACTACTTATAAACATATTGATAGACAATTACCAAAAAATGTTTTCACCAAGCGAAGATGTTGTAGTCGACGAGACAATGGTTCCTTGGAGGGGACGACTAACATTCCGGCAATACATACCGACCAAATCACATAAGTATGGTATAAAACTACTCAAACTGTATTCCACCGAAGGTTACACATGGTCTGCAAAAGTATATTCTGGACGAGATATCACCGAAAGTAAGCAAGTTGGCATAGCTGAAAACGTCCGCATTGAGCTTGCAGATGCAGAATTGCTAAATGAAGGACGAACTTTGTTCGTCCACAACTTTTATACGAGGTATCAGTTAGCAGTCAAATTTTTAGACTTTAGGACGCATGTCGTTGGAATTGTACGGTACAATAAAAAATATATGCCCAATTTTGTAACGTCGTACCCGTTGAACAAAAGTGAAATGATAGCACGAGAAGATAAGGGTATTGTGATGGAGAGATGTTCGAAATGTTAGAATATCATCAACAAAACATACACCCATTATGATTTTAAGCTCCAATTCTACATATTGCGGACGTCCTCCGAAACAGAAACCTTTGGCGGTAATTGCATACAATAATGGAAAAAGTGGTATCTTGTAGAAGTGACCAGATGGTCTCATATGCCACTACGATACGGAAAAGCATCAAATAATATCGAAAATTAGCATTATATTTACTCTTAGGAACACTTGTAGTAAATGCTTATATTATGTACCAAACAGCCACGAACAAAAAAATACAGACTGTTGAGGATTGTGGATCTTAATCGCCGAAATAAAAGTAAAGGAACACTTAGATCACACTTGGAATTTATATTAAAATAGTTTCAGATTTATTTAATAAATTGATTTAATTTTTTAATTGAATAAATACATTTGCACGCGTCTCAGCACTCTGTCTCACAATCTTCTATACCAAACTACTACTAACGGAACAGTTGCATTCGTCTTTTTTCGAGACGTTGTGCATACACATACTTCCATACACTCATACTCACATACGTTTTTTTTTTTTTTTTTATTTATTTGTTTTAAATTTTACAATTTGTCCAGTAGGACATTTGGTAAAATGTTATAGCTGCTTAATAATATAACATGTGGGTGGCTACCCCCAGTGGGGTACCATCTTCGTGCTTGTTAGGGTATATCCTTTATGAGATCTACTGGATGTTGCCTTTTTAATCTCCTTTCGATGAATGTGATGATCGTTTCTGCTGCCAGCCGGTTCGGGTGCGTTGCTAATCTTTCTCTGTACCTTCTTGCGAATCTGCTAATCTCTTCCTTGACCGTTGGTATTCCAAGGTCTTTCCGTATGTCCTCGTTTCTAACGTACCATGGGGCGTTTACTATTGTTCTGAGTATTTTAGATTGCATTGCCTCTAGTTTGGTTATATGGCTCATTGCTGCTGTTCCCCATAGTGGTATTCCGTACGTCCAGATTGGTTTTATGATGGTTTTGTAGATTCTTAATTTGTTTTCTATGCTTAGTTTGGATTTTCGACTTGTTAACCAGTACATCTGTCTCCTTGCTATCTGTATTTTGCTTATTATTGATTTGATATGCTGTTTCCATGTGAATCGTGTATCAAAGTGTAGTCCTAGGTATTTGACTTGCCTTGTTTGTATTATGTGCGTGCCGTTGAGTGTAATGTTTGGTGGTAACTGTTTTCGCAGTGTGAATGTAATGTGGTTGCATTTATCAGGGTTTGCTTTAATTTGTTTAACTTGAAGCCACTTTTCTATTTTTGCAGTATGCTCTTGTAGCAATGCGACTGCTGTTGCAGGGTTAGTGTGCCTGACTAGTACAACAGTGTCATCCGCAAATGTCAGTATTTTGCTGTTGGTGGTTGTTGGTATGTTGGCCGTGTATAGTGTGTAGAGAATTGGTCCCAAGACGCTTCCTTGCGGAACCCCTGCCTACTCACATTCGTGTGTCACTACTACGCGGCTAATCTAGTCTAACACACAAAATTACACATTTCAATACTTATATTACGAGTTTTAGTGGGATTATAGTGGCTCACTTTACTGACTCATTCGCTCACCGTTTGAACTAAACTATCTTTTTCATTTGCCTTCTTTCATACTTTTTCTTGTCCTCGCAATGTTTTATAACAGTTAAGAATATATAGTCTTTGTTTTTGATGCCAGTGTCAGATATCAATTATTGCTTTCCGTTAAAATAAATATACCATTATTAGAAGCTTTTTTTAACATGTCGATTCGTAGCCTTATAATTTTTTAGAATCTTCAGCCTAAAAATGTCGCGTCAAAATAGGAAACGAAGAGCAATTTGGAAAACACTATCGCGTAATGTGTGCGAAAATTGTGACGTAGGTCTATGTGTTGTACCGTGCTTTAAAATATATCACACTCAATTGTACTATTAATTATTAAAGTAAATTATTAAAGTTAAATTACATGCATCATATCTTTAAGAAAAATTATAATTTATAATAATTACCAAAAACTTTATTCCAATGTACTTGCGTAGAGAACAGCATTATCTGTCACACATAGCAATGCTGTATCTTTTACACGTAATTCGCGCCAAATTCTACCGTACAAACAGCCCCGCACAAAATTCAACCGTACCTAAGAGATTAACCGTTTTGGTGCCAGGGGTTTTTAAGAATTCGTGTTGGGTTATGCCATGCAGCGCGAGAGCGCTTTATTTATTTTTTTTCGTTTATGCAGGTGGTTTACGATTATTTAAAAAAAAGTAATTACCAGAGGAAACTCTCGGAGCGCGTTGCGAATTGACGATCGTTACTAAATATCACGATATAGTCTAAGCACAGTACGTGAACAGCGTGATTGCGCTGCGTGGCGCTAAAACGGTTCGAGGCCAGAACGTCGTAAAAGAATAAACCCTGGGACTTGCAAAAACGCAAGGGCCTTCGACAAGAAAAAGGACAGCTTCCCTACCCTGGAATAAAATTGTCTTTCTCGGGAACCTCGGCACCCTATACAGGGTGGTCGGTAACTGGTGGTACAAGCGGAAGGGGGATGATTCTACGCGGAAAAAAAGTCGAAAATATAGAATAACAATTTTTTTTTTTAATTTTTTTTTTAACTTTTCCATCGAGACAACGATCTACAGTGAGATCCGTTATAACGAGACGTGATAAAGTGAGAAAACAAAGCCTCAAACGAAAAATTTTTATTCTATATTTTCGACTTCTTTTTTCGCGTAGAATCACCCCCTTTCCGCTTGTACCACCAGTTACCAACTACCCTGTATAAAGGGAAACGAGGAAAAGCTCGACACACAGTTACACAGAATCACAGAGAGAGCGTTGCGAGTGATTAGTGAAATCTAGTCGACAGCGAACACGCGCTAGTAAAACTGTCAAGTCTTTCTCATTATTATATAATGTATATTATATAATATAATATACATTATAATGTATTAATAATAATGTAAATGTAAATTGTAAATAATGTAAAATGTAATAATAATGTATATTATATAATATAATAAACTCATTGTTAAATCAATCCGTGGAGTATTTGTTTGGTACCCTACACGTCCTACCACCTCATATGCACATAATATACAATTTGACATTATAGTCAGAGTTGGGCATTATTTAAATTGTTTTAAATAAATATCTACGTGTCTAAGATGGTGACACAGATAAAGTCATTTTATTTGAATTCAATCCGCGTAGTAATTATTCATTATTCGTAGCAAATTATGTTTTCTATTTATTCGAACGATGGACAGTTGTTTGTTTTCGCGTAATTTTGTACGAGTCTTTTTACGAATACATTCTTCACAAATACGTACAATCTTGTACATACATATATTCACGATTAGTCCAATTCCTATTAGCAAGTTATAAAATAATTAATTGATCAAAGAGCAATAGTAAAAACCAATATAACAGCAATTGGACAATAAAGCTTAAGAATATATTTCATATTTAGTTCAATCTATATGTTCTTATTTTGTTCATCCACGATATAACGTAAGAAAATTTTTATCCGAATAAACAAATCCTTATAATAAAGTATTCGAGTAAATTTTTATTCAGATAATTTTTTTGTATAATTTCTTATTCGAATAAATTATTATTCGATTAGATATTTATTCATTGGTGAAATAAAATTTGATTCTTTCCTTTTGTGCGTTATCTATTATCCGAATAAAATGTTGCCCAATTCTGAATATAGTGTTTGACGAATCATATCGTGTTTGAGTATGTGAAAAAATTCTAATCCTCGTCTTTTAATGTAGATAACGAAATGAAAGTAACACAGAATAGGATATACGTCATCGATTTCGATGACTTTGAAGTATGTCGTCAAGGTAAGCATTGTGCCTTTTTCCAACATACAGAGGTATTTCCTCTAACATAGTTTCCTTATCTTTGAATATCTTATATGTGTTATGTTCGCCGATAGAAAAAGTTGTCCAAACACAAAATTGTTTTTTTTTGAGAACGATGAATATCGCATGTCATTACCTTTTTCTCTAAAGATTCTTTTTCCGAGTTAGTAATGTCATCGTACATTTTTCGTCAAAACAAATTGAACGACCTACAACACAATGATTTTCAAATGATCTTGTATGAAAAAGTCATGCTAGTTTAAAAGAGATTCGGAAGATTAATATTCCCTGTTTTCTGTACAAAATGTTTATTCCATAGTTATTGCTCAGTATGATTTCCATTAGCGGCATATGTGTGTTAGAACGTTTCAATTCGAAGATGTTTCACGTAGCTGTTTTGCCACAGAGGATTAACACTGTACGACGCACATAATATAATAAACAAACTCTGGGCAAAGCAATTTCGCTGCTACGTGTAACCGACAATCGGCGACAAGTTCAAACCTTCTGGTAACCCTACCCCCTCGACCAGTATAAATAGACGACCATGTTCTCTAGACGCAGTCAGTCGCGCGAATCAGTATCGAGTCATCGAGATCATCAGTCGAGCGAATCAGCATAGTAATTAGTATCAGTACCGCAATATCGCGCAATCTTATAACGAATATCATAGAGCGAGCAACGCTTGCGATTAACTTTGTATTCTACATTTTAAAGTATCTGTAAATATAGTTAACGAAATCATCTCGTTTCGTTATTAATTTAACCAACAACACGTCTCGCCGTCCACCACAGATACAAGGCCTTTTTAGATAAGGAATATAAAACAATTCTTTACCCGATATCCATTGGAAAACTGCCACTATAGCTAAGCGTATAAAATTCTTTCTTGCATATCTTCTGGTATGGCAGCCATCGACATTTACAAATCATGGACAAGTAAGTAGACACAATATGCACTACCATTGTAGTATCTTGTGAATTAAACTCATTATTAGATAGTCACGAAGAATGTCCCTGTATTGATGATACACGGGGAGGGCAGGAACACGACGCAGCACACGCTGGAGCTTTGTCCGGTGCGGGAACTGTCCCGCTACACCCTGCAGCACGTCATAGGCGAAAGATTGACCCTCTCGGCGATCGTAGAAGCGATGTTGAGCGGGCCATAGGAATACGAGGCTGTCCGCCTCTTCTGCGAGCGAGTTATGCTCGCAAAGGAGCGAGCGGAAAGGGAGAGAAAGGAAAACTCACCCTCGTAGAATAACGCGATGGAGGGGGATGGTGGTCAGGCGGCCTAGGGGCCGCTTCATCGCCGTCCCAACGGACCCCGACTAGAAGGGGGGATAGCGCTAGGGGCAATGGCCCCCCTCTAACGCCAAATTCAATAGTCAGAGAATTATTAGGACTGGCTGGAACAAGAGGACGCGGGAAGGGGGTGCAACAGAAGATAATTCATAAGAGGTTCCTGGAGCACTCCTGTCATACGCGTAGGATGGTCATCGTGGAGTTATAGTCGGTAAGAGTCCGACACTACTCTGCTGTTACCGATTGTTAGCAGCAACGGAGTGTCCATGAGGATTTCTCCACGTGCAAAAAAAAAAAGTATTGATGATACTGTCGAGAATTGTGGATCTTTGAAGCCGAAATAATGTTATAGGAACATTAAGTTTACACTGAGGATTCACATTAAATAATAATAATTTATTTCGTGGACGATTCCTTATATATTTATCAATACACACTCGCACGCGTCTCAGCACTCTGACAGTTGACCGACCTTGACCTACTCTTGAGCGGTTCTTGACCGACTCTTCAGTTTACATTTCTTTTGTTTCCGAGACGCTGCGGACACACATACTTCCACACACCGACACTCACACACAAGTATCCTCACCACGCATCTAACTTAGTTCAGCACAGAAAATTACACATATCTCAACAGATACAATCGACGAGGAGACGATTCTACGTGAAAAACAAATTGAAAGTGTAGAATAAGATTCTGTCATATGACTCTTCGTTTCTCAGGAAATTAACTTTGGAAATTAATCTAGTGCACGTGTATCGGAATTAACAAAACGTGTTTAAATTCTATTTTCTTGAAAACGAGACCTTAAACAGAAAGATATTGCTGTACATTTTTCACTTACTTTAGCATCTAAAATAACCTCCTGTTTACAAGAATTTATACTTTATTATTATTTATTAGATTAGATAAGTAATGGATATTAGTACTTACAATTTATTGTAACGTAAACTATAATAGCAAATCGAAGTCTATTCAGTCTTTCTACAGTTAAACCCTATGATACATTGGAATAATTGTAAAAATGTATCGTAAGGAATATTCGAAATGCGAATTTCACATATTTTTTGTGTACGTATAAGGTATATGAACAAACGCGGTGTAATGGTTTTTACTATTTCTTCCAAAATAATTGAATGTTGAGGCGATTTTCGCTATTTATTAGTAAGAGAGACGTACATATCTTAAACATTATCAGTGTGTAACTATTAAACTAATACGTCTAGTCTATATGACAAATATTATACTTTAGGCGAATATAATCGCCTATATGACTTGTTGGGTAGATGATACATTTACACTGTACATGTGAATGTGTGTGTAAGCGTTAGAGGGCGTCCAGGTCTTAGTCGAGACAAAAGACTGTTGTCAGATGTTAGAAGCTTCGAGAAGAGTTAGTTGACAACAAGCGTGTGTGTGAGAAGGTTATCGAGGTCTTCAGAGTCTAACATATATGTATAGCTGTTGTGTGAGAAATAAAGTAAACTATTTGTATTACCGAATCCTCACTTTACCTTAACATGGTAGCAGAGCGTGGTTACTAGTTTTGCAAGCTATTTAGTGCGTGGTTTTTAGTCTTGCGAGTTAGTTCGAGTAAGTTTAGTAAGGGAAGAAATTTTTCCAAGGATATAAAAATAAAAGAAAAATACTTCGAGCACGTAGGAACGCTTGAGTAAAGAATAGAAAATCAATTAAAATGGAAAGATTGGAAATTATAATACCGATATTTGATGGTGAGGATTACGGTATATGGAAGAAAAGAATAACGATGTTTCTGAGGTACAAAGAATGTGATATTGTTATAACTCGAGTGAAGACCGAAACAGACAATCCAGACTGGGACAAAAAGGATCTGAAGGCGATGAATATAATTTATAGTGCAATATCAAATAGACAATTGGAATATATTAATGAGGAAAAAACTGCGTATGAAATAATGAGAAAGTTTGACGAAATGTACTTAAGAGAGTCAACGGCGCACGCAGCACACAGCAGCAAGATGAAAGAGATAAGTAATAATGAGATTATGTGGCTATTAAATAGCGGTTGTACCGATCACATAATTAACGATATAGATTATTTCGACAAATCTACCGACCTTAAAAAACCGGTAAATATATATTTGGGCGATAATAGATCGATAAAGGCAACAAAAGTAGGAAATGTTATCAGCTATTTTGAAGCATTTGGAAAGCGAAATAAAATAAATATGAGTAAAGTCTTTTATGTGAAAGAAATGTCCGCAAACTTAATTAGTTTAGGCAAGTTAATGGATAAGAATAATATGGTTATTTCGAAAGGAAATATTGCGAAAATAATAGATAAAAACAATAAACTTACAGCTATAGCGGTCAAAGACAACGGAACATATAAAATGAAAAGTATATGGAAAGGGAAGGAGCACTTAGAAAACAGAGCCGAATATAGTGGTATGAGTAAAAGAGAAAGAGAAAGAGATAGGGACCGTGACAGGGAAAGAGATAGGGAACGTGAGAGAGATAGGGCAGATTATGTCACACATATAAAACAACATATTGAAGCAGGTAAGAAAATGGGACCAGATGGATTACAACCAGACAATAAAACCAAATTTGTTTTGGATTCTGACGAAGATGAAGAAGAAGAACAATATTCAGATGGAGATGATGATTACGAGCCACCAGCATATATTGCGAAAAAGCTTCCAAAACCACTTAAGCCATCAGAAAGCGAAGAGGAACAAGAAAGATCAGAAAAGGAAAACAGCAGTGAGTTTCACACAAATTATTGTAGAGTAGACATCCCGTGTACATTCGAGGAGGCGATTTGTTGTGAAAATGGTGAAGAATGGTAAGAATGAAGAAAATTATAAGAAGAGGAAAAGGAATAGAAAATTGGAGAAAGGTAATGACGAAGATGGAAGCAGGAAAGGTGAAGTATCTGTGAGGAACAAGTGCGAAAAATGTAACAAAGGTAGAACGAGGCGAGGAAAAGAAAGAGATAAAAAAATAGGACATTGCAAAAAATATGATATGTAGAATGAATGAATAGAGTTTGTAAATTATCAAGAGCGATTTATGGGTTAAGAGAAGTCCGAGAGATTGGTATGAGTGTTTTGATAGGTATGTGACGAGATTAGGTTTTAAGAAGAATAATGTAAGAATGATGTAATGTTTATTTGCTAATATATGTAGATGATTTGTTAATTTGTAGTCAAAATCTATGAGGATAACTCTGGAGCGATAAGTATAACAAAGTACGGAAATTTCACAAAAAAAATTCTAAACACATTGAAGTTCATTACCACTACGTTCACGAATGCTTAAAGGAAAATAAGATAAATATAATTAAAGTAAGTACAGACGAAAATACTGCGGATATTTTTACGAAGGCACTGTGTAGGGAGACATTCGAAAGGTTTAGGTCATGGATGAATGTAAAATAAGAGGAATGTAAATAAAGCAATAAGTGTTAAATTTTCTGTTAATTAATTCGACAAGCATGTAAACACAATTAAGTGTACAGTATAAATGTAAGGAGGCGTGTTAGGTAGATGATACATTTACACTGTACATGTGAATGTGTGTGTAAGCGTTAGAGGGCGTCCAGGTCTTAGTTGAGACAAAAGACTGTTGTCAGATGTTAGAAGCTTCGAGAAGAGTTAGTTGACAACAAGCGTGCGTGTAAGAAGGTTATCGAGCTCTTCAGAGTCTAACATACATGTATAGCTGTTGTGTGTGAAATAAAGTAAACTATTTGTATTACCGAATCCTCTCTTTACCTTAACATGACTAGTTTGTTATCGTAGAGAAAAACTTTAATTTAGTCTGTACCGTCAATTGAATGAACAGACAGTTTCAGTGATTTATTTTTAGATCCGTATTACACGAAGCTTCATTGTATTAGATTATCAGAAATATGGGCGATATGCGGTGAGAAATCTATGTAATTTAAAATCAATGGATTGATACACAGATATTAGCAATAAGACCTTTAAATCAATATTTGAAACGAATTTCTAATATCCACAATCTACGTAGTATTTAGTACATTTAGATATCTACCTTTAAGTACTGGAATTTGTTATTAACTTAACTAATAACTATGTTATTGAATAGTAAATTGTAGTATTACTAATAGTTTATTTTTTCTGCCTTGCGGCTTTGAAAAAGGAGATTATTGATTACAATTCTTTCTTAAAAGAAAAAAAGAAACAAAAAACAACGCTAATTTTACAAAGCAAAAAGCAAATATATTAACTTAATTTACTTTCAAGTGCATAATAAATAAAAGGAAAGTTCTTCTTTTTGTTAACTTAAAAACTTAATCTTTGGCTTTCCATCCCTTTGTCCTTCTTCTTTTCATTATCTTCCTCATCTATATCTTTCCTCTTTCTTGTCTTCTTGCTATTTCTTGTCTCGATCTATCCTCCCATACTGATCATTCCCTCGTATTCTTTATTTTATTATTCGTATTTTTCCGCATAGTATACATTTTGTCCTTTGCCTTTTCCCAGTATCTGTTCGCCATTTTTTCATTTCTGCACCTAAATCTTGCAATTGTTGCTCGATGCCTTTGCTGTACTCGGCTACGAACAGCGCCTATAGGCGCTCAGCCACAGTATCTTTCTCCGAGTATCGTGCCATCCGCACGACCCATCTCTCCCACTGTCACGCTGGCTGCTCAGAGGGCATTTCGTTTCTGAGCGTTCCGCAGCGAAAGAGTTAAATACTCTGCTCTGTCTTCTCTAACTTTCCAATATCTCTTGTTACATCTTTCTTCCGCGGTTTTTCATATTGTTCCTCTGCTGCCTCTGCTCATTTCGGTCTACCTGTACCAAATTTACGAGCATCCGTTCATTCTGTCTGTCTATTCCTTTCTGTGCATAGCACCTCGTTCTAATCCTCTCCCACTTCTACATTTCCTCTTCCGGCTTCAAATTGATCTCTCCAATATTTCTTGATTATTTTGTTTCCACCCTTCGTTTTCGATATTCTTACTCGATTCTTACTCCATCTCTTCCAGTATTATATGCATGGAAAAAATAGTAAATGGACTGTTTAAACACTGTTTTAATATTTGAATGCCATATCTACATGTTTTCGATACTATTCGTCGATAACCTAAAGCTTTTTCGTTCCACTGGCTCAGGAAACACTATGTATACAGCGTGATCTCGACAGAATGGAGGCGTGATACTTACAAAACTATTTTTAATGCGTTAAATATCACGGTGGTCATTGGTTACTTACGTTATGAAATTTATTAGAACGAATAATGTATGAATTTGGTTAAATAAAATGGTCAGCATATTCTATTACAGAATGATGAAAATAAGGTAAGGAAAATTTCAGGTGAGGGAAAATAATGAGGAAAATAAGGTAAGGAAAATTGCATAGACTAAAAGATTCTCAATAATCTAAATGATGTAGATAACATTGTTAAAAAAAGTGCGTAGATACAAAAAAATATTTTGCAAAAATTAAATGTTATTCTGTAGATACATACTTATTATAAACCGTATATCCAAGCCCAAATTATAAATATATTATTTACCTAATCTAACTTTCGTCTCTTATTTTGAATGTCTTCCTGCTTCTTCTTCTTCCTCTTCTTTTACTTCGTTATTTTCGTTATCTTTTTTTTGTAATTCTTTATTATTCAATTCATGTGAATCTTTAGCGATCACCTGCATATTCCAGAATAAATAAAGGATTCCAGAATATTCAACAAAATATAAGTACATTACAAGCAAATAAGATAAGTTCGAGAACTAATGCAACTTTAATACTTTTTTTCATAAGAACTATTGAGCTTCGACCCTTTTTTGAGGCTTTTATTCCTTGCAATGGGTACGATACAATAAAAAAATTGAAAATCATGCTAACGGTCAATTTTGCAGTGCATTGTAGAATCACCTCCTAAAGTTATGGAAAATAATGTTTCGACACACTGTATATGCATTTTTAAAGAAATATTTTCATTTTTGAATTAAAATGATTTTAATTGTTGCTATAATGTAGCCTTATCTAAAGTTACGATAAAAAATATTTTATCCATTAACTAACTTTACAGAAAAAGGTCAAGGGGTTTCAAATTGAATAAACATGCTAGCTAAATTGTTGAGGTATACATATAGATAGGTATATTCTATACATGTATATTTGCTGAATATTCAATAGCTTATAAATGATTATTTTCAAGTTATATATATGTATACTTTGGTTTCTTTATTTAAAGGCAATGAAGATCATAAATGATTTTTGACAAGCTATTTTTAAACTGTTTAGTATATCAAATATATCTATAAAGAGTAAAATTCATATAAGATTTCCTGGATAAAAAGTTGTCATGCTGTTGAACAAACACGTTAAGCTATTCTTAATAATTTCTCCACATATAAAGTGCTTGTCACCCTCCAATCAAGACAAAAGATCCAATGAAGTTTCTATCAAGTGACATGCCCGGTGCACGAAGTTCAGTGCACTGCATTCATCGCTTTCACCGTTTCCACCCCTATAACAAGTGCGCGCAATTACCCTTCGCTGTGCGTGCTGCACTAGGGTGAAACGATGATGGCGGATCTCAAACGCTGTGCTCGTCGCGGTTGCAATGTTCGTCGAAGTGCGTGCACATCGTTGACACGCAGGCATCGTTTAGAAAATTCCTGTTCGTTTGCCGGCGGCGCGGCACGGCGTAGTCGTTCAAAGGGGCACGCTGATGCGAAGGAGCGCTGTCATATCGACCACATTCTTTATTCTTTATACGCTTGCATCTCTCGTCTCCTAAAGGTTTCACGGAAACGTGCCATTACGGGGATTAAGATAATCAATATCACCAAGATCAGACGTATACCATGGTAGGAAAAATCTAGCATTATTTTTCTTTCTTTTTTTTTTAATCATATATCAGATTTTTTTACATCAATATCAATCATAAATGCAAAGTATCGTGGAACCGGATTGTGCGCTTTCTATTTGAAATGAAAATAACAAATTACCTCAAATTATCTTAAATTTATTTGAAAATAAAGTTGTTTGCGAATAAATTCCAAAATCTTATTCGAGTAAATTATTCGTAAACAATTTGCGAAATATTTGATTATTTGAAATAAGAATAGAGGATACAGGATAATAAATAAATGTCTTTTGTGTATGAGCAATTGTATGAGGAACATAATATCATTCTTTCGGATCGAGAAGCGAGAAAGTTAAAAAGTATAAAAAAGAGTGGACTTACACTAAAAAGGGTAGAAGTTCTGTATACCATTAATAAACATGATATAAAATAATATTTAGTATAAAACAAATGTCAAAAAAGAAAAGTTTTATTTGAATAATTATTTGAATAAAAGTTTGCTGGTCAATCCTGTCTTAGAATTACGGAATAGCGAAAAGAAAAATGGCAAATAAATGGTAAAAGAATGATGAAAAGTGTCGAAAGCAGCATCGATTGGTGGATAACAGCACGTTATTATTTTACTTCCATAATATTGGATGGACGGTAGTTGTGAATATATCAGTGCTATACTAATACATAGATTCATACATTGTGCTATTAAATGAGGACGACTTTTTTCATAAATTCTAACAATAACGTGAACGTCATCGATCATAGTTAGGGAAACAGAATTTAAAAAAATAATCACGACACAGTTATTGACAATGGTGATCGCTTTTGCACAGATACGAACCATCAATTTTTTATGTTTGAGTTAAGCTTTCGTGCTATTCGATAAAATAGTGGAATATGATAAAAAAACTTACAATTTCTAACAAAAATAAACGAAAGTAAATATTTTACGCATATTTTTATGTAAACTTTAGAAACCTATTTTTTTATATTAACAGAGATAGAAATTAATACAATTTTTCACGTTGTATCCCAATTTGAGCTACGAGGATTTGGGAAGAAAAACAGGGAGTAAATAAGTAGATAAAGGCGAGGAAGAACTAGCAATGCATCTTTGTCGAAAATGCAAAATGTTTATTTTCTAAAAAAACAATTTTGAAAATCCATCAGGTATACACGTAAGTACTAACTGTAACTTCTATTTCTGTTTTTATTTGCAAACGGAAACAATGTCGCGATTTCTTTCTTGTCTTCGGTACTGTATATATTTACTGTTGATATGTATCATCGATGTTTTCCATTTTGTATTGGGTGAAAATAACTTCGTTAATAAGATTTTTATTTGGTAATAAAAATAAAACTGATGGTACAGACCGACAGCAACATCAATGATAGCAGCTAATCATGGCAATGTTGGTGTTTACAAATACAGTACAATATACAGTGACCCATGACTACGAAACATTTTGAAATTTTATTAGCAGTATAATGAAACCCGATCATCATAATATTACTTGGTAATATTTGAAATTGATCTGAAGATGTATAAATATATTAGCCTACGTGTATATATTGGATATTATATATTAGCGGCAATGCATCTTCATGACAATTAATGGTCGATATCCCATCACTATGTAGCCTTACCGTAATTTACGGCTGGACTGAGGGCCCAATAAAGAGCTCGGCAGGGTGCTTGAGTAAATGTTTCGAAAATAATCGATAGCCGGCGACTCGAAGTCGCCGAGCTATGAGGTGTCGACGATATGACCGTTCAGAGCTTAGAGGATCCGTGAGATAATTTAACAATATATTAAGGCAGAGATAATGGTGATCCGATGTTGCATGGTCAAAGAATACAGACTTTGTTTAAAGAATCTGACTATAGGACGAGGGGAGACAACGATGCCTTTTTGGTAAGCGAACTGTGAGAGACTGCACGGCAATTATCTCGGAATTACGAAAGAGTAAAGTCTTCTTAGGTTAAAGTTATAATATATACATATGTAGAAATTACAAGTCAATTGCGGCTAACGTATATACAGGGTGTATTTTCGTACGTTCGCGGGGAGACGCGATCTCGAAGAAGCGCGCCAACGGCAGTCGTAAATTCCCGTTACGATTGACTAATCGACGCCACGAATCGGACGAGCCCTGATTTCTTTTGGGATAATAAGGGTAGTTAAATTGTAGATAACTCTGCTGGTAACAGGTTATTATATATTTGTACAATCCAACAACTTTGGTGTGATACAAGATGAATAGTGGATATAACTGAATACGGATGAGTACGACCTGAGACTCCGTTCTTGTTGTTGCGTATGGTAATATCTTGAGTCACCTGACCGTATTCGACTTGTTGACTAACTCACTTGAGAGGATCCTTGAGGTAGACTGACTTGCGCTGATGTCTGAACTGGAGTTCCCTTGCTTGACTTGTAGAATAAGTAGAGTTGATCTCCTGATGTTGCAGGAGAAGTAGTTGACTCTCCTGAGGTCGTAGGAGCAGTAGTTGTCCTGACCCGCGTGATGTCTTAGGAAGAGTGATGTACAGCTATGTTGGAGGAAAGCTAGCGATGGGTGTGTCTAGCGCACGGGACCATCGGATTCGTTCATGACGTTTTGGGCAGGAAAGTGAGGGTAATATGTATTGCTGCTGGTTGGATTAGGAAGGTCTTACCTGCCCTCGATAGAAAGTTGTTAGTAGGAAGCATCGCACGTGAGAAAAACTAACTTTCCCTTGTCAAGCCGTAGTTAACAATAGTCGTTAGAAAGTGCTTTAGGAAGGATATTTGTTGGGTCTGAAGGACCTTAGATTGCAAATTCTGGCGTCCGTCTGGCCCGCGGGTGTATGGCCTGGACTAGGTAAAGAGTCGCGCGGCGTAACACAGGGTGGTTGGTAACTGGCGGTACAAGCGGAAAGGGGGTGATGCTACGCGAAAAAAGAAGTCGAAAATATAGAATAAAAAATTTTTTTTTCATTTTTTTCTTTTTTAAATGTTTTTAAAAATCTATAGTGAGATCCGTTATAACGAGACGTGATAAAGTGCACGCGTACCGAGCGAAAATTCAAAGTCGATTTTCTCGAAAACAAAGCCTCAAACGAAAAATTTTTATTCCATATTTTCGACTTCTTTTTTCGCGTAGAATCACCCCCTTTCCGCTTGTACCACCAGTTACCAACCACCCTGTATACTGTAACTTATAAGGGAAGTTCGGCCACTCGTACATTCAAACAAATAGGAATCTTTGCACAAATGTAGTTCGTGTGAGGCTAAAGAAAGGACAATTCTTCTTATCCTTAAGTTTTATTCAGGAGATAAAAAATTATTGACTTTCTTATGCAATGCTGGAGCTTCCGCTGCATAAAATCAGACAATGCAAGTTTCAAGTTGCAGAATGCAGTGGTTGGAAAGTTATGGTTATATAAAACTGGACATTAGGGTATTTTATATGTTATTTGATTCTATATTGATTCTGGTACTGAATTCTATTCATACGTCCAGTGAGTGGACCACACAGACAGCACCTAATTGATCCGGAGACATCAGCAGTCACATGCTCTTGACTTCTGCTTAGCTCTTTAAAAAATGTATTGTGTTCCGATCGCTTCTATCAACGATGCCATCGATTTGTTATGACGATAAAAACGGCGGCACAAAAATTCGCACAGGCGATCGGCAAAGCCGTCGTCATGAAAACGACTTCTTCCCTCGAATTATCTATTCGATAACATGAAATAACAAAACTGATTGCTTCAGCCAACGCCCATACCGCGTTGAAAATACTCGCTCTATAATGTCACGCAGGGTGCACGCAAAGAGAACGAACTTTTGACCTTTTAAGGGTTTCTTCATCCACCGCAGCTCTACAACCTCTTCACGACGATGGTCGCATGGACAGTTTCGGGGTTAGCGTACCCTGTGGAAAGCACAAAATTTGATGGACACGCATCAAGTAGGAATCGGCAATTTATTCTTATCAAAACAACATGTAGCGTAGAATGTAAAAAACATGTAAAAATTGATTGATTTAATATTTATTTAAAGAAGTTGTCGAGATGTTCCCTGAGTGTCACAAACTTCCGAGTGAGACAAAAATTTCGTCCTATCCGTGTCTTTCGCTCGTGCGCTGTCCATCCGTAATCGGACCATGACCTTTGCACCATAACACATCGCAGTTAAACAATACAATTTTACCATGACTATACCATAACTGTAGATTCTATCGAACTACGCGAACACAGTGGCCACGGATATATTGCAATGGTTAAAGATTATGTTCAATTCTATGAATTGGCAATGTAATTAATTACAATGGTTATAAATCACTGTATTATATGTATACACGTGTATGTGTTCAAATACATAGGATTGGATATTATTTAGCTTCTCTGAATCCGGCCCGCGGTGTTACATCTTCGTTGTTCTTTGGTAAGATGCAGATATTCGCCATCGGCCGTTTGACAACCTCATTGACTGTCCTTATTGAGATGATTTTGGTAACGCCATCCTTGCCTTGATGCATTTCGGTGATACGGTCGAATCTTCAACGTAAAGGAGGAAGGCAATCCTTCACCACTACTATAGTGCCGAGGCAAAAATGCTCTGGAGTAGCGATGCGAATAGCATCAACGAAATTTCCACCAATTTTTCCATTAAATTAGAATAAATTTCTCTAATTTATATAGAATAATTTCTAAATTCTCCATAAAATTTCTCCATAAAATACGTTACAATGACCGTTGCTCGGGTGTTATAAGAATTTGATTATACGATTATACACGTCTTAACGCCATGCCCTGTATGAATTCTCTAATTTATCGTTGGCTGTGCAGAATGGACGTTTGAGCCTCTCAGCGCTTACCAGCGATACAAGATGTGATTGTTTTTCTGAGGGTCGCACCTATTGTTAGTATGTTCGTTCAAGAAACGCCTCCAAATCTACTAAAGTTTCCATGCGGCATTATAGTTGTCGTCGGACATTGCCAATGCTTCAAGCGTGCCAGCAGATTCTCTCTTTACTACAGACTTTAAATATAAATAGTGAAATCGTTCGATGTTGCTCAAGCATTTGTTTTGATTGATCAGCGATTCGAAGTTATTGCGGAAGTACAAGCAAGTGATGCGTGAAAGACAGTAGAAGGGACGGTAATTTTATAGTAGCCGCGGCTGCGGACACTGCAGGAGACGCACTCATTTCTAATTGCCTGATTCGCGCTGTTAATTGCGAGTGGCCTTTTCAAGCACATTATCATCTATATATTTCCGAACCTCGGCCATTAATTTATAATAACGCGTTTCAAAATCTTCCGTTAATAAAAAGTGCTTTTTCTCCTCCTCACTTCCCTTGACGAGGAAGTAATAAATTAGATCCTGAATAGACAGAAACTCGTCTATCAGCCGTGAGTTCTTATCAAACCATTTCTGAATGTTCTCTATAGATGCCAACCTTCCTTTCGTTCTCCAGTAAGTTTCGAATTGCACGAGGTCTGATTTAAGCACTTCGCGAAACCGTGTCATGTTAATATGCTCAAATTCTGCGCCATCCATCGTTCGACGCAAAACAAGCAATATACAAAACTCGACTCACTGCAATGCAAGTTCACGAAGATGTTTGTTTGTTAACGACTGCAGGTTCCACACCTAGCTACTGCGATGAGCCTCGTCTTGAGTTTCCAGTACACTGATTACCGATTGATATCACTCTGTCAACTGATCTCTGGGTCCAGGATGTGCTTCCTTCTAATCTGACTTTCGACCTTCACTGCACTAGCACTATCATCCCACTGATGATCAGCCTCGAAAGCCTATATGATCGCGCCCGAACAAACTCCGGTTGCGAGCCGTTCTAAACGTTCAAGACGTTTTTCACTCCCCCACTCCATAACCACTGGTTCTCGTAAAATGGAAAATAACAAATGGAGGGAGGGCAGAGGATAAAGATTTGCTTCATTCACCGAGTGGGTTGCGACACTTTTGAGCCTTCAAGAATTTTCAGCCCTAGACCCTTCTTAGACCCCATTCAGCAGTGTCATAAACCCTTACCTTTCCAATTGTCTCGAACAGTTACCATTCAAATATTGAGGAACAAGGGATGCCCCAAACTCGTTGAGCTACGCAAAAAGCTAGCCGAAGAAAAGAAAAAAGACAAGGATACAAAAATAAAACGAATTGCCCAAATAAGCCGGAAATACGTCCCAGCACTAAAATTCTCCGACGTAGTAAAACATCAAACAAATGCAAATCAAAAAATTGAAAACTCAACACAAATAGCAAACTTAAATCTGCGACAAAGCCAAAGCACAACCACAAACGATAACTCCCCCCAACAAAGCATTATAAACGTCATCGAAGACTTCAAAAAAAGTATCCTCCAAGCGTTAAAAGATCATCAAACGCAATTAATCGAAATAAAAAAAACACTATCAACGCACGAAGAAAGGATCGACGCCATCTTCAGCACTTTCAATAGCACAGAGGACGAATAATCAAAATCCACTAAAGCAACAAATACTGCAAAAAACATATAAACTAAACTTAAAACATCTGAAAATAATTGCAATAAATGCCAACTCTCTAATTTCAAACCAAAAAAGATACAGTATGCTAACCCTAATAAATAAAGAAACCCCCGACATCGTACTCATCTCAGAAACAAAACTAAATAAAAAACACAAAGTATACTTCAAAAATTACTCCATGATAAGACACGACAGACCGAACGCCAGCCAAGGAGGAGGAACAGCAATCCTCATAAAAAACCTCATAAAACACAAAACAATTCTAAACGACAAAATAACAAGCTTCAAAATCCTAGAAGCAACGATCATAAAAATAAAAATAAGCGATAAGGAAATCTTGTTTATCACTGCAGCCTACGCAACCCTGGGAAACCAGAAAGAATTTAGCGACGAATTCAATAAGCTCTTCGAACTTTTTTAATAACGTTTATTCAAACCAAGATACAATTTTAAATACATTTTGGTATCCACAATAAACTGTGGATTTTAGTAATGATATGTTAGGCAAAGGTACCGATACGCGACGGTACGACGTAGCCATACTATATTATGTGTCGGCGCTTTACATTTTTTGTGTTTAATACATTCTTTCGGTTTAAGCTGCTGGGGAGCGGAGCTTTTATATGATTTTGTTTCTCGTTGATTTTTTTTGTCCTGAAAAACTTGGTCGCAAAACAGGACGCTTCGGTATTCTACTTTTTGATTTTGGGGAGGGGTGGGATGAGAGGGAGGGGGCGGGGGAGGGGGATGTCAAATAGGTTTATTTACAAAATTTACAATATATACAGATTACACCTGTGCTATACGGTGTTAGGATTGAGTTCTGTCGGTTTAATGGTTTTCTCTCTTATTTTATTATGGATTCGGTATCCACCAATATTTTTTTGTGCTTTTTCTGTGTTTGTCTTTAGTGTCTTTCCGGTGGAGGGCCATGTTGTATCTCCACCTGGTGTCTGCGGTCTGTCCATTCATGTTTGCTTCGTAGAGTATGGTTTTGATCCCTATTTTTCTTTTTATGTGATAAATTATTGGAATATTGTTTTGGTCCTGGAGGTAGTCTTTTTCGTCTAGGTATAGGAAATACCTACCCCTTCTGGGGGGATGTAGCCTGTTGTCAGAGTGTTTTTGTAATATGCGTTGTTAAGAAATAGGCAACTGAAGATTAAGCTGTTTTCTTTTATTTTTGCCGCTTGCGCGAAGTGGTTTCTTATTAGCTTTAGGATGTGACAGTCTATGCGGTGAATGTTGGCTAGGTCGTATATTATTTTGTTTTTTACATACTTTTTGAATCCGCTGTGTTCGGATCTGTAAGTACTCAAGCAAGCCCTAATGCATTTTCTTTCGAATATGCGAATTTTTTCCATCTGGGAGGCTGATATGTTGTACCAGATTGGGCAGCTGTAGGTTATGATCAGTCTGATTAGTGCTTGGTAGCGGGACTTCCGGTTTGGCGCGGCGCGGGGGTAGCACGTGAAAGGAGAGCTCCGGGGAAAAAGTGAAAGGAGAAGAGAAAAAGGAAAAGGAAGAGCTAAGCGACACAAAGAAAGGTTAAGGAGCGTGGGCAGATAAGGAGGAAGCAAAGAATACGAAGAGGAGACGGGACGAGGGATTATAATAAAGAGAGAAGCAAGAGTGAAGAGGTTAGGCAGGAAAAAGAGCGGCAAGCAGGGTAGAAAACAACCGACAGTTGGCGACTCACAGAGGCAGACCTAGAAACGCAAGCAAGGCGGGAGATATAGAGGAAGGCAAAAACACACTGGAGAGATACAGCATAGGAAAAAAATCGCCAACCGAGGAGAAAGGTCGAGAGGAGTTGGTCGGTAAGATAGAGGAAATGGATATAAGGATCGGGGCACTGTTGAATGAAATAAGGAAAATGGTGGAGGAAGTAAAGAAGGAGATTGAGGTAGATAGGAAGAGGTTTGAAAGAGAGAGAGCGAGGGAGAAAGAGGAGAGGGAAAAAGAGAGAAGGGAGTGGGAGTGAGAGAGGGAGGAGTGGAGAAGAGAGAAAAAAGAATGGGAGAGGGAAAGGAAGGACCTATCGGACAGAATCAGAAGAGTCGAGGAAGAAAAGGACAGGGAAGAGAGGGAGAAAAGGAGGAAGAATATAGTAGTGATTGGTAGTATAGTATTTCTACTTTGCTGTCGAGATGTTTGGAGTAGAATAGTTTTTTTATTCTCCATAATGCTTTATTGGCCTTAGCAAGTTGAATTTCGGTGTGCTGCTTGTGGTTTAATTTGTAGTCTATCTTTACTCCTAGGTATTTTACGCAATTTTTGTGTGGTATGAGTGCCCCTTTGTTTGCCTTTTCTCTTAGTTGGAATTTTTTGCAAAGTTCCCTTTCTATTGGGCCGATTTCACTTGACTTGGATCTAAACAGTATTGTTACGTCGGGCGACCCTCTACCTAGACCAGGTCATACACCGGCCAGACGGAAACCAAATATCCGCTCATCCTTGCTGCGTACCCTTAATAGTCTTAAGGACCCATCATAAATCCCAGTAATTTGCTAGCTAAGGTCCTTCAGACCCAACAAATAGCTTTTTTCTAAATCGCTTCTAAAGACTATTGTCTACTACGGTTTGACCCGGGAAAGTTAGTTTTTCTCACGTACGACGCTTCCCACTTTCTATCGAGGGCGGCTAAGACCCTTCCTGGTCCACCAATCTTCGTTTATCCAATTAGAAGCAATGTATATTGCCCTCACTTTCCTGACCAAAATGTCATGAACAAATCCGATGGTCCCGTGCGCTAGACACACCCATCACTAGCTGTTTCGACCACTCGCGGAGAGATGCGATCGCGAGGAAGCACGCCAACGGGAGTCGTAAATTCCCGTTACGATTAGATAATCGACGCCACGAAATGATCGATCCTCTATTTCGATTAGGTAAATAGAGGTGGTTTGATTGAATATGACACTGATGTAATAAGTTATAAAGCACCGTTTATTCCAACAACTTTGTGAAGATGATAGTTACACTGTTGCGTGTGTATAAGATAAGTAATTGACTGATCTTCGGGTGTAAACCCGGTCGAAGGATGTTGACTGTATGAAAGATGGAAAATCAGTGAAGTTCGATGATGATGCTGTGGCGGAGGAAAGCTAAGGATGGGTGTATCTAGCGCACGGGACCATCGGATTTGTTGGTGACGATTTTGGCTAAGAGAGTAAGGGAAATAGGATTCGTTGTTAATTGGTTATTTACTGTGGTGGTGGGTGAAGAAGGATGCTAACCGCCCTCGAGATAGAGTCGCTAGTGGGAGGCCTAATACGTGAGAAAAGGCGACTTTCCCGTGTCAACCCGTGGTGGACAATAAACTTTAGGAAACAATTGAGCGAAAGAATATCTGCTCGGTCTGAAGGACTTTGACTAGGAAATTCCTGAGATTTATGGAGGGTACTTGAGGCTATTGAGGGTACGCAGTAAGGATCCGAAGACATCTGGCTGCCATCTTGCCCGCGGTGTGTGGCCTGGTTTAGGTAGAGTGTTGCGCGACGCAACACTAGCTTTCCTACGAAACAGCATCGTCACTGTAACTCACTTCTTCTGCGACATCAGGAGGGTCAAGTCAACTTTACTTGTTCTACACCGCTAGAAAAGTCAACTACTAAGTCAAAAATCTAACACCTAACGTTTACGCCTACGCACGAACTCTCACTTCCTCTAGTGCTACGTCCACTAAGATACTAAGTTCAATCATAAGAGCCTTGCTCTAGCGTGCCTTGTGTCAGAGCACAAAACCCAACAATTTTCGATAAAATTCATCTCGTGGAGGGCGACGTGGCTCTACCAGATTTAGGTCTTTTGCAAAAAGACAGAGATATGTTGATAGAGAATGTAAACATAGTGTTCCACGTTGCGGCCACTATAAATTTCCATCAACCATTAGATATAACCGTCAATGCAAATGTGAAGGGTACCGCTAATATTATCAAAGTGTGCAAGGAACTCAAGCATGTAATTAGCGTTGTCTATGGGAGCACAGCTTACAGTAATCCGAATCTATCAGACATCGAGGAAAAGGTCTACACGTAAGAATGAGTTATGATTCGTCATTTCTTAAACAACTTTTTCAATATCGTGCATAACCTACTTCTAAATATAAATAAACGATGAAAGTAATCGATAACTTAGTATAATTTGTTTACTTATCTATCTGATTAACACTTGCCAGTCTCCATTGAAATGAAAAATACTTGTCAAAACAGGTATAAATTTAAGAAAACTTACAAGAAATAATCAATGATACAAGATCTGTCAATGATAAAAATTACGTATTGAAAATTATTTTACCTTTTACTAATTTCTTTTTCTTATTGAATTCAATGATGAACTTTTGTTCTTGATACACGTACATGATAACAACTAGACACGGATATCATTATAAATTCATATTTTAAGATGAATAAACATGATTTGAGGAACAGAATCTAAGCAGAACTTTATTCGTTTACTAAAAATTACAGCTGGTACTTCACCTTCGATTCTTTCTATATTATTGTGTATTATTTCATTATATTCTGTTATATTATTAGGCATTCTATGCGTTTTTGAATTTTAAATCTTTAAATGCGTCAAACTTGCAATCTATTAATGACTTTATTAATGACTTAATTTTGCAGCACGAATCTAGATCCCTCTCTTGTGATAGATATATGCGACCGACAAGACAAAGAATTGATTAATCTGCTCGAAGAAAGAATTTTAAAAACGTATCCAAATACATACACGTTCACGAAGAACCTTGCAGAGCAGACAATATCCAACAATAGCAAAGGATTGGCTGTTGCAATAGTACGACCAAGTATAATTTGTTGCTCGCTAAAAGAACCGTACCCTGGTTGGTTGGTACCTTATGCTGGACAATCAGGTATTTTTATAAATATTTACAATGATAATCCCTCGTCACTTCATATCTCACTCATATCGCAAATAAGAGCGTTTCATTATACCCAAGTGATTCCGAATAATACAAGTCACTCGTATCAAAAGACCTTAGCTCTCCATAATTTTCATAAGAATGAAAGACATCAGCAATAGAATAAAACTGTGACAATTTTTAACTCGCACATTCTGAAGGTTACGTATATGGAAATATACTTTTTGCTTATTGCGCTATAAAAATTAGTTCATGATGCCGTTATTTCTTTTTTTATTAACTTAATTACGGGGATATGAACCTTTAACATACAATCCAATTACAAGCAGTTAGTTTCAGCCTAAAATGTGTAGTGTAGTATAGTATTATGGAATTAAATTAAACATAAGACGTGCGATGTACATGATGTATTTAACGTGAAACAACATAAAATTTTAGAGCACACGGTGATATCATTAAACATTTTATGTGGCAAAAATGAGCGAAATATAATATATTTCTGCTTAAGAGGCAATAATTTTAAATAATTATATAATATATGCGATGGATATGTATTAGCATTGGACTACTTATTCAACGAGTGGCCAAACGCAGAAGTTGACGCTGTATGCTTACGAACATATCATAAAGAAATTGCTGATATGTCAGAAGGTTGGTTATTGTTATGTTGTCTGATGTGGCCTGTGTGTTAGCTCAGATTTCGGTCAATCGTCTAACAGTAAAAGAGAGATTACTCTGGTATGAAAGGACAAAACTGATGAGGACTGAAGGAATATATTGGAGCGATAAATGACCAAAAGTCAGATAAAAAGGGAGATTACTCTAATTGGACGAAGAAGAAACTCTCGAATATTCTTCCGCGGCTGAAACTTCCGACGATTAGAATTCCAAATTGTCATATTGTGTGTAACTTTTACGGGATATGGAGTATTCAACTTCTTCTAGGCTTGGATTGGAAAGGCTAGATGTAGGAAGTGTTGAAAGAACGGATTTTGAATTATATCTCATTACTTACGAACGTCGAATAGCCGTTGAGAGTACAGAACGTTAAGCGGCGCGAAACGAAAACGTGTTTGTCACCTACAGCGCACAGAGGGAGGAAATGACGTAAACAACGTTTAGAATTACTGAGTCTTCTTGTGCGATATGAAAATTCATTTAATTCCCTTATACAATCTTGAAATTAAAAACAGATGTAGCCAGTTATCATAATCGTTTTGATTATGAGAAACGATTTGCACAGAAGCGATTACGCTGATCAATTCCACGAATTACGATAAAAAGGAGAAACAATTGTGATATTACAAACGTTATTCCTTAAAATTCAAGTTAAGATGTACGACTGATTATATTATTGATTATACGACTTCTTCTTCCAACTCATCGCTATGAGTTATTTGCGAAGCTGAACAACATAAGCATTTTTAGGCAATGAAGTTAAAAAATTCAGAAAAATATAGTTGTAATTCATTTCTGAGAAGCTAGTTGACTCTTATTTTTACCAGATCGCCATTATTTAAGCTGTGTTTTTACTGTCAGTTACAGCTACTCTTTCCATATCTGTATCGCTACATTTCGAGACAGTTGAGAATCATTAATAACTTTTGAACCAATTTGACGTTGCAGGTATCTTCACGAATATCGGCAATGGTATTGCAAAAGTACTATTGGGTAAGGCAGATGTAATATCAGATGTAGTGCCTATTGATTATGTAGTCGACGTGATATGTGCCGCGTGGCACGTCACACTACATTATGATAATAGGGTCAAAGTTTACAACTGTACGAGCAGCGCACGTCCCATCAAGTACGGAATCGATATTTATTACAGAATTTTTTTTTTTTTTTTTTTAACTAACGTAACTCAATTGTTAGAGTATCCTAAAAGCTTTAGATTCATTTAAGCAATGCGATCAATAGAAACGCCAATGGATAAATTGCATTCCAGTGTGATTAATGTACAAAAGATAATGATAAACTTAGAAAAAGATATTGAGAACACAAATGGATAAGAGCCAGCCAGATTTTTTTCTGTGAAGGCATTGTTGGTAAGCGAGAGAGGAAGGAGGGCCGTGACCTCCTTCTGTGAGCAAGTTATGCTTCGAAAAGAAGCCGCGGAGAGGGTGAGGGTACGGTACTCTCACCCTGAGAGGATTAACCGGCGAGGGCGCGGCAGAGGCCATAGACGCGCTTCGGCGAGGCGCGCTAGGTCCGCCGCGCCCCCCGGTGGGGTGCAAACTTAGGCGCTGAAGGCTCAGCGCCCCGGGGCCGCAAAGCAGCCCGGTAGGGGAACCGGACTGCCAGATACGACGGCTCCAGAGACGAGGCGCGGTGTGACGTGGCCGCACATCGCTCCATTAAGTGACGTATTGAGCGCGGGGGGGGGGGGGCGGTGTGTCGCTCACACCGGTTCCCGGGCCCCTCTCGATCGCGCAGGGACGGTCATCGTGGAGGTTTTAGTCGGTTGGAGTCCGGCACTACCACGCCGCTTTTCCCCAAAAGCGGCCTGGTGTCCGTGCGGATTTCCTCCACGTTAAAAAAAAAAAAAAAGATTTTTTTCTGTGAATACCTATACATAGGATTGATTTGTTCTAATGAAGGTAGATGAGTCATAGAAACGTCCTTACGCTTTTAATAATTCCTCGGAAATAAGAAAGGTATCTCAATTCGATGAGTAGTAACTTTTTTTTGTGTTTACCGGTTTCTTCGCAACGGCTTGACGAACCGGAATTTGCATCAGTCTATATGTATGTCGGGTTAACATTAGAATTTAGGGCGCGTAATGATCCTTCATTTGAATTAGCCATCGTTTTACAAAACAGAGATTATATTTACGCGTATATACAAGAATTTACAAAATATAATTAATATTGAGTTCAACGAATAACAAGATTAACAAATAATAAGTTTAACGAATGATAAGTTTAACGAATAATGAGCTAATGAACGCTATTAACAATGTTCTTGGGTTCAAACGAATCCACGGTCAACAAGATAACTCTTTACTATGCGTAGAATAATTTTAGGCACAAAAATACGATTGCTGAGACGCTCGGTAAACTGCTCGATGTGTCACCTTCCAAGGCGATCGCACGAATAATAATCTGATGGAAAAAAAAAATCATTATTTAATCACCTTTGACCGTAATGTGTATTGACATTTTTCACTAAATCATTAATTCATAAATATGTGGTGGCACTCGACAACAAATACCGCCACTCGACACTAACTTACACCGGACGACGGTAGCGCAGTGGTTAGCGCCTTAGGTTACGAACGTTCTCGGGACACTGGTTCGAATCCCGGCGCTTGTAGTCCTCCTATTTTTCTTCCACGCATTTAAATTAGAAAAAAATAGCAGTACCCCAACAGCGACATCTACAGCCAGCAGCTACAATCATCACGGACAACACACGACACCTCAAATAATTTATATAGGTGATAGCAAGATACGAAACTTTCAATCGATTTGTGCTGCATTCTATTGTTCACAATGAGATAGCTCAAAATATAACCTATTTGCAGATGTTTGAAGCTTCACTCTCTACGACAGAGTGTTGTATCATCGAAATTTAGATATTACTAGTTTCTTTATTGAGACAAATTTCCTCGTCGCCACTGACTTTCCAATTAAATAATTATTTAATAATATTTCGTAATTAAATTATTACGAAAATCGACTTTCCGTTATAATTCCAATAGGTAGCTTATTGAAATTCAAAATATTTATGCTATTAACTGTTGTGAACGTTAGTAACTTCATTTGAATTTACACTGTGATTACTGGTAATGAAAAGATAGATTTACTCGAAAAAGAAGCGACAAACGAAATTTATACTTGCATCAGATATCAGAGTTTCACTTATAGTCTTAGTTTTTGGATAATCTGATTCGGAACAATATTTGGAACAATATGAACGACTTTGAGACAAATTTCCTCCGTCGAGATATAAATAAAATATCGATCGTACGTAAGAAATTTTTAGTCGGAAGCCGCAAATGAAGTTTTACAATAGTTTGCAGCAAGTTGCTAATAAAATTGTTTTTAAGCTGAGCCTTATTGCGTTACGATATGCCCAATTGTTAGGTTGCAAATTCATAAAAACTGCTTGTCAATGCGCAACAGTCTATCCACATCTGAATTATGGCATCTGGGAATATCTACACTACGAGAATAAAAACAGACGCCGAGTATTACTAACAATTTTCCTCAGACTCTCCTTCAACAAAGCTCTGTCTTTCACTTTGTATTAGATCTTTCTTATGTGATCTTGATATTAAAGGCCTAAAAGTTATTTATAATTTTCTTGAACCGTGTTCCGTACGAATCGTATTAAATTTAAATAAGTAATGAGAATTGCAAACCTTTTAATGTTCACTACCTAATTAGAAGTTGCAGTGATAGATTGATAATGAAAGATAGAAATACTACATTTGTTATATATCCCACGTCGCATTTGGAGTTACTAATAAACAAATACATACATAATGTAACATGATAACAAATGATGTAATGATAACAAAAGAAATATTGCACTAGGAATGTTGTACTCGCGTTCATTTGTGTCCTCAATAAGTCAATTCAGAAAGCTGCAAATATGGTACAACTAAAATTACATAATATTTCTTGAGATATTACAGAATATCTTCTGACATACTCTAATAATAATATGCGTTATCTTGAATGTAATTCAATTACCTCTACAAGTGTAAACATTTCAATTTTCAAGATTGGGTGAGATCATAGATATCTTCGTGGAATGTAGCAGAGAAATACCGATGAAAGATACGTTGTGGTATCCGAGTTGCACGGTAATAGCAAACAGATATGTTTACGATGCACTGAATATACTTCTACGTGTTTTACCTGCATTTGCCGTGGATATCTTTTTAAGGCTTCGAGGTGGTAAACCAATGTGAGTATTCTATCGTTTGTCAACCACATCAAAATACTCAAAAAACGACATTTCAGGGCAATGAATATGAGCAAACTTTACAATAAATTGGTCATAGCGACAAGCTACTTCAACTCGAATGAATGGTCTTTCAAAAGAGATAACATTGCCGACATGATCAACAAAGTGAATACCTTTCAAGACGGAAATCTTGTTAAACTGGACTTGCAGGATATGGATTGGAAGAAATATTTAGCAAATTACTTGGCGGGAATTAAGACATTTATGCTGAAGGAAGATTCTCAATCTATAAATACAGCGCCGCAACGGTTATCGATGTACATACAGAAATATTTGATATGATGACTCGATATGATATTTTCTTTTATTTTAGATTCTACTGGATACGTCAGATAACTAAAGGATTCGGTATAATCATTTTATTTCTGATAATATCGGTAACAATATTGCTATGCACCGACTACTTCAATGCTATGTTTGCCCGCTTGAATCAAAAACAAAGTATATGGAATATTATGGAAAAGGCCTTGAAATAAGAACATGTCGCTACATATAAAGGGTGCCCGGCAGAGTTATATATTATATACTATATAGTATTTATGTGATATGCTCTTCGAATAGAAACTGTGGATAAATGGAGTTATTTGTCGATATTGTGAATAATATATGTAGAATGCTATTGTATAATATTACAAATTATTAACATATATTAAATACACTAGATAATTCAGAACACTTTATTGCGTGCTTGCTAGATACGACCGTGTCACGTAAAATTGATACTTCGATTGTAAGAGAAAAGAAGGCTGAGTCGTAACCCAACTTTTAATTTCCTGTTATCAAATTGTATTTTAAATTTTAGCACTTACAAGAATAACACTGAACCGGCGAAAGGGATTGTACGAGAACAGCGACTAGAACAATAACTGCCCGAGCTGGCTGAAGTCTCGGTTTATATACGTTTTGGTTTGAGGATGTTGAGAGGTTCGGTGTGGGTTCCAAAGGAGTCCGAAAGTCGGGGGTCGATGTCTTATCTCTGATGTAGGTTGAGAAGTGATTGATGTCACACATTCGTAGACATGACTGCAAGCGTTGGTGGAGACAGAATCGTTCCATCAGGCGTAATGATCAGTGGACAGTGAGATATCCTTTATAACGAGACGTGATAAAGTGCACGCGTACCGAGCGAAAATTCAAAGTCGATTTTCTCGAAAACAAGGCCTCAAACGAAAAATTTTTATTGTATATTTTCGACTTCTTTTTTCGCGTAGAATCACCTCCTTTCCGCTTGTACCACCAGTTACCGATCACCTTGCATACTGTAACTTATAAGGGAAGTTCGGCCACTCGAACATTCAAACAAATAGGAATCTTTGCACAAATGTAGTTCGTGTGAGGCTAAAGAAAGGACAATTCTTCTTATCCTTAAGTTTTATTCAGGAGATAACAAATTATTGACTTTCTTATGCAGTGCTGGAGCTTCCGCTGCATAAAATCTGACAATGCAAGTTTCAAATTGCAGAATGCAGCGGTTGGAAAGTTATGGTTATATAAAACTGGGCATTAGGGTATCTTATATGTTATTTGATTCTATATTGATTCTGGTACTGGATTCTATTCATACGTCCAGTCAGTGGACCACACAGACAGCACCTAATTGATCCGGAGACATCAGCAGTCACATGCTCTTGACTTCTGCTTAGCTCTTTAAAAAATGTATTGTGTTCCGATCGCTTCTATTAACGATTTTATGACGATAAAAACGGCGGCACAAAAATTCGCACAGGCGATCGGCAAAGCTATCTTCATGAAAACGACTTCTTCCCCTCATCCAGTTCCTTAGCAGGCCGCCAATTATTTGTGCATGCGTATCATCAGGAGCTATAGTTAAATTTGTAAAAAATTAGTATGTACTAGTATGTACTAGTTTGAAAAATAGATCCTGATCCAGACCTAATATCTTTTTCTACGGTGTATACGATCATAGATCGTAAGAAAAAGAAAAAAAAATTAAAAATATATAAAGAAAATAAAAGAAGCCAACACCACACGGAGTTCCCAAGCGGTCAGCCATCTAAATAATATCCGTGTCCAAGCGTTGCTTAACTTTCGTGATCGGACGAGAACGAGGTAGATTTTTCTTTTTTTTTTATAACGTTTATTGTCCAACAAGATGGGTACAACATGTGTATGTTATTCACAATAAACAATGAATTTCGGTTGTGGGGTGGTTTAGGCAAAAGTACCGATACGTGACGGTGCAACATAGCCATACAATGTTTTGTGTGTCGAAATTACATTTTTTAGCTTATTGTTTTTAAATTAGATTTAAGTCGCTGTAGAGCGGTGCTTATATACGATATTGTTTTCTTCTTCCCATCTCTGTCCTGAAAGCCTGGTCGCAAAAACAGGACAGTTCAGTAGCCTACTTTTGGTTTCGGTGGGGCTGTGGGATTTTGGGAAGGGGTGGGAGAGGGTGGGGCTGTGGGATTTTGGGAAGAGGTGGGAGTAGGTGGACGGGGAAGGGAAGGGAGGGGTGTCCTGTAGAATTATTTACAATATTTACAATGTTTACAATATTTACACTATTTTACACGGTAGGAGATTTGAGCGTTGTCGTTTTGAGGCTACCCACCAATATTTTTTTATGTTTTTTCTGTGATTGACTTCTGTGCCTTTTTGGGGAAGGGCCATGTTGTATCTTCACCTAGTGTCTACAGTCTGTCTATTTAAGTTTTTCTCGTAAAGTATTGTTTTAATCCCTATTTTTCTTTTTATATGGTAGATTATTGGGATATTATTTTGGTCTTAGAGATAGTTTCTTTCGTCTAGGCATAAAAACGCTTCGGGGGGGATGTAACCTGTTGTCAGTGTATTTTTGTAATATGAATCGTTTGGAAATAAGCAACCGAAGATTAAACTATTTTCTTTTATCTTTGCAGCTTGCGCGAACTGGTTTCTTGTTAGTTTTAAGATGTGACACTCGATGCGGTGGATGTTGGCTAAGTCGTAGATTCTTTTATTTTTGACGTATTTTTTGAATCCGCTGTGTTCGGATCTGTAAGTACTCAGGCAAGCCCTGATGCATTTTCTTTCTAATATGCGAATTTTTTCCATTCGGGAAGCTGATATGTTGTACCAGATTGGCAAGCCGTAGGTTATGATCGGTCTGATTAGTGGTTGGTAGCAAAGGATTTTTACTTTGCTGTTGAGATGTTTGGAGTAAAATAACCTTTTTGTTTTCCAGAATTTGCTGGCTTTGGAGAGTTGAATTTCGATGTGCTGCTTGAAGTTTAATTTGTCGTCGATATTCACGCCTAGATATTTTATTCAATTTTTGTGTGGTATGAGCTCTCCTTCGTTTGCTTTTTCTCTTAGTTGAAATTTTTTCCAGTGTTCTCTTTCTATTGGGTCAAGATCACTTTACTTGGGTCTAAACAGTATGGTTTCGCATTTGCTTGCATTGATTTTTAGTTTCCACGTATAATAGTAATCGTTAATTTTGAGTTTTTGGAGTTCTGTTCTTATTGTTTTGGTTTTGCGGCCTGTTACGTAGATGATTAGGTCATCTGCGAAGGCTATGGCTACTTTTTAAGTATGCGCGTACCTACATGATGGAACTTCACAATCCATTGTCTGGGAAACGAAGCCAGGAAAAATTTTATATATCTGAATGGACGTCTCAAAATACCATTTATCCTCATACATACATGTATGTTTTCTTAAATATTTGTAGAGCTTTATCTGTAGAGGGCGGTTGGTCGGTGAGGTTTAATGTGCGAGATTGCTCGTTGTTGAAACCGTCGAATATATTTAAAGTGATAAATTAGTATACAGATAATGCTCGCGAAGACGCTCGTACTAACCGATTCGCTAAGGCAGTGTATAAGTCGTAAAATAGGATCGTTATTGACTCGTTAATTAGATCGCTGATAATTCGTTGATAACTGGTTGATAACTGATCGACAACTGACTGTAACTCCTGTCCTTGCGATCGCGTCCGTTTATTTATACTGGTCGGGGGAGAACCGGAAAATTCGAATTCGCCTACGTTTGACGGTTGTATGTAGCGACGACATTGTTTTGCCCGCAGTTTATTTGATCTTATATTAGTTGTAACCTAACGGTCTTGATACTCCAAGGCAAAACAACAATATGATTTGAATTGTTCTCTAAATCGTGTGCCGCTACATATTTTATCTATTCGATAACATGAAATAACAAAACTGATTGCTTCAGCCAACGCCCATACCGCGTTGAAAATACTCGTTCTCGTCCGATCACGAAAGTCAAGCAGCGCCGGGCACGGTTAGTACTTAGATGGGTGACCGCTTGGGAACTCCGTGTGGTGTTGGCTCTTCTTTTTACTTTTCTTAACATTTAGCCAACCGAACCATCGGATCTCCCCTCTGTGAAGAACATCGCTGTGTGACCGAACGGGGAGATCTCCCTTTTTGACTTTAGCAAAGCGTTTTCTTTGTCGTTGTTATTGTTATTATCAGTTATTGTTTACCTGGAATTGTTCCCAATTAATTGCGACTCTTTTTCTGCTTTTATAAAGTGGAAATGTAATAAAATACACCAATTTAGTGGTCTTAAAATTAACTAAAAAGTTACACTATCAGTTATGACTAAATAGAGCTATAGTCGAACGATGTCACACTATAAAAAAATATTAAAATGCATTATGAATTTTTAATTTCACGTTCAAGTCGTGTCATTTATCTTTAGTCATCTTTAATGTTTTTAATTTTACCTATATCTTTTTATACTTTTAATATATACTTTTAATTTGATGTTTTGTATAAATATGTGAAATCGTTAAACAAAATCATTACTGCAAAATATAATTGACCACTTAAATAATTTTAGACTTCTTTGTTTTTCAGATATTAGTGAATATTAGTCCTCGTTACTTAGAAAAACGCACGGTGGACAGCGTATAGCTGGCTCTGGCGCGCGCGGTTGGCTAAGTGTTAATAAGCTATGCTCTTATACATCGAGAAAATATCTTTTTAGCATTAAACGATTGTCACCATACGTTGTGTCATTCTTGCATATACGCTTACTTATATATTGCTTTGTTTATATTTTCCGGTAATGTTACATGTATTCAATATTCGGAATTAAAGAATGTACAAGTATTATATATACGTATGTCGTTTGAAAGAATGCAAAAATACATGTGCTGAAAATTATGATACAAACCGAAGGGCGATGATTCCCTGCGCGCGATGAAAATGAAGTCGAAGATGTAAAATGACATTTTTCGCTTTGTTTTCGCGAAAATCAATTATGAAATTGCCTCTACTTAACTTTACAATCCATTTTCTTAAAAACGAAGCCAGCCAAGGTTTCACATATCTTTTTTATCCTACAACGTAATTGTATGTTTTGTAAATATTTTTTATTCAATAATATTAAATAACAAAATTGATTACTTCAGCTAACGCTCATACCGAACTGAATGCTTTCTTTCTCGTCAGAGCGTTGTGAACCCCTCAGCAGGTCGGATCTCACTGGCCAAAAATACCAGACGCAAGACTTGTTAATGAGTTTGCCAATTTACAGTGATATTCAATAACGAAAAGTAATAAATAATGCTCACTATAAAAACTAGAGAAGGAAAGAAGATAGACAGAATGAAAGAAGTGAGGTGATCGTCGGTGAAGGTGCCCACAAGAAATACTCTTGATTTTCAACAATAACGTTTATTAAACTTTTAACAATTAACAACAAATAACAATTAACCACAATTAACGATTAGCAGCGATTAACAACAAGTAACGATTAACACTGAACTCTCAAGAGTCAATAACCCGTTTGTAATTTCGCACGTTCGCGGGGAGACGCGATCTCGAAGAAGCGCGTCAACGGGAGTCGTAAATTCCCGTTACGATTGACTAATCGACGCCACGAATCGTACGATCCTCTGATTTCGGTTAGGATAATAGGGGTGATTCAGTTATTATAACACTGTGGTTCACAGAATTATAAGTTATATATTTTCAACACTTATGTTACACTGTTGAGTCGGTATAAATCGCAGATCACAACTTGTCTCCCGAAGGAGTCTAAATATACACGGTAGAGCAAGGCTCTTAGAATGGGACTTAGTATCTTAGTGGACGTAGCACTAGAGGAAAAGAGCTTAGGCGTAGACGTTAGGGGTTAGATTAAGACTTAGTAGTTTTTGACCCTCCTGATGTTGCAGAAGAAGTAAGTTTACAGTGACGATGCTGTGTCGTAGGAAAGCTAATGATGGGTGTGTCTAGCGCACGGGACCATCGGATTCGTTCATGACATTCTTGGTCAGGAAAGTGAGGGCAAGATACATTGCTTCTAATTGGACAAACGAAGGTTAGTGGACTAGGAAGGGTCTTAGCCGCCCTCGATAGAAAGTTGCTAGTGGGAAGCATCTTACGTGAGAAAATCTAACTTTCCCGTGTCAAGCCGTAGTAGACAATACTCTTAAAGAATTTGGAAAAACGACATTTGTTGGGTCTGAAGGACCTTAGCTAGCAAATTACTGGGATTTATGATGGGTCCTTAAGACTATTGACGGTACGCAGCCAGGATGAGCGGATTATCAGCGATACGGACGAAAAATAGGAAAAATAGGCGTATTGCAATCACAAAAGTCCAGCCTATCTCGGATACAGCAACACCTTCAAATAATGACAATAAAAGAATCCACAATAATAAGGAAAAAGAACGAAAACCTACGGAAGAAAGCAAGTAGGCATACGGCTCCTCAAGGCGGGAAATCACAAGTCCGAAAGAGAATAAAGAAGTATTGAGAATATAGAGAAATATTGAGATTAGACAGATTTAGTAAGTTGCTATTGTAAATACTGAAAAGTAGCGGAGAATTAACTGTTTCTTGTTGTAGACCGTTTTCTATGAAGAATTCTTTGCTTGATGTGCGTGAATCCTCGGTCATTACGAATGTTTCGTTTGTTATCATGTCCCAGACTATTTTAATTAGGTATTGCGGAAGGTTTTTCTTAATCATTTTGAATATAAGACCTGGGATCCAGACTGTGTCGAAAGCTTTTTCAAGGTCTATTAGCAGGCGGCTACTGGTTGCTTTGCGTCAAACGCCCAGCAGATGTCCGACGCAAATTTCTTTATTGCGTAGATTGTGGAGTGTTTGTGCCGGAAGCCGAATTGATTTTCTGGGATTACGTTACTTTTTGTGTAGAAGGAGGCTAGGGGGTCGTTTATGACTATTTCGAATATTTTGCTTATGTTTGGCAGGAGGCTTATAGGTCGTAGGTTTGCAGGTGATGAACTGTCTATTTTTTTTTATTTTTTTGTAGTGGCTATTACTTTGGCTTTTTTCCATTTTCTGGGCAAATACGTCTTATTTAGCGCATTGTTGAAGAGTACTGTGTAGTACCATTTTATTTTGTTAAGTAAGCATTTGAGCAAAATGTTTGGGATGCCATCGAAGCCGCATGATCGTTGTTTAGTTTGGAGAAGATTATTTTTATGTGGTTGTAATTTGTAAAGTAGTTTATTTCTGATTCTGGTTATTTGGGGTTGTCCGAGGTGTTTTCGTTTGAGAATGTGCAGACTGTTTTATTTAGCGCTACGTTTTGTTCTATTTCATTTTTGAGTTTGGTTGTTTCGGCGATAATAATTCTGTTTAGCTGTTCTCGCACAATGTGTTCGTTTTGTGTGTGTGTTTTGTAAAAGTGGGTGCCGATAATGTCTAGTTTTTCCGTTGGTTTAGATATTACGAAGTTATTGTAACGCCACCCAAAAGCCAGGCATCTGGCGACATCGGATATGTCGATAACACCTAGTCATGCGATAGCGATGAGAATAAACAATAACCGAACTCCCACCCATAAGATATGTGAATCATAATGAAGAGATAAAAACCCCAGTCCTTTAGTCAGTAAGTCAGTCTGTATTCTGCAGTTAATAAAGCATACGAATGGGCTATTGCGCATTCGCCTTTTTATAACACCTCGTCATTCATTGCGTGGCAGTATCGTCGGTGTCTTTGTTGGTGTTGTGTATCGCTATACCTGATTCTTGGATGAGAGAGGCAGTTTGAAAGGTGGGATGGAGTTTTGTTCTTTTGAGTCTGAAAATTTGATTTACATGCGAGAACATGCTGGCAGAATCGTTTTTGGAGGACGGGAGCGAGTGCACTCAGCGCGGTATGAGCGTTGGCTAAAATAAGCAGTTTTCCTATTTGTTTTTGATGTCCAAAAAAATAGAATATTTAAAGAAACATAAGTGTGTGCAAAAATGAGAATGATATAATATATGGTAATGGTCGTGTAACACTAAAACATTGCAATTTCTTGATGCTTAGAATATAGATTATTAAAAATTGATTGTTAAGAAAGCGGAATTGATTTTTTAGAATTACGTTATTTTTCGTGCAAAAGGTGACTAGGGGGTTATTTACGACGATTTCGAATATTTTGCTTATGTTGCGTAGGAGACTTATATATCGCAGGTTTGAGGGTGAGAAGCGGTCTTTATTTTTTTTTCTTTTGTGATGGCTGTTAAAATTATTAAAGAGTACTGTGTAATATTATTTTATTCTGTTGAGTAAACGTTTGAGCAAAATGTTCGGGATGTCGTCGAAACCGGATGATTTTTTATTGTTTAATTTAGAGAAAATGATTTTTAGTTGGTTATAATTTGTAAAGTAGTTTATTTCTGTGTCCGAGATGTTTTCATTGGAGAATATGAAGACTGTCTTATTTAGCGATATGTCTTGTTCTATTTTATTTTTCAGTTTATTTGTTTCGGAGATAATAATTCTATTTAATTATCCTCAACCCATGTGTTCGTTGTGTGTGTGTATTTTGGAAAAGTGAGTGCCAATAATGAATAGTTTTTCCGTTGTTTTACATGTTATGAAATAACTAGACTCCATGTCTTTATTCATGGTCTGTATCGCTATACCTGCATCTTGAAGGAGGGGAGCTTTCTCTGGCGGCAGTTTGAAAGAAGGGATAGAGTTAGGTTCTTTTAACCTAAAAATTTGATTTGTCTGTGAGAATAAGCTAGCTGAGTCTTTTTAGACATATTTTTTCATTTTGTTTCCCCATCTTCGCTTTTATCGTAAGAATAATTGTATTTTAGATTGTTTATTTTGGATAGTACGTAGCTTTTGTCTCGTTGTAGCTCGCTTTCGCAGTCAAGGCGCTATTTCAGAAGGGTACTCCAATAGCTAAAACGATTCCCTTCAACATACGTAGCACTATTTTTAATTTCCTAAACCATGAGTTTCTTGTAAGGATAATTGACGGATTTTAACGGTCCGAGCGATCGAGCACCACCCTTACCCAATAACATCGAAGCCTCACATTCATCCAGGTATCGTTCACGCTCTTCCCGCGAAGGATCCACCGCACTTGGAGCGCCTTCTTGGAGCGTGCGTATTTGGGCTCCTCCGTTTTGAGCCTTCTTGGAGTCTAACTCGATGCGTGTTGGGGTCGTTCGAGTCTAACAACGGTATCGGCAGTATCGTTCGAGTAGTTCAATCGTGAACATTTAGCAGAGAGTCAGTTTCCGTGCCTTCGAATCACTATAGGTGGACTAAAGAATTTCGTCAGTAGTAACGATCAGTTGATACTTTTCTGAGCTGGCTTCTTCGGTGCGTCAATGTCTTCAAGCATTTGTCACGTAAAACTGATACTTGGATTGTAAGAGAAAAGAAGGCTGAGTCGTAACCCAACTATTAATTTTCTTTTATCGAACTTTATTATAAATTTAGCACTTACAATAATAGAATAACACTGAACCGGAGAAAGGGGTTGTACAAGAACAGCAACTAGAACAAGAACTGCCCGAGCTGGGTAAAGTCTCGGTTTATATACGTTTTGGTTTGAGGATGTTGAGGGGCTCGGTGTAGGTTATGATGTCAAAAGTGTCCGAAGGTCGGGGGTCGATATTCTATATTTGATGGGGACTAAGGTGCGTCACAGCCTTGGAGTAGTCTATGATGATAAGGTGGTGGATGTGTCCAAAGAAGTCCGAAAGTCGGGGGTCGATGTCTTATCTCTGATGTAGGTTGAGAAGTGATTGATGTCACACATTCCTGGACATGGCTGCAAGCGTTGGTGGAGACAGAATCGTTCCATCAGGCGTAATGATCAGTGGACAGTCCTGTACGAAATCTTCGGTTGTGAACAGTATCTCCAAGCATACGTGAAGGTAAGCATCATTTTAATGAGCAAACGATTAGTAAACCGTCCCATGCGGGTCTTTCAAACACGAGCGGCATCGACACGCGTTCGCGGACGAGTGTATCGTTAATCATTCGTATCGTCGTACGATAATTCAGTCGCATTCGTTTAGTTGTACATTGCGTTGCGGCCTTCGCTTCAATTGCTTCGTATCGCAAAATCGTCCGCAGTAAGCATTCTTAAATTTCGTCTTAATCGTCGAAGACAATTCGAAACTTTCTCATCGTTTGTTTTCCGATATTTTGTTTTCGAGTTTCAACTTCGTCAATTGTTCTTCGCGCATTGGGTCATTACTCCCCTCTGTTCCCCAAGATTAATTCGACGGGGAACAAGTTACAGAGCGTGGTATCGTCGATATCTGACACACGCGCAATTTAGACGTATCGTTATTTCTTTAGCCGTTTGAGTACCAAGCAGCGTGATCGCGCTGTTTAGATTTTGTGTCGAAAAATCCCAGTACATTTGAGCACTACGGACGACTGACGGTATTTTGTATTTCATTGTTATCTTAATAATTTTTATTGAACAAAACTTGAAATATTTATAAACTAATAGTACGCATATATAAATACATAGATGTATTTCATACAAATTTTTTTTTTTTTTTTTTTTTTTATTTAATATTTCCTATTCACAATTTGTCCAATTTGGACATTTGGTAGAATTTTTTAGCTGTTTGATTATCATGTGGGTGGCTACCCCCAATGGGGTACCATCTTCGTGCTTGTTAGGGTATATCCTTTACGAGATCTGCTGGGTGTTTCCTTTTTAATCTCCTTTCAATGAATGTGATGATCGTTTCCGCTGCCAGCCGGTTCGGGTGCGTTGCTATTCTTTCTCTGTATCTTCTTGCGAATCTGCTAATCTCTTCTTTGACCGTTGGTATTCCAAGGTCTTTCCTTATATCCTCGTTTCTAACGTACCATGGGGCGTTTACTATTGTTCTAAGTATTTTAGATTGCATTGCCTCTAATTTGGTTATATGGCTCATTGCTGCTGTTCCCCATAGTGGTATTCCGTACGTCCAGATTGGTTTTATAATGGTTTTGTAAATTTTTAATTTGTTTTCTATACTCAGTTTAGATTTTCGACTTGTTAACCAGTACATCTGTCTCCTTGCTATCTGTATTTTGCTTATTATTGATTTAATATGTTGTTTCCATGTGAATCGTGTATCAAAGTGGAGTCCAAGGTATTTGACTTGCCTTGTTTGTATTATTTGCGTGCCGTTGAGTGTAATGTTTGGTGGTATCTGTTTTCGCAGTGTGAATGTAATGTGGTTGCATTTATCAGGGTTCGCTTTAATTTGTTTAACTTGAAGCCACTTTTCTATTTTTACAATATGTTCTTGTAGTAATGTGACTGCTGTTGCAGGGTTAATATTTCATACAAATAACAAATATGACGAGCGCTATTGCGCCGCTTGTTTCTTTTCGCAATCGATTAAATGGATATCGTACCGGTGGGATTTTTCGACCCTGAGTTTTTCAAAGACCCCTCAAACGGTTAAATTATGTCAATATTATCATAAATAATTATTTTTCTAATTACTCTATATGATTTTCGAAACATTAAAAGATTATTATTACTCGACTACTTCAATGTTGATTATGATACTTTTTTAATTATGGTTAAACTTGTCACTACTTGTGTGAGGGACTGTAAAATTGATTCGAAATAGTATTTTACAGGGACTGATGAAACCGACGAGTTAGATGTTTATATAATTAAAAGTTATTTCTATTTTTGAATTTTCTTTGCGAGTATGTTAACTGTGCTTGAGCAGCGCTGGGTCAAATTTATAGGAAAAATATTTTAAAATACTATTTTAAGTAGTTGTTGGTCTACAGTACGAATAAAATATTTTAGATATGTAGTAAAAAATAAACTATCTTTATTTTCACAATGTGGTATAAAAAGTAAAGTATTTTATCTTTGTATTGTAGACAGTGTTTAAAATGTTTCTTAACCATGAAAATTGATTAAGCAGAAGGTTAATATCAGGATGCAAGAATCCAAAATATTTACAAATTAAGTTCATGTTTGTTACGTCGCGCAAGATGATCCGTGCGACGTCCTTCATTGTCTGACCGTCAAGGCCCAAGGTTGGTAGGAGAATTCCTTCCCCTCTCGCCACTCATTAACATCACTAGAACCAACAGGCATCACATATTGTTACTCTCACCTTACTAACAAAAAGTGTGAGCAACGAATCCGCTTTCTTCGTTCAAGAAAACACCCACACCGAGCTTTCCTCCGTAATTGCATGAGAGCGGAACATCAGTCTCCTCTATTGCTACTTCAACTACAACAAGAAACTCAACTGTAAGGGCCTTGCTCTATTACCAAGGAATATTGTGCATGTATATCGCATCTTCATACGCCGAATCATCGTCTACGATATATATCATAAGCAACGGCGTAAGTTCATTGTGTCAATTTGTTGAAAATATATAGTTTATAACCCTGTTAATCGCAGCGTTATACCACCTCAACCATCCCTATTATCTCAATGGAAATCAGGGGATCGATCTATTCGCGGCGTCGATTATTATAATCGTAACGGGAATTTACGACTCCCGTTGACGTGTTTCCTTGCGATTGCGTCTCCTCGCGATTGGTCGAAAATACAATGTTCTTTTTAACCCTGCTGCGGTCTCCGGGTCTCTTTGTTCTTGCTGCTCTCCTTTTTTTCTCTAAGGACTTCTGTATTCTTTAAACGTATAAAGCAAAATGTTATCCGACTGTTAAAACCGACATATTTGAGAAAAAGACGCGCGATCATAGAAAATTTAGGAAACGCGCTGATTCAAAATTATAAGACGGTAATATGACCTGCGTAGGAAAGTTGCGAAAGAATTATTATGAGAGTGTGTTATAAATACATCGGAACATTTCAAAGAGAAAATAAGAGTTCGTAAAAATTTCACTAATGCCAAAATTTTGTTTACGATAATAGAATGTACTGGTTCTTTGCAATGAAAGTTATTATGAAGGATATAGTAACATACTAGTTAGAAGATAAAATAAACAAAAACGAATCTTTGTATGCAAAGGTAACTTTCTTCTTCAAACTCTTACCGAACAATTTAGTTGAATGGAAGACCGCAGCAGGGTTAAGTATGGGTATTCTCAAGTAATAAGTATTATTCAAAGTTTTCATCACTTAGATTACTCGTTTGTGGGCAAACACGCAAACCATTTCTTTTTCTTTTTTATTTAATTTGTAATTTACAATTTGTTCAGCTGGACATTTGTTAAATTTTTCTAACTTTATTTGTAGATGGCTATCCCTAGCGAGATGCCATCTTCGAGTTTGACTATTTTGACTGAGGTCAGTGGGGTGTTTTCTTTTTGTCTTCTTTCTATGAGAGTTTTGCTCGCTTCAGCAGCTAGCTGGTTTGGATGTGTTGCCATTTTTCCTTGTTCATTGAAAGGAGATTATAAAGGAAACACCCAGCAGATCTCATAAACGATATACCCTAACAAGCACGAAGATGGTACCCCATTGGGGGTAGCCACCCACATGTTATATTATTAAACAGCTATAATATTTTACCAAATGTCCTATTTGGACAAATTGTAAAATTGAAAGAAATAAATAAAAAAAAAATTTTTTCCTTGTATTTTTTTGAGTACCTGCCGATTTCTTCTTTGACCATTGGTATTTTTAGGTTTTTGCGTATATTCTCGTTTCTGATATTCCATGGGGCATTGACTACTGTTCTGAGTATTTCCTAGAAGCGACTCTGGTTTATTTACCTGACACATTGCAGCTGTCGCCTATAGTGGTATTCCGTATGTCCAAATTGGTTTTATTATCGTTTTGTAGGTTTTTAGTTTATTTTCCATGCTGACTTTAGAGTTTCGACTAGTTAGCCAGTACATCTGTCTCCTTTTTATCCGTATTTTGTCTATAATTGATTTAGTATGTTGCTTTTATATAAGTTATGAATCTAAGTGAAGTCTTAGTATTTAACTTGCTTTGTTTGTGTTATGTGCGTGCTATTCAATTGGATATTAGGTGGTTTCCGTTTTCGTATTGTAAATGTAATATGGTTAAATTAACCGGGGTTTGCTTTTATCTTGCAGTCATTTTTCTATTTTTCTGCTACACTCTGGTGGTAATATGACTGCTGTTTCTGGATTAGAGTGCTTGTGTTACGTCGAAGGTGTCACGTAGAAATAATGGGAAAATAATAATAAAAAAAATGTTGGGTTCTTGAAAAAATGACCAGGTGTTATTAAAAAAAGGCGAATGAGCAACAGCCCATTCGTATGCTTTATTAACCCTTTCGCTACGAACGTCGCCTATAGACGACGTCCGCGGGATACCACTTAACCATGAGCCTGTGACATCAATCACTTCTCAACCTACATCAGAGATAAGACATCGAGCCCCGACTTTCGGACTCCTCTGGACACATCACCACCTTATCATCATAACCTACACCGAGCCCCTCAACATCCTCAGACCAAAACGTATATAAACCGAGATTTCACCCAGTTCGGGCAGTTCTTGTTCTAGTTGCTGTTCTTGTGCAACCCCTTTCTCCGGTTCAGTGTTATTCCATTATTGTAAGTGCTAAATTTATAATAAAGTTCGATAAAAGAAAATTAATAGTAGGGATACGATTCAGCCTTCTTTTCTCTTACAATGCAAGTATCAATTTCACGTGACACCTTGGTGTCCGAAAGTCGGAGGTCGAGATCTCATCTCTGATGTAGGTTGAGAAGTGATTGATGTCACATACCCTCCTCCTTAGATGGATTTTGGTCCTCCAAAATCTTAGTGTTTCTTCAGCATCGACGGATGAAATTTAGCTCTGAGCGGCGTTGATAATTCGAAACTTACTCTTGATTCTCTTTCAGATTGTACAGGTAACATCGGCGTGTAAATGTTTATAGGGGCGGAATGTGTTGCAGTACTAACGTTGAGTGCATTACTAACGGTGTTTTCCTTAATTTTGCAGCAAAATAAGTGAATACACAGTTTTGACAGTCCTATCTTATTAAGCAGATACAAGCATATGACTCCAATGGATATATGTCCTATAATTTGCAACGTGGCGAGACCCCAAGTTTTAATTTGTGCCATTCTGTGCGAAAAAGTTAATTGATTGGCTCTATCTTCTATTTGATTCAAGGTATCAGTATAACCGTTTAGGTTGCTCATTACTTTGCGAGTCTTTTCAAAGATATCAAGCATTGAGGATAAATCTTCGTTATTAGTTATATTTATGGTTTTGATCTTAACATCGTAAGAAATGCTCTTGGGATTGCCACTGATTCTCATATGGTTGTCTCCATACAATATATCTACAGTTATTTTAGTTTTCAACAGAGAGGGTTGCTTCAGTTTGACAATTTGATGTCCTTCTTCAGAGAATATATTGAGTTCTATTGGTTTTTCTGGCGTAGCTATGTAGTGATTTTCGATTTTGAGTGGTATAAAAGTTATTTCTACGATCTTATATACTGTGAATTTACAAAATATCATGTCTCTATTGTATCTATCTATCATATTGTCTATACTAATTATTTCGGATGCGCAATCGTGTTTTGAACGTCTATCATGTATGGATTGAGTTTGTTTGCAAATGTACAATTCGTGTTTGATTCGACATTGCTTGCACAAATACATCTGGTCTACTTTCATATAAGTTAATCCTGAGGTGAAAAATATCGGATGTTCAACTAATGGGGACAGAAATACTCCGTTCTTTTGAGTCGGTATGAGGTATACCTGTTCTATATCCCATTCTGAGTCAATTATTGTTGGAATTTAAATTTTAAAGAAGATCTTTTCGCTTTGGACAAACAGTGTGAGCGTAGAAATGTCTAAAATGTTTTGGAAATTATTTTCTTCTGGTGAAAATCCTTTATTCATGATGTGATTTCTTAAGGCTTTAGCGTATTGTTCTGATGATTTATGATCTGGGGCTAATATTTCCTTGTTTTCCTAGTAGAATTAAATTGAATATTTCATCGAGTTGAAAGTGTAGATCTGACAAAGCGCTTTCTATAGACATAACCTTGACTACTAGAAGTTCTCGCCTGTTTACTTGATTTGTTTGTTTGGTTTTGTATGTTCGCGTTTACGTTTTCTAATTGTTTCAGGCTGTCGGTGTTTAGGATTTTCCTAATTAGAGCGGTTTGGTTAACTACAATGATTTCTAATTCGTTTCCTTCGCTAAATAGTTTGTCGATATTCTGGTTTATCAATTGTAAATCGTCAGAATCTAAGGTTCCGAAAAGTGTTTTGCTGATTGAACCTATAGCGCCTATCAATCCTCTCTTAACTTTAGAATGAGTTAGTAATCTTAATGTGTTCCTAGCATTTTGACGTTATTAAACTTGTTGGTTAAGGAAAGTATCTCTGATTTTACTCGACACGAGGTGGTACAATGTTTTTGAGTCTCTTTTATGTGTTTTCCTAACTTATCGATATGGTTAAATATATCGCTTACATCTATTCCTATATATAAGTTAACTTTTTCATTATACAAATAGGCTTTAGATATTTTCTCGTGGAAAATTGCGTTATTTTCGATCGGTATTAATTCCAATCCGAGCACGAGGGTTGTGCATGAGATGGGCGTCCAGAAAAGTATGGTTTAATTCTGCTACCATGTATCTTTTTAATTTGGTCATTGATTAAAATCTCGGTATAAGGAGTCATAGCTTTTTCGATGTGGTAAGGACCTAACCATTCATCGTCCAATTTATCTGCTTTGTGATCATTATGTGCAAGAATTGCGTCTCCTTCTTTAAATACCGTTTGTGTTTTAATGATTTCTCTTTGTTGGTCTCGCATGTAGCGATTTCTACTTTGTTCAAGTGTTTGTCTAGCTAGTGTTTTGTATAATATTTGTCCAATTGTTTTTTCCATAGTGCGAACATTTCTTCATACGTGTAGTTGGAGGTTCTGGATATTGAGGATGGGAGGTTAGCTTTTCGTCCAAAAGTTAGTTCAAAGAGTGAAAAACCGGTTGCATCGTGTATTGCTGTGTTATATGCTAAGCATATGAAGTTTAATACTTCGTCTCATTCTTCGTCTGAGTCGTTCAGACTTGTTCGTATCATGTCTTTTACCGTTGCGTATGTTCTTTCTAGGGATCCGTTAGAATGTGGGTGACAGCACATTGTTTTTATATGTTTTATTTTAAATGCATCTTCGAACTTCGTCATGAGTTCGCTAATAAAGTTCTGTCCTTGGTCTGTTAGTATAGTTTTAGGTGCTGAGAAGATGTAAATGTAATGATTCAATAAGGCAAATATTATGGATTCGGTTCTTTGTGTCTTGAGAGGTGTTAATATCAGGTATTTGGTCGAATCATCATGAATAGAGAGTATATATTGGTTTCCTCGTTGAGTTTTTGGCATGGGACCAATTATGTCCATTGTTACTTTTTCGTTTGGTTCAGTGGGGGTTTGAGGTATTACGGGAATTTCTTTCGCGCGGATTCTGACAAGTTTCTGTTTTTCACATGCTACACAGTATTTTATAAATTCCTCTACTTTTGAGAACGAATGTGGCATTTTAAATCGTTCTTTGATTTTTGCGTAAGTTTTCTGTATACCTAAGCGTCCTGAAGCGTCGTTATGGTTTTCTTTTATAATCGCGTCAACTTGTTCATCTGTTAGAATTTGAATCGGGTCGTATGCAAAGGTTATTTCTTCTATTTTGTCATTAACATACATCAAAAATGTTTTTATTCGTGCCTTTTCAATTTCATCGAAGCTTTTGTCTCGTATGCCTAACTTGTTATGTTTTGTAGCTGATTCCATGATCTTCTTTAACCATTTCTCTTTGTCGTAGGGACCTAAAGTTATTTATTATTTGGAAGAATAATAAATAACTTTGTTATTTGGAAGAAGGATTTTTCTTTAGGGACTATCTTGAGTCGTTTAGGAAGTGTGTCGGTGTCTTGTTCCCATTTGATGTACTCGTCAAGGAGATTGTCTTCAGTTGTCAAATTGTTAATAGCTTGTCTCGAAAGTGCGTCAGCAGCCGTATTACCTTTTCCTTTGTGGTATTGTATTTCGTAATCGTATTCTTCTAGCTTTGATCTCCATCTAATTAGTCGTGATGAGGGGTCTTTCCAATTTTTAAGCCAAGTTAAAGCTCGATGGTCGATTCTTATGAGATGGTCTTCCTAGCAAATATTGTCTCAAACGTTTTACCGCCCATACGATTGCAAGGATTTCTTTTACAGTGGCTGAGTAATTTCTTTCGGGAGGATTTAGTGTTCTGGAGATGTAACAACAAGGATGGTCGTTTTGTGAAAGAGCAGCGCCTATTCCTTCGTTAGAGGCGTCGGTTGTTAATGTAAATGTTTCGTTAAAGTTGGGATATATCAATACCGGGGCTTTGCATAATGCGTCTTTGAGAGTTTGAAAGCTATCTTGTTGTTTGTTTGTCCAATGAAAGGGTGTGTCTTTCTTTGTCAGGTCGGTTAGAGGTTTGACTATCTTTGAAAAGTTACGTATGAATTTTCTATAATATCCTGCTAGTCCTAAGAATGTTTTTACGTCGGTTAGGTTGTTGGGAATTTTGAATTCTTTGACTGCTTCTATTTTTTCGGGTTTGGCTTTATTCCTTCGTGTGTGATAATGTGTCCAAGGTATTCTAACTTTGGTTTTAAGAATTCACATTTGTCTGCTTGAATCTTTAGTCCTAATTCTCTTAATCTCTGTAATACAATTGCAAGGTTGTTGTGTCTGTGTCTAAATTGAATACGTCAATGTAGTGTACGAGGATTTTTTCGATAGGAATGCGGAAATTGTTTTCAATATGGCTCGTTCTAATTATGTTTTTGAATTTTTGAATTTGTTCGAGATCAACTTCATTAGAGAGATCATTAGAAATTGGTTTTGGTTGCTCACCAGTATTGCAGAAGCATACTTGCGTTGGTCTGTTCTCCAGATAAAGTTTTTTTTTTTTTATGTATTTATTTCAAATTTTACAATTTGTCCAGTAGGACATTTGGTAAAATGTTATAGCTGTTTAATAGTATAACATGTGGGTGGCTACCCCCAATGGGGTACCATCTTCGTGCTTGTTAGGGTATATCCTTTATGAGATCTACTGGGTGTTTCCTTTTTAATCTCCTTTCGATGAATGTGATGATCGTTTCCGCTGCCAGCCGGTTAGGGTGCGTTGCTATTCTTTCTCTGTACCTTCTTGCGAATCTGCTAATCTCTTCCTTGACCGTTGGTATTCCAAGGTCTTTCCGTATGTCCTCGTTTCTAACGTGCCATGGGGCGTTTACTATTGTTCTGAGTATTTTAGATTGCATTGCCTCTAGTTTGGTTATATGGCTCATTGCTGCTGTTCCCCATAGTGGTATTCCGTACGTCCAGATTGGTTTTATGATGGTTTTGTAGATTTTTAGTTTGTTTTCTATGCTTAGTTTGGATTTTCGACTTTTTAACCAGTACATCTGTCTCCTTGCTATCTGTATTTTGCTCATTATTGATTTGATATGCTGTTTCCATGTGAATCGTGTATCAAAGTGGAGTCCTAGGTATTTGACTTGCCTTATTTGTATTATCAGATAAAGTGTTTCGACTCTGGTTTGTCCTGGAGAAATTAGTTGTGGTGGCCGAAATAAGAGTACATGATCGTTGAGTTGGATTTGGCCCTTTGTAATTTTGTATTGATAGTTTTCTAGCATTGGTCACTCTATGATTCCGTCTTCAATTAGTGGGAAGTCGTCAGGTACTATGTAGAATTTGTTTCTTTTGTCAGAGATTATAAGGTTAACGTATTCCTCTGTCTCGTATTTGTAATTGCCCATAAAGAATGTTTTCTTGTCGTCTTTTAATGGAGTAGAAATGATTTTTGAGCGTTTGACTATGTTTATGCCTGTAGCGTTGTTAATCCTGATTGTTCTTGAATATGATTTATTGCTGGAGGGGCTTTTCTTTGAGGCGGTATTCGAAAATTTTGGCATTGATTGGCAAGGTGTCCCAATCGATTGCATTTGAAACATTTCGTTTATGTCCTTTCGTTTAATGGTCGGTTCTCAAGCTTTGTAAAATTATTCATTCTTGGTTAAATGTTTTGTGTGGGTGGAGTTTTGTTATTCATGTTACTTGTAATCGTGAAGCGGTTACCTACTGGACGAGACGTCTGGTTACGATAAGATGGTGGAGCAGTTGCTTGTCGTGTCATCCGTCTGCGAGTGTTGTGTTCGCGAAAGTATTTTTCCATATTCATTGCTTTTTTTCTGCTTCGATGATGTCTGGGGGGAGATTAACCATTAGCACCTGCCCTATTTCTGAACGAAGGCCTCTTACATAGTCGGTCACAGAGTGCATGTACAGTTGATCGTTCATCACTCGTCGAGTTAGTTCATCTTTATACTCGTTGGTGAAGCTGTATTGAAGTTTGTTAAAAGCACGTCGAAATCTAATGTTATAATTTTGCACGCTTTCGGTTAATCCTTGCTTTATTTCTCTTAACTGATCTTGGTGTTCTCTTACTGATACTTGAGTAACTACGTTACGTCTTAATGCTTCGTACAGAGTTTCGAATTCGTTAATATGGGTATTGCGGATTGTCATTGCGGCTTTTCCTACAATTTTCTCTATTTTGATCATTTTTAATAATAACGTTTGTCCGCTACACATCATTCTCGTTTCTTTTATTTCACGAATAATAAATATCTTCTACACCTATATCATCTTCTCCGTTTAGTATCGGAATACATTTTTACGCAATTTCAGCTGTTAGATTTCCAGAGTTTGCAGCTGTTGGATGGGATGGTTGGACGTATGTTGGTGGTCTTTGTGGCGTAGCTGGAGGTGGATTGGTATCGTGTTTTAATACAGATATATTATCATCATCGTTAGTCATCATAGAACCGAATTCAGTTGATTCTACGTCTATTTGTGATAGTTTAACACGAGAGAGGTTTCTACCTAATATTCCTATTTCGTTAGCGCGTTTTCTATTTTCTTCGTTGGCTAATCTTAATGGATTCTTTATTTCGTTGAATTGTTGTCGAAATTCTTCGTGCTGTCTCTGTACTAAGCCTAGAATTGCTCTGGTAGAGGAATCGAGTGATCCCGTTTTATTTTGGGTTCCACTTGTAGAGGGTAAACTTGTCTCCGGTTTTGAGTCTTTCTTGTTGTTCATTGTGAATATTGTCTCTTCGCTAGAGTTGCTAGAGAAACTAACTTTTCGCGTTCTATATTGGTTAAAAGAATCCAGACTTTTCTCACCTTGATACCCAAGTTCGTAGAATGGGGTTCCTTTGCGGTGTTTTCCTCTGTGGCACTTTCAAAGGTGTTGTTTGAGTGTCAAACTCGTTCTGTTGATTTGTTCTATGCTGACAGTAGTCTCGCTGATTTGATCCACTATGGTAAATTATTGGTAGCAGAGTTCATAACACAAGTGGTCCGAATCCTTCGATCTTTAATAATATCCGTAGACCGAAATCGTAATTTCGTTTACACTGAAGCGAATGGGTCCTGGCGGGATCGCCAAAATGTCACGTAAAAATAATCGGAAAATAATAATAAAAAAATGTTGGGTTTTTGAACCAGAGTTCGATATACCTTTATTCTATAACAGGATTACAAGTGTGCGATTAGACCGTTACCCAAAGACTGAAGCCTCGATCAAGATTCAGCCCTTCTAGATGTTCGTTTATCTTATGCCTACGTGCCGAATTCATATTGCTTTGTTTTGGGAGTCGGTGTCGTGTGCAAGGCGGTTCAGGTTTCCTGAGTGGGTTGGAGATATTTTTTGATGTTACAAAATCATGGGGTAGTAGTGAAATTAAGAAATCACTATTCGTTTCCTTGCGTCGTTCGAATGATTTCGCTTAGGTTTAAACGTTTCACGAACATGGTAAGAAAAATTCAGACTTTAGATGTGGTGGCAGAGTTTATTATGTGAATTCAACAGAGTTTATTATGTGAATTCAACAGAGAACGTTAGGACAGAGTGTGTTATAACGACTCTCGACTGACGACTCTTGACTCTTCGGTGACTAACTGAAGGTCAACGGCTGCGGTGCCGAAATATATTGATGGCCGTCAGCCCTGAGGTGATTTTGGTGTAGGACGTATAGAATGCCAAAGAAATACTCGGTGGTGTTTAACAGTATATTTATTAACAATTCTCGCTTTCGACTCTTTAAGTATCATTCTCGATTTCGACTCTTTACGTACAACTCTCGATTCCAACTGACGATTCTGATAAGTGAACAAAACGAAGCCCTCAGACAGCAAACACAACAAATAACAGTTATGCTACAAGTACTTACTAACATGCTGAGCAAAAAATAAGTCGCTGTAGAGCGGTGCTTATATACGATATTGTTTTTTTCTTCCCATCTCTGTCCTGAAAGCCTGGTCGCAAAAACAGGACAGTTCGGTAGCCTACTTTTGGTTTCGGTGGGGCTGTGGGATTTTGGGAAGGGGTGGGAGAGGGTGGGGCTGTGGGATTTTGGGAAGAGATGGGAGTAGGTGGACGGGGAAGGGAAGGGAGGGGTGTCCTGTAGAATTATTTACAATATTTACAATGTTTACAATATTTACACTATTTTACACGGTAGGAGATTTGAGCGTTGTCGTTTTGAGGCTATCCACCAATATTTTTTTATGTCTTTCTGTGATTGTCTTCTGTGCCTTTTTGGGGAAGGGCCATGTTGTATCTTCACCTAGTGTCTACAGTCTGTCTATTTAAGTTTTTCTCGTAAAGTATTGTTTTAATCCCTTTTCTTTTTATATGGTAGATTATTGGGATATTATTTTGGCCTTAGAGATAGTTTTCTTCGTCTAGGTATAAAAACGCTTCGGCGGGGGGGGGGGATGTAACCTGTTGTCAGTGTATTTTTGTAATATGAATCGTTTGGAAATAAGCAACCGAAGATTAAACTATTTTCTTTTATCTTTGCAGCTTGCGCGAACTGGTTTCTTGTTAGCTTTAGGATGTGACAGTCGATGCGGTGGATGTTGGCTAAGTCGTAGATTCTTTTATTTTTGACGTATTTTTTGAATTCGCTGTGTTCGGATCTGTAAGTACTCAGGCAAGCCCTGATGCATTTTCTTTCTAATATGCAAATTTTTTCCATTCGGGAAGCTGATATGTTGTACCAGATTGGCAAGCCGTAGGTTATGATCGGTCTGATTAGTGGTTGGTAGCAAAGGATTTTTACTTTGCTGTTGAGATGTTTGGAGTAAAATAACCTTTTTGTTTTCCAGAATGCTTTGCTGGCTTTGGAGAGTTAAATTTCGATGTGCTGCTTGAAGTTTAATTTGTCGTCGATATTCACGCCTGGATATTTTATTCAATTTTTGTGTGGTATGAGCTCTCCTTCGTTTGCTTTTTCTCTTAGTTGAAATTTTTTCCAGTGTTCTCTTTCTATTGGGTCAAGATCACTTTACTTGGATCTAAACAGTATTAACAGTTTGCTTGCATTGATTTTTAGTTTCCATGTATAATAGTAATCGTTAATTTTGCGAAAAAGTTCTTGGAGTTCTGTTCTTATTGTTTTGGTTTTGCGGCCTGTTACGCAGATGATTAGGTCATCTGCGAAGGCTATGGCTACTTTTTAAGTATGCGCGTACCTACATGATGGAACTTCACAATCCATTGTCTGGGAAACGAAGCCAGGAAAAATTTTATATATTTGAATGGACGTCTCAAAATACCATTTATCTAGAGCTTTATCTGTAGAGGGCGGTTGGTCGGTGAGGTTTAATGTGCGAGATTGCTCGTTGTTGAAACCGTCGAATATATTTAAAGTGATAAATTAGTATACAGATAATGCTCGCAAAGACGCTCGTACTAACCAATTCGCTAAGGCAGTGTATAAGTCGTAAAATAGGATCGTTATTGACTCGTTAATTAGATCGCTGATAATTCGTTGATAACTGGTTGATAACTGATCGACAACTGACTGTAACTCCTTTCCTTGCGATCGCGTCCGTTTATTTATACTGGTCGGGGGAGAACCGGAAAATTCGAATTTGCCTACGTTTGACGGTTGTATGTAGCGACGATATTGTTTTGCCCGCAGTTTATTTGATCTTACATTAGTTGTAACCTAACGGTCTTGATACTCCAAGGCAAAACAACAATATGATTTGAATTGTTCTCTAAATCATGTGCACTACATATTTTATCTATTCGATAACATGAAATAACAAAACTGATTGCTTCAGCCAACGCCCATACCGCGTTGAAAATACTCGTTCTCGTCCGATCACGAAAGTCAAGCAGCGCCGGGCACGGTTAGTACTTAGATGGGTGACCGCTTGGGAACTCCGTGTGGTGTTGGCTCTTCTTTTTACTTTTCTTAACATTTAGCCAACCGAACCATCGGATCTCCCCTCTGTGAAGAACATCGCTGTGTGACCGAACGGGGAGATCTCCCTTTTTGACTTTAGCAAAGCGTTTTCTTTGTCGTTGTTATTGTTATTATCAGTTATTGTTTACCTTGAATTGTTCCCAATTAATTGCGACTCTTTTTCTGCTTTTATAAAGTGGAAATGTAATAAAATACACCAATTTAGTGGTCTTAAAATTAACTAAAAAGTTACACTATCAGTTATGACTAAATAAAGCTATAGTCGAACGATGTCACACTATAAAAAAATATTAAAATGCATTATGAATTTTTAATTTCACGTTCAAGTCGTGTCATTTATCTTTAGTCATCTTTAATGTTTTTAATTTTACCTATATCTTTTTATACTTTTAATATATACTTTTAATTTGATGTTTTGTATAAATATGTGAAATCGTTAAACAAAATCATTACTGCAAAATATAATTGACCACTTAAATAATTTTAGACTTCTTTGTTTTTCAGATATTAGTGAATATTAGTCCTCGTTACTTAGAAAAACGCACGGTGGACAGCGTATAGCTGGCTCTGGCGCGCGCGGTTGGCTAAGTGTTAATAAGCTATGCTCTTATACATCGAGAAAATATCTTTTTAGCATTAAACGATTGTCACCATACGTTGTGTCATTCTTGCATATACGCTTACTTATATATTGCTTTGTTTATATTTTCCGGTAATGTTACATGTATTCAATATTCGGAATTAAAGAATGTACAAGTATTATATATACGTATGTCGTTTGAAAGAATGCAAAAATACATGTGCTGAAAATTATGATACAAACCAAAGGGCAATGATTCCCTGCGCGCGATGAAAATGAAGTCGAAGATGTAAAATGACATTTTTCGCTTTGTTTTCGCAAAAATTAATTATGAAATTGCCTCTACTTAACTTTACAATCCATTTTCTTGAAAACGAAGCCAGCCAAGGTTTCACGTATCTTTTTTATCCTACAACGTAATTGTATGTTTTGTAAATATTTTTTATTCAATAATATTAAATAATAAAATTGATTACTTCAGCTAACGCTCATACCGAACTGAATGCTTTCTTTCTCGTCAGAGCGCTGTGAACCCCCCAGCAGGTCGGACCTCACTGGCCAAAAATACCAGGCGCAAGACTTGTTAGTGAGTTTGCCAATTTATAGTGATATTCAATAACGAAAAGTAATAAATAATGCTCACTATAAAAACTATCAAGAAAATAAGAGAAGGAAAGAAGATAGACAAAATGAAAGAAGTGAGGTGATCGTCGGTGAAGGTGCCCACAAGAAATACTCTTGATTTTCAACAATAACGTTTATTAAACTTTTAACAATTAACAACAAATAACAATTAACCACAATTAAAGATTAACAACGATTAATAACAAGTAACGATTAACACTGAACTCTCAAGAGTCCATAACCCGTTTCTCCAATTGTGTTGGCTTCGCTTAACCTTTCATGCTTCGCAGCTCGGGGCAGAATGAATCTTTGGTTCGAAACCAAACAGATTCTTTCCTTTGTTGCCCCTCGATATCCCCACTACGCGTGCGTTTATTAGAATATTCAGCGAAAGAACCGTGGGGATATCGATGGAACATTAGGCCTGTCGGCCTTACGCTTTGAAGGTATAGCGCTTTGTGTTGCAAAGCTGTTGAAAATTTCCGTGGTCCTGTGCCGCCATCGAAGCAATCAAAAAAAAAAAATACAGCAAAAATGGATCAAGAACTTTCTTAGCGACACAAGCTTTGGCACCCAAAGGACGCGGAAAATCAACCGTCCGCCAAACCTGGTGAACAGGAATAAAAGGGCAGAAAGTAGCGAGGAAAGTGTAAACAAAGAGGAAAACACAACAGCAGACACGGAGCGCAAGAAGAACTAAACCATAAATTCAGCAGATAGCTCCCCATTATCAGCGATACGGACGAAAAATAGGAAAAATAGGCGTATTGCAATCACAAAAGTCCAGCCTATCTCGGACACAGCAACACCTTCAAATAATGACAATAAAAGAATCCACAATAATAAGGAAAAAGAACGAAAACCTACGGAAGAAAGCAAGTAGGCATACGGCTCCTCAAGACGGGAAATCACAAGTTCGAAAGAGAATAAAGAATGGACCGCGAGGTATACCATCATCAGCGAAACCCTCAACGTCCCAGGCGCAGCCCAGCGAAATGGATAACGCAGGGGGCCCATATATCCAGCAATCTGAATACGGAAAAGCCAGACATATCCCAGACAGGCCACTAGCCTCTACAGGGAAGAACGCTGACACCACAGCCCCCACAAATAAAGACATACCGCCTCCAATATATATCACCCACCAAGCCACGAAGGAGACAGTAAAATTCATTGAAGAGACTCTAAACACAAAGTCATTCCACATTAAACGAATACACGCAGATAAACACGTGCTATTCCTACGAAGTATACCAGACTTTAACAAAGCGAAAGAAATCCTAATTGCAGTTAAGACAGCCTTTTACGTATATACATCCAAATCGGAGAAGTACCACACGGTCTCACTAAAGGTTCTACACGATAGCTTCTCCGAGACAGAAATAGTAGCAGAGTTGCAAGCACTATAGATGTCGGACGTCCAATTGACAAAAGATTGGAGCTTCTCAACTAAAAGATCAATAGAGAGCGATGTATTGCTTCTAATTTACATAATCCAAGTATCCCCACAAAGGAATATTAGTAACCTACTCTAGAAATGAACCGTCTAAATTACTTTAGGGTAAAATGGGAAAAAGTCAGAAAAAATGACATAACGCAATGTCACAAATGTAAACCGCGTAAAAGACGCGGTAAACAAAAACAAAGTGCATTGCATGAATTGTAAAAACTACGGATATCCTGCTTTGTATAAAGGATGCCCAAAACTCGTTTAACCTTGCAAAAACTTTGCCAAAATATCAACAGATGCAAAGAATAAAAAACAAACGCATTGCTCAAATAAGCCGCAAATTTATCCCGTAGTTAAAGTTCTTAGGCGTCCTAAGACAAGGAATAAGTCGAAACCAAGTCTCTGAAAACCAGCCACATCAAACAAATTTATTACTGCGCGTAATTCAAAATCCGAACCCAATTAAAGCCATACCCCAACTGAACGTAATAAACTTATCAAAGACTTCAAAAAAGCATATTCAAAACCCTAAATGAACAACAAACACAATTAAACGAATTATAACAATCATTAAAAACGCACGAAGAAAGGATTGTCTCTTGCCCAAAAGGAGGCTCATACTTAGCCATATGCCTTGGAGATATACAATTACAATTCCTTAATTTACGGGCAAATAACACGCTCAAAACCATAGACTACGATTGCGACCATAATGCTCTCGTATTCCAGGTAAACAAAAATACATCTGACTTCCTAACCCTAAAAACACAGAGTGACGGACCCAGGTACAAGTACAAAGAAACAAACTAAGAAAGATTACAAAATCAGCACGAAAAGAACTGCGACCTAAATATCCACAACAATGTCAACCTAGCAAAGAGGCAAATCGACTCATTTATAGACGAAATAGAAAAACATGTACAAACATGTACAAACCGCCCTTCAAGAATCCGTACTAAAAATAAAACAAAAATCGGCTTTCGAGTCCTGTATCTATAATAAAAAAAAAAATGCTGCATACCATCCAAAATAAACAATCTAAAATAAAACTATTCCTACGATAAAACAGAAGATTTAGAATTATTAAAGTACCTTTTGCACAAAATAAAATTGTGCCTGAAACAACAATTTGCAAACTCTATAAATCAACACTGGGCAAACAAAATAAAAAATATCTCTAAAAAGGACTCTGCTAGCATGTCCCACAGGGAAATCAAATTTTTACATCAAAAGAACCAAACTCTACCATCTCTCAAACTGCCTTCAGACGAGAACGATTTCATTCAGCGCGGTATGGCGTTAGCTGAAATAACTGATTTTCTGATTTGCTTTTAATGTACAAAACAAGAATATTTGAAGAAATATAAATGTGTGCAAAAATGAGTGATATATGGTATTAGTCACGTAATACTAAAACATTTCTATTTCTCCATGTTTAGATTATAGATTATTAAAAATAGATTATTAAGGAAAGTAAAAAAGATTGGAAAAATAAAAAGGTCAACACCACGCGGAGTTCGCAAGCGGTCACCAATTTAAGTGCTTTATTCATCTTAACTTTCGTTATCGGACGAGAAGGAGTACTTTTTTAATTTTTTAATTATAACGTTTATTGCCCAAGAAAATACAGATTACATATTTTACGTACTCAATAAATAAAGAATTTTAGTTGAGAAGTGGCTCTGGCAAAAGTATCGTTAAACGTGACGGCATGACGTAGTTATATAATATTTGGAATAGGATTTACGTGTTTTTTTACATTACAGTAATTGATTGTATTAAAGTTGCACATAAGCGGTATTTTTATACAATACTGGCCTTTTTTCTTCTTTTGTCCTGAACGTTTGCTGATAAAACTGAACAAATCGGTAGTTTAGTTTTGGTTTTTGTGAGGTTGATTGTTTGTGAAAAGCAGTGGAAGGAGGACAGGGTAGGGAAGGGATGGAGAAAGTATATCATTTAAATATGTTACAATATCTTACAAATTTATTTTACAAATGGAGAGATTGAACGCTGGTGACGTTTCGCGGTTCTCCTTTTCTTTTTGATTTCGGTATCCAATAATACTTTTTTATGTTTTTTCTGTTTGTCTTTTGTGTTTTTTTTTCGGAAGAGCCATATTGTATCTTCACCTAGTATCTACGGACTGTACATTTAGCCTGTCTTGAGTGTATTTTTTTTGGTATAGTTCGTTTGGAAATAGACAACTGAAAATTAAGCTATTTTCTTTTATCTTTGCAGCCTGAACGAAGTGATTTCTTGTCAGTTTTAGGATGTCACAGTCAATGCGGTATATGTTGGCTAAATCGTAGATTTTTTAATTTTTAACGTATCTTTTAAATTCACTATGTTCGGATCTATGTGTACTCAGACAAGCCTTGATGCATCTTCTTTCCAATATACGAACTGAGCTGGTTAGCAGGACGTGTATGGTGCCAAAGAAATACTCGGCATTTTGTTTAACGATGTATTTATTACCTCGCTTAACAACTTTGTTACATTAACTCGACTCGCGACTTTGCGGACAATTTATTCACGATTCTCTATTTCGATTGATCAATCACGCTTCTCAGTCACAACTCAACTAATCTCTTAATCCATTTCGCTTCTTTTTGTCGCCTCTCAATGTCCCCATTACGCACGCGTTCGTTAGGCGTGCGCGACCATGGCCCCCTAAGCCTTCCAAGTATTTTTTTTTTTTTTTTTTTTTATTATGTTTATTGAAATTACAATCAATTCTCGCGTTGAGAATTTTCAGTAATTTTTCTGGCATGGCGCAGTAACATGGCAAATTATATATAATAAGTTATTACTTGTTACAGATTAGTATGATTGTAAGTAGGTATAGTAAGTGATTAGATATTACTTAATATAGGTAGTTAATTAAATCTAGCGTTTAGGTCTAGCGGGTAGTGTCTCTTCAGCCTGCGGATCTGGTCCCACGTATCAAGCAGTCCAGTGATTAGGGGGTTTCGGTGTTTGTTGACTCTTTTGCTATATCTGTCGCTATATTTTGCTATTTCCTCTTTGACTGTGGGTATCTTGAGGTCGCGATGAATTGTTTCGTTGGTTACATACCATGGAGCATCGACTAAGGATCTCAGCGTCTTCGATTGGAAGCGTTGAAGTATTTCGATGTTGGAGTTACTTGCTGTTCCCCATAGTTGAATTCCGTAGGTCCAGACAGGTTTTATTACGGTCTTGTAGAGGGTAATTTTATTCTGTAGGCTTAGTTTGGAGCGTCGGCCCGTGAGCCAATAGAATTTTTTCAGTTTGTCCTTTAGTTGCTTCGTTTTGTCCGAGATGTGGTTTTTCCATGTGAGTCTTCTGTCCAGGGTCATGCCCAGGTATCTGACTGAGTCCTTGCTAGGAATAATTGTATTGTTAATGGTGACCTGGGGGCAGGTTTGTTTTCGGAGCGTGAAGGTTACATGTGAGGATTTTTTCTCGTTAATTTTGAAGCCCCATTTGTGGAACCACTTTTCCATGGAGTCGAGACCTCGCTGGAGAGTGGATGAGGCAATTGCCGGATCTGCGTGGGAAGCTAACAGCGCTGTGTCGTCAGCAAATGTTGCTATTGATATCTCATTGGATATAGGTAGGTCGGCAGTGTAGATGGAGAACAGCAGGGGTCCGAGGACACTACCTTGGGGTATGCCAGATTCTATTGGGAATGTTGTGGAAGTGGCGTCTAAGCATTTTACCATGAATTTTCTATTGGTTAGGTAGGACTTTAGGATGGAGTAGTAGGGGTGTGGTAGGATCTGTTTGAGTTTATATAGCAGCCCATCGTGCCATACTTTGTCGAATGCCTGTTGGATGTCTAGGAATACCGCTGAGCAGTATTTTTTCTTTTCAAGAGTTTGGCTGATCATGTGGGTTATGCGGTGGATTTGCTCTACTGTTGAATGTTGTTTCCGAAAGCCGAATTGGTGATCTGGGAGTGTTTTCAGATCTTCTAGGATTGGAAGGAGTCGGTTCGCTAGCATCTTCTCGAATAGTTTAGACAGGGTAGGTAGAAGACTGATTGGGCGGTAGGAGCTGGCTTCATATATCGGTTTTCCGGGTTTAGGGATGAGGGTAATCAGTGAGATTTTCCAGGCCTTAGGAAAGTGTCCAAGGCGAAGAATAGCGTTAAAAATCGATGCAATGAGTGCAATCCCTTTAATGGGAAGCTCCTTGATTGCTTTGTTGCCTATTAGGTCGTGCCCTGCTGCTTTCTTTGGATTTAGGCGACTGATTGATTCTATTATCTCTGCTGAAGTGAAAGGTTCAATAGGGGGGGACATTTGGAAGGGAGAGTGCAGGTATTCGGTAACGTCCGCGGCAGCTTTGGAGGAATGGGGTTTGAATACTTTGGTCAAGTATTTGGCAAACAGGTTGGCTTTTTCTATAGGGCTACGCGCCCATCCTCCTTGCGGACGGCGGATAGGAGGGATTATTTGGGGGGGGCGCGTGAATTTCCTGGAGGCCTTCCATAGTGAGTAGTTGGAGTCGGCTGTGGGGGACAGATTGGTGAGATATTTTTGGAAACAGTCATTTTTGTAATTTTTGATGATTTTAGTTAGCTTCCTAGTTGCGTTGTTTAATTTGCGTTTGTCGTCCGGTGTTCTATGGGTCTGCCATACTCTTCTTAGTCTACGTTTTTCTGCTATTTTTTTTAGTATGTAGTGGGGATATTCATGTTTGCTGATAGACGTCTTAGTAGGTGTGGAGAGGCGGATAGCGTTTATTATGCTCATGTTTAAGTTTTCCGTGGCTGCTTCGATATCTTCATTGGTTTTTAGTGAGGTTAAGGCTGACGTTGAGTGATTAAATATTTCTCTAAAGAGCTGCCAGTTGGTGAGTTGGTTATGAATAAGACCATTGGGTGTATTCTCGATGATTGTTGAACTGACTGTTGCTAACACGGGGGAGTGGTCAGAGGAGAGATCAGCCAAGGAGTTGATTCGGACGTATCTTGACGAGATATTTTTGGTTATGTAGAAGTCCAGAAGGTCGGGTATTTTGTTAGTGTCAGTGGGCCAGTATGTGGGTTCGTATGTGGTAAGGTAGTTGAGATTGTTGGTTATTATACTGTTTAAGAGATTTTTGCCTCTTACTGTAACCAGTCTGCTGCCCCATTGGGTGTGTTTGGCGTTATAGTCTCCTCCAGCTATGAATCTATTGCCCAGGGTATTGAGGAAGATGTCAAAGTCTGCTTTGGCGATGGAGTGTCTGGGAGGGCAGTATATTGCTGAAGTGGTGATTGTACCATGACCGTCTTCTATTGCTACGTTTGTTGCTTGGAGGTAGTCTTTCTGGAAAGATGGAAGTTCGTAGTGCTTAATGCTGGATTTGATTATGATTCCAGTGCCTCCGTGGGCCTTTCCGCTGGGATGTTGGGTATGGTAGAAATTATAACCGTTTATTTTTAGGTAGTTTTTGTCGGTGAAGTGGGTTTCCGATACGAGCATTACGTCGATTTGCTGCTGTTTTAGGAAGAGTTCTAGCTCAAGTTTGTGTTGAGCTAGACCGTTGGCATTCCACAGAACTATGCGCCTTGGTTTTATTTTGCGTCGGTGCGTATTATTTTGTTCATGATGACTGTTAGTAGCGATATCATGTTACTTAATTGCTCTGATTGTTTTTCTATTAGTTTTTCAAGTCTAGAGATGTTGTCTGTGTTTGGGGAATTGGGGACACTATTTTGAGGATAGTCTCTGTGGCTATTCGGATTGTTTTGGATTCCTTGTACTGCCTGGGCATAGGAGGTTGAAATAGTGGTGAATTTGGGAGAACCGGGTATTTGTTTGGTTAAGGGGATTGAGGTAGAAGTGGATATAGGAGGACTGGGTATTTGATTGGTAATTTCTTTTGCTCTGAGTTTGGGGTACTTATTTGTGTACAGGGTTTTGTAGGCTGAGCAGCCTTTGTAATTGGCAGGGTGGTCACCTTGGCAGTGGATGCACTTCGCTGGGGTGTCCGGTGATTTACTGCACTGGTCGGTGGAGTGTGTACCTGCACACTTAACGCAGCGGAAGGTATGGTTGCAGTATTTTTGCGTGTGACCGTACCTTTGGCACCTTTTACATTGCACTATTTCTTTTTTAACAAGCGGTGGTTCAAATTTTACTATTGAGTTCATTAGACGACTAATATTGTATATTTCCTTATTGTTAGGTTTTTGTTTTAAGTCTATAAAAAATAAGGATAACGGGTCTTTCGAGACTCTGTGTCTTATGTTGCTCACGTTGGTGACTTCGTGGCCAAGTTTTGAAAGTTCGAATTTGAGTTCATCTATGTCTGCTGAGTGGTGGATGTTACGTAGAACCACTCGAAAAGGTCTTTCTTGTTTGAGCTGGTAAGTGTGAAAGTTGGCGTTCAAGGTCTTAAGTAGTTTGGTGAGTTTTCTGTATGCATCAGGGTTTGTCGGCAGAATTTTTACTTTGTTGTTGTTGATTTTAAGGTTGTAGTCTTCTTTGGAGATATCTTTCTCTATGGACTTGATCATCGTTTGTATGTCAATGACATCATCAACAAATATTGGCGGGGGAGGAGAATTTCTTTGGGTGTGTTGGTTTGATGGTGGGTCTGCGATTTCCATGGAGTCGTTTGAGGATTCCAATACGGCGAACCTGTTGTAAGTGTTTACTTTGATTGTTGAATGTTCGTTCTGGGTGTCGTTTGTGTTTGTTTCTGGTGTTTCTATTTTTCGCTTCTTAGAATTTTTGACGCCATTGCTACGGGGGGATCTGTTGCACTTTTGCCACGGAGGAGGTAGCGCGCAGCAGTTATGAATTTGCTCAGGAGAGCCTGGTCGCGATTCCTGGGCCATCATCGAGCTAGTTAATTCAAATTGAATAACTAGTCGTGAGGCTATGAGGCTAGTATTCGGGTAGAGGTTAGGAGCGTAGGATTTTTTCTCTAAAGGATAGGAAACACTTGGTTGTGTTCACTTTCGATGGATGGGCGACACGTGTTGTTTTACGAACTTCACAGAGCACTAGACAGACGTCTGCACGCTTCGGCACTCAACAGCGAACTGATTCCAAGTATTTGACGGAAGGATCGTAGGGATATCGATGGCTCCTTAAGCTTGCTGGCACTTACGCTTCGTCGCAGCTTTGCTTATGTTTCGTCGATCTCTCGTAAACAGTTTTTCAATGATAGTATACTATGTACCGACGAAACCCTTGGAAAGTTCTTTGTTGTCGAGTGCCGCTACAGAACTCTTTCCATTAACGACGCTGATAAGTTATACCTAGTTATATATGTCGGAGATGAAAGAACATCGGAGCCTTTGGAATTTGAATAATCCCGCAACATTGTAATCTAGAGTCTACTATAGCTGTAACTAAACAATTGTAGGTATTCAATCCGATTGTAATTGTTCGAGAGTTGTGATAGCGAGCTTGGGCTCGAGGCGACAGTCAGTCGCCGAACGTAGCCGCGGTCACGGGATGAACGCTTTGTCTAACAAAGGTATGGAGTAATTCTATAGCTCTCCTTAAAAGAAATATTCGTGGCGGCACGCGACAGTAAACATTCCAACGGTCTCTGTCCCGTAGCTCGCCACACGCAGACCCTATTCTTCGAGTAAGATGATTGCCAGATGTCGATGCGTCTCCGCAGTACATGTTCAGCTAGCCTGAGGGCCCGTTATAAATCTTAGGATTTAGTTGACTAAAGTCCTTCAAACAAACAGTCTTTGTCCCAGCTACGGGAAGATAGGAGAGACCTATTTTTCAACGAACGGCGTCTCCCACTAGCAACTTTCCCCCGAGGGTGGCTAGCATCTTTTTCTAACCACCGATATGGAGATTGACCAATTAGCAGCAACGCCAATTTCCCTTACTTTCTGAACGAAGGCTTTCCTCGACGAATCCGATGATCTCGTGTCCTTAGACACACCCCATTATAGTTTTCCTCTGCAGCACCATCGCGACGGAGAGTCATTCTCTCGTGAGGTCGTATTAGCGAGTTACTTAGAGTCTGTACGCTCGGTGGATATTCCACGTTTTAACAAAGAGTCCGACTTAGATTGTTGTGAGCACGTACATCTATCATCCCGTTGACCGCGGATTCGTTATTGAGCCTAAGATCAACATGACTAGTATCGCGAGTGTCCAACTGCCACGGATGATTGTCGAGTCTGTAGTATCCCTACTCGTGTTAGCATGCCGCGCCTTTGTTATATCACAACGATGGTCAAGCCCAATGCAGATTTATCAAACGCCTACAACCCTATTCCTGACGCTTCTCCGACATATATATGTCGGGTTCACATTATTGTAGTATCGGGAAAAGGACCTAAGAAACATCGGGCTAACTATGAACAATGTCGCGAGAGCCGAGGCGCTGTCGGGTCCATCAAAGTGTCATCGGCCGTTTGAAATAGATAGTTTCGTAGAAAGGGCCTACGCGACCCTGGCCGCGTGCGTCTGCGGAACGCGTGTATGGTGGGCCTCGAAAAAGACAAAGGAGATGCGAGAACGGCGGCAGTGTGAGTTGAGAGGTCGCGACGTGTGAATCGAGAAGCCAGAGTGTGCAACGAGAAGTCAGAGAGTGCGAGTGGAAGAGCGGAATAGTATGAAAATAAGACGTACGCCAATATTGTAATCGGTCACCGTTATTGAGTATCGCTGATTAAACTACACTAAACTCTAAATATAACACAATCATTTGTCCTTACTCTAAGACCCACATAGGTTACTACATTATGATTAGGGTTAGGGGCGTGAAACGAATCTTCATTGGAACTATCCATCGTTGTTATACAATTAAAGTAACGTTTATTAACACAAGTATGGATTTTACTACACTAGTACAATGGTCTAAGGTTCGATAACGAATCCGCGGTCAACAGGATGGCGAATTTACTTTTTCGCCAAAGTCTAAGTTGGACTTTTTGTTAAAACGTGGAGTACTCACTGATTGTAAAGACGTTACTTAACCCTTAGAGTGCTATGGACGCATATATGCGTCTGGCGAAAGCTATCGGTGTGGACTAAGGACACATATATGCGTTTTCTGTAAGTGTCCGGCATGGACTAAGGACGCATATATGTGTAAACTCTCTAAGAGTTCAAATACGAATACGTTTGTACGACCGTCTCTCGACGCACGACTTCTTTTGTTTCACGGACAGAGCGGCTTTCTTTGTTTTACGGAGAGCCATTTTGAGAGACACGCATTTCCCAAACGGATGGACAGAGATCAACACCGGAGATAGACAAGATCACAGAAGAGAGAATAATTATTTAAAACATTAAAGACTGACGGAGAAAGATCGGTAGCTCAGGACGTTGAAAATCGATTTTCGATTTTCAGGTAGACATTGCACAGAACTTGCTATTTATTGTTTACTGTTATTAATTGGCTGTTGTTTATTTAATTATTATTGTTATTAATTGTTGTTAATTATTAATTGTTGTTTACTTCTGTATTTCATTTAAGTATTTTCACAATAAACTCGATTTTCAGATTTTCAGAATCAATCCCTGAATTATCTTACGATAAAACCTTATATATGTGTTTGTCAATTTTTCCGAACACCTACGCAGAAGTAATACTATTACGTTTGTGTGAGACAAATATAAATGTATTCCTTAGTAACGGCAGTAAACAAATGCCAATAATGCCTCGTTATAACAGTTGTCTACCTGTTTCGCGGACTGTTCCGTACCGGACAACGACCGAGGACACTCAGAAAATCCGCGGCTTAAAGATAATTTATAACAACTTCCAAGAACCTCAGAGGCTCGTCACGTACCAGAGAGTCCAAGATAGTGTCCTATATAATCTTTATTCACGATAGTGCCCTATATAATATAATCTATTTGATTATCTTTTACTTGTGACATCCTTCAAAATGGCAAGTAATATTGAAGAATATTTTACAAGCGACGACAGCGAAATAGAAGATTACGATTCAGGCGATTTGATGAATAATGTGTACCAGTTTGATTCACCATCATCAGACAGTGAAGAATCGATCGATCAAAGAAGAATAAATAGAAAACGGCCCAGAACACTAAGTACATCTTCAGAAGAGGAAAGTTCAGAAATACCTGCAAATATCGAGACCTCTCACCAAACAGGAATATTATTGTGGTCAAAAATGAATTTAATGCCTAAACTACATACCTTTGACGAACAAAATGCAGCAGTAAAAGGAAATTTGAACCCAGAATCAACACCTTTAGACGCCTTTCAAATGATATTTTCGGAAGAATTAGTCGCTCAAATTACCGAGCAGACAAACAATTATTTCAAATGTGTACAACAGTGTACAGCATATAAAAAGAATTCCCGTTTGACGAATTGGAAGGATGCTTCAGTCCCTGAAATGTACGTATTTTTATGCATTTCAATGCTAATGCCGAGTTCGAAGAAACTGTCTCTGAGAGAATATTGGTCTACGGACGAACTGTTGGAAAGCAATATTTTCCGCAAAATAATGGCACGAGATCGATACATGGTATTATTACAAATGTTGCACTTTAACGATAATAATACAGCAAGCCTTTTGCTGTACAAGGGCATATATTATTATACCATCTAAGAGAAGTATGTTCGGCATTAAATTATTTCTCCTTAGTGACTGTGAAACGAATTATGTATTGAACTTCATAATTTATACTGGACGAAAAACAAACATTAGTAGAAGTAACACTGCCATTGGAATCTCTGGAGATGTTGTGATGACGCTGCTTCAGCTATATCTTGGAAAGGGCTATACACTAATTACGGATAATTGGTACACGAGTCCACGTTTATATACTTTATTACACGAAAATAAAACCAACGCATTTGGAACCGTTTGTAAAAGTAGGAAAGATATGCCCCACATGGAAGAGAAGTTGAAGAGAGGAGAAATGTGCTACCGATCGACTGGCATTTTATTGGCAATGAAATGGCATGGTAAAAAGGAGGTTTGGATGTTGTCTTCTGCACTTGGAGCTGCGTTGATTGAATCTGAGAAAAGGGATTATCGTACAGGATTATATAAGAAGAAACCATCATGTATTGCCGACTATAATTCCAACGTGGGTGCTGTAGATAGAGTTGATATGATCTTGAGTACACTTAATTCCCTAAGGAAAACTATAAAGTGGTACAAAAAATTATATTTCCACTTGTTAGATTTAGCGATATACAATGCATATATTTTATATCAAAAATCTACTGCTTCGAAACAAAAATTTAATGAATTTCATTTAGCGTTGATAAGAGACATTTTACGAAAATATTTCCAACGTAAAAGCATGGAAGGAGGAGGAAAGAGAAAGTCTGAGAATTTACCATTTCGTTTAATTGACAGGCATTTTCCATCAAAATGCCCTAATCGTGCCGGCACAACGCAATTATCAAGAAGAAAAATAAGAGAAGGAGCGACACGCGATACGAATGCAGAAAATGCGATATCGGATTATGTATCGATAATTGTTTTGAAATTTTTCACACATAACTGAATTATTAACTCGTGTTATATTTACTAAATTTAGTTTTCTAGTTTATTGTTTTCTAGTTTATTACTCAAATTCTAGTTTATTGTAAATTTCAATGTTTATAATAAATAATTAATACTAAAAAATAACGCTCTTAAATCATTTAATCTCGTGCAAAAGAATTACTATTGTAATATCGTAAAATAGTTTGAACTAGAGGTCGGTTGAAATAGGAAAAAACCGTGTACATCGTTTTTCTGTGGTTCGTTTACGTTTGAGAGCGCCTATGTGACTAAAGTCGCCTAGTAACAGTGATGCGAGAAAAACAATAGACAACGTTAGAGCCGAAGGACGGTTTCGTGCTCCAAGGGGGAGATGACCGAGAGGTCAGAGTGTGCGAGTTGAAAAGTGTGTGTTGCGAGAGTCAGAGTTGATCGAGACGTCGAAGAGTAGAGTTGAGAGAATTGATCGAGTTGTAGAGTTGTTAGAATTGAGAGAATTGAGAGAGAGAGTGTGTTAGATTCTTTGTGACGAGAATTATCAAATAACTGTAAAGTTATTTGATATAGATACGAGTATAGCCTTTAGTTTCTGTTAAACAAACATCGTTCTCTGTCCAATTTACACCTGTATATTTAATTCACTATTAATAAATTGTAAGTAATCGGGAAAAATTTATATTTTTTTTAATTTTCGATATTACACTATAACTTATTACGATTTGCGCTTCGAATAGTCAATCAACAGAGCTCAGTTTAGCGAAAAAGTACTCCGTCCACAGCGATCGTCAGCGTGACATTTTTAACATTTTGGCGACCCTGCCAGGATCCATTCGCTTCAGTGTAAACGAAATCACGATTTCGGCATACGTGCATCATTGAAGATTGAGGGATCAGCGGACCTCTGCATAGATTAGCTCACTTTGCGTGAAAACGACTTCTATGGAAAGCGGACTACGGTCATCGCCAAAACTGAAACTGGTCAGAGCAACATCCACGAAAAGAAGAATACCCAGGTAAAGAACTGGATTCTTTTAAACACTATCGTACTCATCGCAACAGCTTCAATAGCACCGATTCTGACGACAGTATAATAACCAGTATGAGCAAAAGATCAGAAGCACATCTTCTGTTAGCTCTATGGCTACCGGTGTGGATCCAAATATTCGGGTGATACTAGACGTTATGCAAAAACAGAACGAAAGACAAGGAGTAGCTTTGAATAACTTGCATAAACTAATACACAATGAAAGTGAACAACGCGTTAGAGAAATAGAACTCTTAGGTAAGAGTCTCCTTGAAATACGAGTAGGAATTCAGTCAGTTGCCACATCTGAATTCAACTCCATTATAACTGAAGACGCAGCACTATTCAGAAAAAGCGACCACCTGTTCCTAAAAAGACCAAAATAAAAACTAACGACTCGGACAATGTGGACAGTGAAGAAGAGGCAGAACGCAGTATCCGCCACATTGCAATCGAGAATTACAAAGACCTGTTTGAAAACCTCAGAAAATTTGTATTCGCGAATATTACATCTAATGGAGCTCGCGATAAACTGCAACGTACGCGACAAAACTTTAACGAATTGATACACAGTTACGCTTGTACCCAACAGCGACATTTTCAACTAGCCAGCCAAAGAAACTTACCGCCTCCGAGAAATTAGCATTTAACGACGGACGAAGGGAATCTGAACCCCGAGGAAGAAATGGATGAGAACCAACAATAAGAATTAACGCCATCACTGGAAGACTCTTCACAATTATCATCGAATCAAAACTTGGACTAAAGCGGTATTTAGTAGACACTGCTGCCGGCATAAACATAGACAAACGCTCAAAAATCATTTCCACTCCATTAAAAGACGACAAGAAAACATTCTTTATGGGCAATGACAAATACGAGACAGAGGAATACGTTTACCTTAGAATCTGTGACAAAAGAAACAAATTCTACATAGTATGACGACTGACGACTTCCCACTAATTGAAGACGGAATCATAGGGTTACCAATGCTAGAAAACTATCAATACAAAATTACAAAGGGCCAAATCCAACTCAACGATCATGTACTCTTATTTCAGCCACCACAACTAATTTCTCCAGGACAAACCAGAGTCGAAACACTTTATCTGGACAACAGACCAACGCAAGTATGCTTCTGCAATACTGGTGAGCAACCAATACCAATTTCTAATGATCTCTCTAATGAAATTGATCTCGAACAAATTCAAAAATTCAAAAACATAATTAGAACGAGCCATATTGAAAACAATTTCCGCATTCCTATCGAAAAAATCCTCTTACCCTACATTGACGTATTCAATTTAGACACAGACACAACAACCTTGCAATTGTATTACAGAGATTAAAAGAATTAGGACTAAAGATTCAAGCAGACAAATGTGAATTCTTAAAACCAGAGTTAGAATACCTTGGACACATTATCACACACGAAGGAATAAAGCCAAACCCGAAAAAATAGAAGCAGTCAAAGAATTCAAAATTCCCAAAAACCCAGTCGACGTAAAAACATTCTTAGGACTAGCAGGATATTATAGAAAATTCATACGTAACTTTTCAAAGATAGTCAAACCTCTAACCGACCTGACAAAGAAAGACACACCCTTTCATTGGACAGACAAACAACAAGATAGCTTTCAAACTCTCAAAGACGCATTATGCAAAGCCCCGGTATTGATATATCCCAACTTTAACGAAACATTTACATTAACAACCGACGCCTCTAACGAAGGAATAGGCGCTGCTCTTTCACAAAACGACCATCCTTGTTGTTACATCTCCAGAACACTAAATCCTCCCGAAAGAAATTACTCAGCCACTGTAAAAGAACTCCTTGCAATCGTATAGGCGGTAAAACGTTTGAGACAATATTTGCTAGAAAGACCATCTCACAAGAACCGACCATCGAGCTTTAACTTGGCTTAAAAATTGGAAAGACCCCTCATCACGACTAATTAGATGGAGATTAAAGGTAGAAGAATACGATTACGAAATACAATACCACAAAGGTAAAGGTAATACGGCTGCTGACGCACTTTCGAGACAAACTATTAACAATTTGACGACTGAAGACAATCTCCTTGACGAGTATATCAAATGGGAACAAGAAACCGACACACTTCCTAAACGACTCAAGATAGTCCCCAACGAAAAATCCTTCTTCCAAATAACAAAGTTATTTATTATTCTTCCAAATAATAAATAACTTTAGGACCGTACGATAAAGAGAAATGGTTAAAGAAGATCATGGAATCAGCTACAAAACATAACAAGTTAGGCATACGAGACAAAAGCTTCGATGAAATCGAAAAGGCACGAATAAAAACATTTTTGATGTATGTTAATGACAAAATAGAAGAAATAACCTTTGCATACGACCCGATTCAAATTCTAACAGATGAACAAGTTGACGCGATTATAAAAGAAAACCATAACGACGCTTCAGGACGCTTAGGTATACAGAAAACTTACGCAAAAATCAAAGAACGATTTAAAATGCCACATTCGTTCTCAAAAGTAGAGGAATTTATAAAATACTGTGTAGCATGTGAAAAACAGAAACTTGTCAGAATCCGCGCGAAAGAAATTCCCGTAATACCTCAAACCCCCACTGAACCAAACGAAAAAGTAACAATGGACATAATTGGTCCCATGCCAAAAACTCAACGAGGAAACCAATATATACTCTCTATTCATGATGATTCGACCAAATACCTGATATTAACACCTCTCAAGACACAAAGAACCGAATCCATAATATTTGCCTTATTGAATCATTACATTTACATCTTCTCAGCACCTAAAACTATACTAACAGACCAAGGACAGAACTTTATTAGCGAACTCATGACGAAATTCGAAGATGCATTTAAAATAAAACATATAAAAACAATGAGCTGTCACCCACATTCTAACGGATCCCTAGAAAGAACATACGCAACGGTAAAAGACATGATACGAACAAGTCTGAACGACTCAGACGAAGAATGGGACGAAGTATTAAACTTCATATGCTTAGGATATAACACAGCAATACACGATGCAACCGGTTTTTCACTCTTTGAACTAACTTTTGAACGAAAAGCTAACCTCCCATCCTCAATATCCAGAACCTCCAACTACACGTATGAAGAAATGTTCGCACTATGGAAAAAACAATTGGACAAATATTATACAAAACACTAGCTAGACAAACACTTGAACAAAGTAGAAATCGCTACATGCGAGACCAACAAAGAGAAATCATTAAAACACAAACGGTATTTAAAGAAGGAGACGCAATTCTTGCACATAATGATCACAAAGCAGATAAATTGGACGACGAATGGTTAGGTCCTTACCACATCGAAAAAGCTATGACTCCTTATACCGAGATTTTAATCAATGACCAAATTAAAAAGATACATGGTAGCAGAATTAAACCATACTTTTCAGGACGCTCATCTCATGCACAACCCTCGTGCCTGGATTGGAATTAATACCGATCGAAAATAACGCAATTTTCCACGAGAAAATATCTAAAGCCTATTTGTACAATGAAAAAGTTAACGTATATATAGGAATAGATGTAAGCGATATATTTAACCATATCGATAAGTTAGGAAAACACATAAAAGAGACTCAAAAACATTGTACCACCTCGTGTCGAGTAAAATCAGAGATACTTTCCTTAACCAACAAGTTTAATAACGTCAAAACGCTGGGAATACATTAAGATTACTAACTCATTCTAAAGTTAAGAGAGGATTGATAGGCGCTATAGGTTCAATCAGTAAAACACTTTTCGGAACCTTAGATTCTGACGATTTACAATTGATAAACCAGAATATCGACAAACTATTTAGCGAAGGAAACGAATTACAAATCATTGTAGTTAACCAAACCGCTCTAATTAGGAAAATCCTAAACACCGACAGCCTGAAACAATTAGAAAACGTAAACGCGAACATACAAAACCAAACAAACAAATCAAGTAAACAGGCGAGAACTTCTAGTAGTCAAGGTTATGTCTATAGAAAGCGCTTTGTCAGATCTACACTTTCAGCTCGATGAAATATTCAATTTAATTGTACTAGGAAAACAAGGAAATATTAGCCCCAGATCATAAATCATCAGAACAATACGCTAAAGCCTTAAGAAATCACATCATGAATAAAGGATTTTCACCAGAAGAAAATAATTTCCAAAACATTTTAGACATCTCTACGCTCACACTGTTTGTCCAAAGCGAAAAGATCTTCTTTAAAATTTAAATTCCAACAATAATTGACTCAGAATGGGATATAAAATAGGTATACCCCATACCGACTCAAAAGAACGGAGTATTTCTCTCCCCATTAGTTGAACATCCGATATTTTTCACCTCAGGATTAACTTATATGAAAGTAGACCAGATGTATTTGGACAAGCAATGTCGAATCAAACACGAATTGTACATTTGCAGACAAACTCAATCCATACATGATAGACGTTCAAAACACGATTGCGCATCCGAAATAATTAGTGTAGACAATATGATAGATAGATACAATAGAGACATGATATTTTGTAAATTCACAGTATATAAGATCGTAGAAATAACTTTTATACCACTCAAAAACGAAAATCACTACATAGTTTTATGTTAATTCAGTGTGTATTCCATTGTGATTGCTGAATTCATAATAAAGTTTAATTAAAACAAAATTAATAGTTGTGTTGCGACTCAAGTTGACAGCCGACTGGTTGTCGCCTTGAGCCCAAGCTCATTATCACAAATCTCGAACAAATACAATCGGATTGAATGACGACAATTGCTTAATTACGGCTATGGTAGAATCTAGATTAGAGTGTTAAGGGATTTTCCTAAAGTTCCAAAGGGGAGGCTCCGGTGTCCTTTCATCTCCGACATATATATTGAACACCCGTAGGTTATGATCGGTCTAACTAGTGCTTCGTAACAGAGGACTTTTACTCTGTTGTTCAGATGTTTGGAATAGAATAATCTTTTTGCTTTTCAGAACGCTTTGCTTCCTTTGGTAAGTTGAATTTCGATGTACTGTTTGAAGTTTAGTTTGTCGTGCATATTTACGCCTAAGTATTCTACACAATTTTTGTGGGAAATGAAATCCCCTTCATTTTCTTTTTCTCTTAATTGAAATCTTTTGTCGCGTTCTCTTTCTAGTGCGCCGAGCTCAATTAATTTACGTCTAAACAGTATAGTTTGATCTGGTCGGTTTTCGGAGACTTGGTTTCGGCTTATTCCTTGTCTTAGTCATGCGTTTGTTTTTGATTCTTTGCATTTGTTGATATTTTGGCAAAGTTTTTTGCAAAGTTTAACGAGTTTTGGGCATCCTTTATACAAAGCAGGATATCCGTAGTTTTTACAATTCACGCAGTGCACTTTGTCTTTGTTTACCGCGTCTTCTACGCGGTTTACATTTGTGACATTGCGTTATGTCATTTTTTCTGACTTTTTCCCATTTTACCCTAAAGAAATTTAGACGGTTCATTTCTAGAGTAGGTTACTAATATTCCTTTGTGGGGATACTTGGATTATGTAAATTAGAAGCAATACATCGCTCTCTATTGATCTTTTAGTTGAGAAGCTCCAATCTTTTGTCTATTGGACGTCCGACATCTATAGTGCTTGCAACTCTGCTACTATTTCTGTCTCGGAGAAGCTATCGTTTAGAACCTTTAGTGAGACCGTGTGGTACTTCTCCGATTTGGATGTATATACGTAAAAGGCTGTCTTAACTGCAATTAGGATTTCTTTCGCTTTGTTAAAGTCTGGTATATTTCGTAGGAATAGCACGTGTTTATCTGCGTGTATTCGTTTAATGTGGAATGACTTTGTGTTTAGAGCCTCTTCAATGAATTTTACTGTCTCCTTCGTGGCTTGGTGGGTGATGTATATTGGAGGCGGTATGTCTTTATTTGTGGGGGCTGTGGTGTCAGCGTTCTTCCCTGTAGAGGCTAGTGGCCTGTCTGGGATATGTCTGGCTTTTCCGTATTCAGGTTACTGGATATATGGGCCCCCTGTGTTTCGTTGATGATGGTATTCTTTATTCTCTTTCAAACTTGTGATTTCCCGTCCTGAGAGGCCATATGTCCACTTGGTTTAATTTCTAAGTTTTTGTTCTTTTTCCTTATCAGTTCTAAAGTAGAGTTTGGTCTTGTGGATTCTTTTATTGTTTTTATTTGAGGATGTTACTGTGTCTAAGATATGTTGGATTCTTGTGATTGTAATACGTGGAATCTATTTTTCGTTTCGGTATTGCTGATAATAGGGAGCTTTCTACCGAATTCATGATTTCGTTTCTTTTTGTTCGCGTCTCCTGTTGTGCTCTCTTCTTTGCTTTCTTCTTCCTTGAATGCTTTCTGCCCTTTTGTTCCTGTTCCACCTGGTTTGCAGGTTCTTATCGATTTTTGCAGTAGTACTTTACTCTAGGTTGCTCTGTTTATGGGAGGTTTCGATTCACTGCCTTGAGCACTACGATTTGAGCGAAATGTTTAAGTTTATAGCGGTATAATCGTTGGCTGAAATAGCTAGTTTTCTGATTTGTTTTTGATGTCCACAAAAATAGAATATTTAAAGAAACATAAGTGTGTGCAAAAATCAGAATTATATAATGTGTGGTAATAGTCGTGTAATACCAAAACATTTCTTTTTCTCGATGCTTAGGTTATAGATTATTAAAAGTTGATTATTAAGGAAAGTAAAAGAGATTGGGTAAATAAAAAAGCCAACACCACACGGAGTTCCCAGGCGGTCACCCATCCAAGTACTATCCGTGCCCGGCGCTGCTTAACTTTCGTGATCGGACGAGAACGAGTGCTTTTTTTTTAAACTGTTTATTTGAGCCAAGATACCAATTTTGAGTACATTTGTTATTCACAATAAACTATGAATTTTGATAATGTTGTGATAGGCAATGGTACCGATACGCGACGGTACGACGTAGCCATACTGTGTTATGTGACGGCGCTTTACATGATTTGTGTTTACTACATTCTTAGGGTTTGAGCCGCTGGAGAGCGGAGCTTTTGTATGAATTTGTATTTTCTTTATTTTTTCCATGTCCTGAAAAACTTGGTCGCAAAAACAGGACGCTTCTGTATTCTACTTTTTGATTTTATGGAGGGGTGGGATGAGCTGGAGGGGGGTGGGGAGGGGGGTTTTAAATAGGTTTATTTACATAATTTACAGTATATACACATTACACCTGCGTTGTGCGGTGTCAGAATCTCTTATTTTGTTGTAGGTTTGGTATCCACCAATATTTTTTTGTATTTTTTCTGTGTTTGTCTTTAGTGTCTCTCCGGGGGAGGGCCATGTTGTATCTCCACCTGGTGTCTGCGGTCTGTCCGTTCATGTTTTCTTCATAGAGTATGGTTTTGATCCCTATTTTTCTTTTTATGTGGTAAATAATTGGAATGTTATTTTGGTCCTGGAGGTAGTTTTTTTCGTCTAGGTATAGGAAGGCCTCTGGGGGGATGTATCCTGTTGTCAGGGTGTTTCTGTAATACGCGTTGTTAGGATATAGGCAACTGAAAATTAGGCTGTTTTCTTTTATTTTTGCCGCTTGCGCGAAATGGTTTCTTATTAGCTTTAGGATGTGACAGTCTATGCGATGGATGTTTGCTAGGTCGTATATTATTTTATTTTTCACATACTTTTTGAATCCGCTGTGTTCGGATCTGTAAGTACTCAAGCAAGCTCTGATGCATTTTCTTTCGAATATGCGGATTTTTTCCATCTGGGAGGCTGATATGTTGTACCAGATTGGGCAGCCGTATGTTATGATCGGTCTGATTAATGCTTGGTAGCAAAGTATTTTTACTTTGCTGTCGAGATGTTTGGAGTAGAATAGTTTTTTCATTTTCCAGAAGGCCTTATTGGCCTTGGCAAGTTGGATTTCGGTGTGCTGCTTGTAGTTTAGATTGTAGTCTATGTTTACTCCTAGGTATTTTACGCAGTTTTTGTGTGGTATGAGTGCCCCTTTGTTTGCCTTTTCTCTTAGTTGGAATTTTTTGCAAGTTTCCCTTTCTATTGAGCCGATTTCACTTGACTTGGGTCTAAACAGTATGGTTTCGCATTTGCTTGTGTTGATTTTTAGTTTCCATGCGTGGTAATAGTCGTTTATTTTTTCGAAAAGTTCTTGAAGATCAGTTTTTATTATCTTGGTTTTGCGGCCTGTTACGTAGATGATTAGGTCATCTGCGAAGGCTATGGAGCGTTTGTGGGAGGATGTATTGAGATTGAAGAGATTTAGTAAGTCACTGATGTAGATACTGAAGAGTAGCGGGGAGTTTACTGTGCCTTGTTGGAGACCGTTTGTTATGGGGAATTCTTTGTTTGATGTGATTGAACCTTCGGTCATTACGAATGTTCTGCTGGTGATCATGTTCCAGATTATTTTAATTAAGTGTTTGGGGAAGTTTTTCTTTATCAGCTTGTATATGAGGCCTGGGATCCAGACTGTGTCGAAAGCTTTTTCGAGGTCTATTAAGCAGGCGGCTACTCGTTGTTTCGCGTTTAGGGCCCAGCAGATGTCTGACGTAAGTTTGTTTATAGCGTGAATTGTGGAGTGTTTGTGCCGGAAGCCAAATTGATTTTCTGGGATTATGTCATTTTTTGTGCAGAAGGAAGTTAGGGGGTTATTTATGATTATTTCAAATACTTTCCCTATGTTGGGGAGGAGGCTTATGGGTCGTAGGTTTGCGGGCGATGAGCCGTCTTTGTCTTTTTTTGTAATGGCTATCAGCTTGGCTTTTTTTCATTTTTTGGGGAAGTATGTGTTGTTTAGTGCGTTGTTGAAGAGTACTGTGTAGTACCATTTTATTTTGTTCGGTAGGCGCTTGAGTAAAATGCTTGGGATGCCGTCGAAGCCGGAGGATTTTTTGTTGTTTAGCTTGGAGAAGATTGTGTTTAGTTGATTGTAATTTATGAAGTAGTTTATTTCTGGATCTGGTTGTTTGGGGTTGTCTGCGGTGTTTTCATTTGAGAATGTGCAGACTGTTTTGTTTAGCGTTTTGTCTTGTTCCATTTCATTTTTGAGTCTGTTTGTTTCGGCGATGATAATTCTGTTTAGTTGTTCCCGGCCCATGTGTTCGTTTTGTGAGTGTGTTTTGGAAAAGTGGGTGCTGATAATGTCTAGTTTGTCTGTTGTTTTAGTTATTACGAAGTTACCCTCGGTGTCTTTGATGGTGTTGTGTATCGTTATACCTGCTTCTTGGATAAGGGAGGCTTTTTCTGGGGGCAATTTGAGAGGTGGGATGGGGTTTTGTCCTTTTGGTCTGAAGATTTGATTTATTTGTGGGAACATGTTGGCTGAGTCGTTTTTGGAGATGTTTTTTATTTTGTTTGTCCAGTACTGGTTTATAGAGTTAGCGAATTCTTGATTCAGTTGCGCTTTTATTTTGTATAGTAGGTACTTTAAGTATTCTAGTTCTTCCCTTTTGTCGTAAGAATAGTTGAATTTTATATTGTTTATTTTGGAGAGTATGTAGCTTTTGTCCCGCTGTAGCTCTTTTATTCTGATATTGATATAGGGCTCGCATGAATTTTTTTCTTTTATGATTGGCACAGATTTTTGGAGGGCGATTTGTGTATGTTTTTCTATTTCGTCTATGAATGAGTCGATTTGTCTGTTTGTAAGGTTGACGTTGTTGTAGATCTTTAGGTCGCAGTTTTGTTCGAGTATGTTTTGAAACTTTTTCCAGTCTGTCTTTTTGTAATTGTACCTGGGTGTCTCGGTCTGTGTTTCGAGTGTTAGGAGGTCAGATGTATTTTTGTTTACGTGAAATATTAAGGCGTTATGGTCACTGTCATAGGCTAAGGTTTTGAGGGTGTTATTTGGACGTAGGTTTTTAAATTTTAGCCGCGCATCTGCTAGGCATATGTCCAGGTATGAGCCTCCTTTTGGGTAAGAGGGTAGCTCGGAGCTGTATAAGGTTGTTTTGTAGTGAATGCTTCTATTGTCTAGCCAGTTTCTAATGAAGTTGCCTCTCGTGTTGTTTATTTCGTTTTTCCAGCTCGTATGTTTCGCGTTAAGGTCGCCTGCTATTATGTAGTAGTTTTCCGGTTTATTGAGCTGTAAAAGTTCGAAGAGTTTATTGAATTCGTCGCCAAATTCTTTCTGGTTTCCGGTGGTTGCGTAGGCTGCCGTGATAAACAAGTTTTCCTTACTGCTTATTTTAATTTTTATGATCGTTGCTTCTAGGATTTTGAAGCTTGTTATTTTGTCGTTTAGAATTGTTTTGTGTTTTATGGGGTTTTTTATGAGGATTGCTGTTCCTCCTCCTTGGCTGGCGTTCGGTCTGTCGTGTCTTATCATAGAGTAATTTTTGAAGTGTACTTTGTGTTTTTTGTTTAGTTTTGTTTCTGAGATGAGTACGATGTCTGGGGTTTCTTTATTTATTAGGGTTAGCATACTGTATCTTTTTTGGTTTGAAATTAGAGAGTTGACATTTATTGCAATTATTTTCAGATGTTTTAAGTTTAGTTTATATGTTTTTTGCCGTATTTGTTGCTTTAGAGGATTTTGATTATTCGTCCTCTGTGCTATTGAAGGTGCCGAAGATGGCGTCGATCCTTTCTTCGTGCGTTGCTAGTGTTTTTTTTATTTCGATTAATTGCGTTTGATGATCTTTTAACGCTTGGAGGATACTATTTTTGAAGTCTTCGATGACGTTTATAATGCTTTGTTGGGGGGAGTTATCGGTTGTGGTTGTGCTTTGGCTTTGTCTCAGATTTAAGTTTGCTATTTGTGTTGAGTTTTCAATTTTTTGATTTGCCTTTGTTTGATGTTTTACTACGTCGGAGCATTTTAGTTCTGGGACGTATTTCCGGCTTATTTGGGCTATTCGTTTTATTTTTGTTTCCTTATCTTTTTTCTTTTTTTCTGCTAGCTTCTTGCGTAGCTCGACGAGTTTGGGGCACCCCTTGTATGACGCGGGGTGTCCGTAGTTTTTGCAGTTCACGCAGAATATTTTCTCTTTGTTCATTGCTTCTTCCTTTTTTATTTTGCACTCGCCTGGTCTATAGGGCTCAGTGCATTTTACGCAGCGGTAATTTAGGTTACAGTTGTGTGCTGTGTGACCTAGTCGCTGGCATTTGTGGCATTGCGTTATGTCATCATTTTTTTTTATTATTTTTTCCCATTTTATTTTGAAGTAGTTAAAATGGTTTATTTTTAGTAGGTTACTTATATTGCTGTCGGGGGATACTTGAATTATGAAGATTGGCAGCAATATATTGTTTTCCCTTGATCTTTTGGTCGTAAATCGAGAGACTTTTGTGAATTGTACGTCTTCTATTTGTAGTGCTCGCAGGTCCGTGAGTATTTCCGTTTCAGAGTAGCTATTGTCTAAGCCTTTTAATAAGTACGTATGGTGTTTCTCTGATTTGGGTGTGTAGGTGTAGAATGTTGTGTTGGCTGCTAGAAGTGTTTCTTTCGCTCTTTTGAAGTCGGGTAGGTTTTGGAGGTAGAGAGCATGTTTGCCTGTGTTTATTCTTTTAATGTGGAATTGTTTGATCTTCGCTACTTTTTCTATGAGCGTTACCGTATCTTTCGGTTCTTGAAGCGTTATGTTGATGGGGGGCGGCTTCGTTTCCCTTGTGGCGGGTAGGGCGTCAGTACGCTCCTCTGCGGTGTAACTGGTGAGGTGTCTGTCGGGTGCTCGGCCCCTCCGTGGTGACGCTGGTGGCGCTGGGCCTCCTGGGTTGTGCGATGCGGCCTGTCGCCCCTGCGGTGTTGATTGTTTTGGAGGTGTGGTGGGACTATGTTTTCCCACTTTGCCCCGTAGAATTTCGTTTTTTTTTCTTATTTCTTCCAGCGTTGGGTTTGGAGCTTGGTAGCTTGCTGGATCTGTCTGTGAATGTGGATGTGGTTCTGCTTCTAGTAAGCTAAACCTATTTTTTAATGGGATCGCTGGCGGTGATGCTGTTTTTATGGGCCTCATGCTTATGGCTTCCGTGGCCCTTTCGTACTGGGAGGAGGGATGCTCCTCTTCTACGTTTTTATGGATATCTCCTGATCCTTTAGTCCTGGCCACTAAGTTTGGTTGTGGGTTGAGTTTCCGCGTCTTTTGCGCGAAAAGTCTTAAGCTATTGTTGATTTCTTTTGCCGTTTTTTGCGCGCTAATTTTTCTTTTAATTGGTTTTTTTAGGGTGGGTTCCGTTTCCTTGCTCTTAGCTTCATTATCGCTGTCTCCTATTTTTTTATATACCTTTATACTGTTTTATATTATGATTTTATATTTATTATTTTTATTTGTCGCGATGGTGTCACTGCACTATTTTTTAATTTTTGTCACTATGTCACTTTTTCTTTTTATTCCTCTGGTGGATGCTTGTACACTTCGACGCGCGCACTGTTAGGGCCTAAGCCTGATGTCCCTTTTCAGGCTGAGAGGTCCGTCCCGTTCGGAGGTTTACGGTCGACTGACGAGAACGAGTGCTCTCAACGCGGTATGGGCGTTGGCTGAAACAAGTAGTTTTGTTATTCAATATTAATGTGCAGAAAACTATTTAAAAGGACATACGAATGTGGGTGGAGATAAACGTATTTGAATCCAGATGTCTAAAATTTTACCTGCCTCCGTTTTCAAATACTAGGTTTTGTCAAAAACAAAACACGCTTCTTGTTCACAACTGATCTCTATTAAGAGAACTCTTTTCATTTCTTTTTGTCACCTCTCAATATCACCTCAATAATAATAAGCGCGTACCCTCAATAGTCTTAAGTACCCACCAGGGGTCTTGGAATTTTCATAGTTAAGGTCCTTCAGACCAAGCGAGTATCTCTTGTCCTAGGTTTCCTTTTACGTTTATTGTTTACTACGGGTTAACACGGGAAAGTTGGTTTTCCTCACGTTCGGTATCTTCCGTTAGCAACTTTCTCTCGAGGGCGGCTAAAACCCTTCCTGGACCACCAACCTTCTTATTATCCAATCGGAAGCGGTATCTACTGCCCTCACTTTCCTAACCAAAATTGTCATCAACAAATCCGATGGTCCCGTGCCCTTAGACACACCCACCCCTACCTTACCTCAGACACAGTATCGTCAGTAAAACTTCACTTATTCTGTATCCTTAGAACAGTCAACATATCTTTTTACCGAGTTTCTACCCTTAGACCAATCACGTACTTAACGTATCAGTGTAACTAGGTTTTACATAACGTGGTTGGAATGAATTGTGATTTATGTGTGTTAATTCAGTGTGTATTCCATTGTGATTGCTGAATTCATAATAAAGTTTAATTAAAACAAAATTGATAGTTGTGTTACGACTTAGCTATTTTATTTTATCATCCAACTCTCAAGTTTTTCCGTGACAAGTGCCGCTACAACATTTTTAATCTCGTTTTACATGGCGAATTACTCCACCTCGACCTTTATCACGATTTTCGGTACACTCTGTATATCGTATATTATACTGGTTGTTTCATGATAAGCAGAAAATATTTAAGGGACGAATCAAACTCAAAAAAAAAAAAAAAAAAAGAAATGTTGATACCGACATATATGCTATTTGATCTCGTTTAGGAGGTTTAGCGGCTTTTATAGCCTATCACTTCGTGTCTGATTACCTTCACACGAGTTGCTCAAAATGACTTTCTTGTATTTCGATACATACATGGAGACATCCTGCTATCGATGTAATGACTCTTTCAATACTTTTTCATATTTCTTGAACTTGTTAAAAACGCTTATTCAATTTTCTGACAAAGTATTCCGATAATCGGTAGGTGTCTTGTATACAATAAATTTCAAGTAATTCCGCAAGAAGAAATCTAATTCATTTTCAGCATCCTTTATGAAAATAATCAGAGACGAGATGGTAGAACACAGAATTTGCTACATCTCGTAAACGAGATAAAACAGAATATATGTTGATCTAAACTGTTTTTATTGTTTTCGGATACTAAATTTGTCTTTTAAATACTGATCACTTATTATAAAACATCCTGTATATTGCAAAAAGGTTTCTGCAAGTGTCCAAATATTTTCGTGAGCCGTTATGCATACACGAACAAAAACAGAGGTCTGTTAAATCGGCTTTCACAGGTAGTATATCAAATGAATATTTAAAACCATTTTCTCAAAACAAAGCGTTATACGCAAAAATTTTATTCTTCACTTGTGATTTATTTTTTCACGACAAATAACCTTCATCCTGATCATATCGTGGCATTACGATTGCAGAAATACCTTTTATAAAGACAAATACGTTTTATTCATATTTGTGCGTACCTCCATTTTTCTGGCAGGCTGGAATTCATGTGCGCATGTATACGTTTCGTAACTGCAACGGGTTTATCGCAAGCCCAGCTGGCGTGGTTCCATAAACTACGCTCGTAAAAACTGTGCAGGTTTTCCCTGGTGAGCTTAAAACTGCTGTTGCAACGAGAAAGTATAAGCTTGGTCGGAAGGAATGGAATTAAGTTCTTCGATGTACACGTACGCACAGGTTAACTCAACCGGAAACGGTCCAGGATTCCTCCTCCTAGTAGCGCGTATGTGTATGTAGGTCAAAGGGGAATCATTCCTTTACATACTTTCCTCTCGAGGATACTTAATCGTGCTCCATCGATCCAGCCCGGTTCTCCTGCGAAAGCTCATCTTTTGCTCGACATAATTATGTAGCTACATAGAATGGAGGGTTAGTGCGCCAATCCTTGTATCGTGCTAACTTTTAAAAGCTTGACTCCCTTACTTCAGAGATTAAGATAAAGATCCTTTATAATTTGACTTTTCCTATTCGATCGCTGTTAATAATGTCGTTGACATTATACGTAGGTCAGTCAATAAATAACTTACTTCTTCCTTTAATTTGTAAAAAGACTATTGGTTTCTATAGAGTAACGCTGGGTAGTACAGCAGTGCCTAGCGAAAGCCTGCGCGTGACGTCATCGGTAGTTGCAAGATGGCCACCGGTATTCGTGCACGTGCTTGACGTTTCCATGGTAAATATAGTTTATATAATTATTTGTAAGTGATTCAGCCTAAATAAAGGACAAACGTTAATACATTTTGTTATACGTTACCTGATGTGTGTGAGACCCAACAAAGACATTTAATTGTTACTAGATGATTGCATAGATGCAATATTGTTATTGGTAGTAGTAGGTGTTAACTTGATCTATCTGATATTATACGTTAGACACGAAGCATTAAATAACAAATGCGTCCAAATTTGAGATACGTGTTGTTATATGATCCTTGTGGACATATTCTATTGCACAAAGTTCAGTAGCTGAAAAAATTCTATTGGCTCACGGGCCGACGCTCCAAACTAAGCCTACAGAATAAAATTACCCTCTACAAGACTGTAATAAAACCTGTCTGGACCTACGGAATTCAACTATGGGGAACAGCAAGTAACTCCAACATCGAAATACTTCAACGCTTCCAATCGAAGACGCTGAGATCCTTAGTTGATGCTCCATGGTATGTAACCAACGAAACAATTCATCGCGACCTCAAGATACCCACAGTCAAAGAGGAAATAGCAAAATATAGCGACAGATATAGCAAAAGAGTCAACAAACACCGAAACCCCCTAATCACTGGACTGCTTGATACGTCGGACCAGATCCGCAGGCTGAAGAGACACTACCCGCTAGACCTAAACGCTAGATTTAATTAACTACTTAAATTAAGTAATATCTAATCACTTACTATACCTACTTACAATTATACTAATCTATAACAAGTAATAACTTATTATATATAATTTGCCATGTTACTGCGTCACGCCAGACATATTACTGAAAATTCTCAACGCGAGAATTGATTGTAATTTCAATAAACATAATAAAAAAAAAAAGTTTAGTAGCAATAATGGGGAAACTGATAAGTTTACAATCCACGCTTATCACCATGTTATTTTCATGTTTGCTCGAATGAAGGAACACTTTTTTTTTATTTATTTAATTTGTACTTTACAATTTATCCATCTGGACATTTGGTAAATTTTTTTATCTTTATTACTAAATAATATGTGGATGACTACCTCCAGCAGGATATCATCTTTGAGTTTGTCTATTTTATTCCTTTAGTAAGGTCAATGACATGTTTTCTTTTTAATCTTCTTTTTATATGAGTTTTATTTACTTCAGCAGCCAGCTGGTTTGGATGTGTTGTCATTCTTTCCTTGTATTTTTCTGCGTATCTGCTGATTTCTTTTTTGACCATTGGTATTTTTAGATCTCTGCGTATATCCTTGTTTCTAACATACCATGGGATGTTGGCTATTGTTCTGAGTATCTTCGGTTGTAATGACTCTAATTTATTTATGTGACTCATTGCTGCTGTCCCCCATAGTGGTATTCCATACGTACAAATTGGTTTTATTATTGTTTTGTAAATATTTAGTTTATTTTCCATGCCGAGTTTACAGTTTCGACTAGTTAGTCAATACATCTGTCTTGTTTTTACCTATATTTTGTCTATAAGTGATTTAGTATATTGCTTTAGTATATTGCTAGTATATTGTTTGTATTAAGTGCGTGCCATTCAATTAGATATTTGGTAATTTCTGTTTTCATAGTGTAAATGTAATATGGTTGCATTTATCGAGGTTTGCTTTTATTTGTTTATCTTGCAGTCACTTTTATATTTTTGTGATATTCTCTTGTAGTAATGTGACTGGTGTTTCTGGATTAGTGTGCCTGAGTAGTACAACTGTGTCGTCCGCCAATGTCAGTATTTTGCTGTTGGTAATTGTTGGTTTATTTGCCATATATTGTATGCATATAATTGGTCCTAAGACACTTCCTTGCAGTACCCCTGCCTTGATGTCTTAGTTTCAGAATATATGTTATTTATTATTGCTATCAAGGTTTTGTTGCTTAGGTATGATTTGAGTAAATGGTGGATTTGTTCCAGGAAATATTTTTTGATTATTTGTAAGAGGCTTTTATGGTTCACTTTGCTTTTTTAATGTTCATGAAGAGAGTTGTACAGTATTGTTTCTTTTCTATTGTTAGTAAAATTTCATTGGGGAGCTTGCGCATTTGCTCTATCGTGGAGTGTTTGTTTCTGAATCCAAAGTGGTGATCTGGTATTAATTTATCTTTTTCTATTGTTAGTTTTAGGCGATCGTATATTATTTTCTCTACTATTTTGGAAAACACAGGAAGTAATGATATTGGCCTGTAAGATATAATTTGATGTGGCTTGGTCCTTGCTTGGCTTAGGTAACATTATAATCTGTGCTAGTTTCCATAAATTAGGGAAGTATTGAATTCTTAAAATTGCATTGAATATTATTGTCATTAATCGTATTGCTTTTAGAGGAAGGTTTTTTAAGATTTTACTATTGATTAGGTTGATTCCTGGTGCTTTATTGTTTTTTGTTTTCTTGATTATGATTCTAATTTCTTGTGCTGCTGTAACAGGTACAGAGTAGTGCTTGTCAGTTAAGGTACTAGTATTTTGTGCATCTATGTCTGAATGACATTTGAAGTTAATGTTGTTAACATTATATGGAGTAAATGTACAAAGGTGGTTGGAAAATTCTTCAGCTTGCTCTTTGTTGCTTCTGGTCCATGTGTTGTCTATTTTTCTGATTGCTGGGATTAGTTTTATTTGCTTTTTTATTTTGTTTGTGGCTTTCCATAGAGAGTAGTTGGCATTCTCGTTCGCAAAGAGTGTTTCTATGTATTTTGAGAATTCGTTCTTATTATTATTATTTTATTTTTTTTTTTAGTTTGTGCCTCTCGGCTTTGGACGAACTTTCGATTTTTACAACACATTATTGCACTTAGCATATTCTTACCTCTAATCTAAAACTAATGCTTACAATCTATTGCAACTTATGCCTACAAGTTATTGCGACTTATGCCCACACACTATTGCCACATTGGTCTTTTTGTCACCTTGCTGTGCTCCCTTCCTGTCATTCCACCCCGTCTTGTATTGCCTTTGCCCTTCTTTTCTCTATTATCGCTCTTAAGTCCATTAGTCCTTCCCCAGTCCCATTCAATATTTTTTCCATGTCCTTTGCTCCTCCTGTTATTTCACATTCTTCTATAACGTGTCTCAGGTCCTCTTCTTCCCTTCCACATAATCTGCACCTTTTTTCTCCCTCCTCTTTCCAATGTTCTTTCGCTTTGGTCTCGTTTCCACACCTGAATCTGGCTATAATTTTCCTGTCCTTCCACTTCATCCTTCCTTCCAAGTACTTTGGCATCTCATCTTTGGGAATTCGTTCTTATTATGGTCTTTTATTTTACTTTTTATTTCCTTTGCGAGTTTGTTTAGATGTTTTTTGTTTTTACATGTTCTATGTTTTTGCCATTTTGCTTTCGCTTTCCTTTTTTATCTGATTTGGTCAAGGATGTCTGTTGGAATTATTTTTGTTTGCCTGTTGTTTGGTTCATAATTAGTAGTTGCCCATGCTGCTTTTTGTATAATTTTTGTCAGTGTTGTTACTGCCTGTTTGATGTGTTTGGGTGTTTAGTGGAATATTGCAGCTGATTTTGCTCTCGATTAGTTTTTTAAATGTTTATCATTTGGTGGTTTTATTGCAAAGCAACTCTGATTTGCTATAGAGTATTGGTGTGGTTGTGTGTTCTATTATTACCTGTGTATAATCTGAGCTAAGCTAAAGATTGGGTGTTGTCTTTAATGCGTTTACGTTTAGTACTTTTATAACTGCAAAATCAAGCAAGTCAGGTATTTTGTTTAGATCTGTCGGCCAGTATATTAGTCTACCTGTGGATAATATGCAGAGATTACTAGTTCTAATATATTTTGCTAGTGTTCTACCTCGAGGTGTGTTAATTCTTGAACCCCATAACGTGTGCTTTGCATTGAAGTCTTCTGCTGTGATATATTTGTCACCTAAGGATTAAAAATACTGTTCCCATTTTTGTAATGTCATTTTGTGTTGCGGTGGTGCATATACTGCTGACATCTGGAAGTAATTGCTGTTAGTTTGTATTGTAACGGTGGTTGCTTGAACGTGTTCCTGACTAATTTGACTATGTAAGTGGTGTTTGATATCGTTTCTTATTATCGCTGCTGCCCTTCTGTGTGCTTTTCCTAAGGGTGTCTGGTATCATAGATGGTATAATATGGTATTTTCATATAGCTTTTTGGTGTGAAATGTGTTTCTGAAACAAGTAATATATCAATATTATTGTTATACAGAAATGTTTTAGTTTCGATGGCCCATTGTTGTAGACCATTGGAGTTCCAAGCTGCTATTTTCAGTGTGTCCATTTCTATCTTTTACTTAACATGTTTGTAAGTAGTTGTAACATGACTGTAATTTGTTGTGTTTTTTGTCTGAGTACTGCATTTTGCTCACTTATTTTTTTTAGCATTTCAGTGTTTTTGATAGATTGCTTGAGCAAGTTTCTCGATTTCTGTAGCATTGTTATTGTTGTTTTGGTTTTGGTTGTTTAAGGGTAGAGTTTGGTTAGTTACATCTTTTACCAGTGAACTGAAAGAATTTTGGAGTGGGATGTCTTGTAACCACTGTTGCTTTCCTGCATCTGAAATTTTCATAGCGCTTATGCCTGGTATTATTTTACGCTTTTTGTGAGCTGTTGCTACCTTCCAGTTTTCATCATTTCCTTTTGCAATGTTTCCACTTCTTTTATAGCTGAACTTTCCTGTTCTTTGTTGAGTGGTTTAATAAAGTTTTTCTCGTTATGTTATTTCTATCGTATATTTTTATAGCTTTCATTATTTTTATATTTCATCTTTTTACTACATGTTTGCTTTTCATAATATTCACAACTTTTGATTATTTAAATTGCATAAATATGAAGGTAAGTTAGGGACAAAAATGTAAGGCATCATACTATTTTGTCAATTTATATTTAATATATAACATAAATAAAGTTTATTCTATATACATATATTGTTTTACACTGTTATTGTTTATGTGGTCCAGTCGATTAGACTAAAATATTGATATTTAACAGAATTTATCAATATAAACTTATCTCAGAAAATGTAAATATTTAAGAAAGTTCAATGCATTGTTTTATCTCGTAGATAGAAATTGTCGGTCGCTGGCATATACCGTAAGATATCCCCAAATATTTTCGATAATGTTGAGAGCCAGAGATCTTGCTGAGTAGTTTAGAATTTGAACTTCTTCATTTGCGAAAAATGTTTTTGCTACTTTGGTCGTGTGAACGGAGGTATTGTCATGTTGAAATATGAAATTATTTCCAGCAATTCTTTATCCTCTTAACCTCTTGGCCTATAACCACAAGCGAGACTCGTGGTAAAGAATTTGTGCCATAAACGGAACCCACGAGTTTGACTCGTGGTAATTTAGAAATTGCTAGTGATTCATTATCCACTTTGAAATAATAAATTGTTTTTGTTAACTGATCAATTGATCATGATTACGCCCTAGACGTCTTAAAAACACTATTTGTCCTCAAACGTTGTCTATTATTTCACAATTCCTTTTGTAGTCCCTAAATATACATGTCATAAGAAGTATACATTTTGCGTCAGTTCGGGCACACGGCTGAACAGATGAATGGGACGGCGGGCGACCGAACTTCTTGCTTACTATGGCCAAGGGGTTAATTAAATTTGAATTTTTTTGACAACGTCCTAATAATTGAGTATTATAAAATATGATGAGCATACTCAACATAGTTGTGCAAAAGGACTGAATTGCACTAAGAGGAACGTTGAGCAGCCGCTGTGCCTTTGAGTACTACTATCGGCACTTCAGCATCTGTGGAGCTATTTTGTTTTCTGATATGATGAAGAAATATGTGATGCAAATTTTTTGAGCGTTTTATCGTGTGGTATGATTTCACTTAACGCTAGACTCTTATGTTTTAAGATAAATCAAAAAATATCTGAACATTGGTGCAAAATCGATATTCTTGCACTTTTAATCATAGTTTAAACATACATTCATAACGTATCGAAGACCGATAGCAGTGTATTCAGGAAAGTGTACAAAATCTTCCGACGTAAACAGAAATTGAACAACTTTTACAGCTATGCCACAAAATTTGTTTAAAGCTGAAAACTATGAATGGTTTTCAAAATCTCCAGAAACTAGATTTGCTAGAGAAAAACGATCTGTAGATTTGAAATTAGCGCCAAAAACATTATGAAAATACTTATTAGCAATGGCAACATCGAGAAAAGTTGAAATTTGTTATATTATACCTATACATGGCTAACAAATTGATTCTCCCATCTCAAGTATCTTACATTTGCACCCATCGATCTTTAAAGAATTTTCTGATCGGCATATTCTGTATACAAGAATATCATCATTTAAAGAATAATGTTACCTAAAATCTCTCTCTCTCTCTTCATAATATTATTTATTAATATTTCTCTTTCTTTACTTTAAACTACCAGTATGATTACATATGAAATATGCCATGTAAATTTACTGTATTGAATTAACGATATCTTTGTATTCAAATCTATTTTTCCTAAAAACTAGGACAGTAATTGAAAAATTATAATTATAAAATTATACTTATATTGTTTATTTATAGGTATTAGTTTTGCAAGTAATCTATGTTTTACTATGTTTCACCGGACACCCTATGTAGGAATTATTCAATAAAATAATAAAATAACTTCCAGAAATAGAATAACATATACATGTCACTGAATCACGATAAATAATTATTAACTGAGAATATCGGTAATAGCTGAATAAATTTCTTACATTTTGATGACTAACAATTACATTGTCATAGAAAACTATGACCACCGAGCTATTTATCATGTCACCAAAAATTGTTTATACATATAACACAATCTTACCTTATATGCAATTGGTAATTATTTAGTGATTAGGCCTCCTCGCAGATTTCAATTCCCTTAAAGTTTTAAAAACATTGCAATTGATCAGAATCGCGAAGAAAACATTTAAGATTGCGTTTTACGACTTTCTTTATCTGGGCCTGTTATGAAAATTTAAACACAGTTTGAAAATTTATGTCGGGTGTATACATATATGCTGAAAATTTTATCGAAATCGATTGTTCGATAAGTGGCGAAAATTTGCGATTTTTACCACTTTTAACTGTTTGTAGCTTATTGCAACGTTAATCGATTTCGATGAAATTTTTAATATAATATAATTGGCATAAATCTTCGAAATGTGTTGTTTAAATTTCCATTACACACCCAGATGAAAAAATAAATCTTTGAAATAGTTGATGAGAGATTTGATAAAAAGTGCTTTTTTTTTGACTGATATTTTTCTTAGCAATTGCGACCAATTGCGACTTGAAAAATTTTTTTTATGCGTCATCTAGTAAACTATTTCTTCTAATTTCTTAAAAAAAAGCTCAAATTGTTTGGTTCAATTTTAAAAAAGCTACCCTTAGGTGTCCGAATATCAATGGGAATAACTGTATCTTGGAAACTAAGGCAGGGCGGCTACTATTTGCTTTGGAAAAAGTTGTTCAAAATGATTACATTGACAATGTATTTCAAGGGCATCGAAATCAGCGAGAAGACAGAAATTCTAAACGATTAACATGTAATTTTGTTTACTAGAAAAGATAAGTGCATATTGCAAATAATTTAAACAAAATTGCATCAAGCAGATGAAATCGCAAGAAAAGTTGTTTACCACATTTACATAACATTGGAACAGAAATAGGGATCGGAATGATTGAGTGAAGGCAGTCATTGATGTTGGGATAGAGAAATTTCCTGAGCGTACGATACGCAAACGAAAATAATCGACACGGTTGAAATCATTGGTGATTATCGTTTCCAACCGAGATACAGCTGCGTTTCTATGGAGCGGCAATCAGGAAGATTAAACAGTGAAACGAGAACTGTCGGCTTCACCGAAATGCAAATTTGGTCACATCAAATTAAACTGACCACCACGAAGGCGCCAGTCGTGCACTCTCGCAGTGGAAATGTCAATCGAAATGCTCGAAACATGTTTTCAGAGACAATTAAACGTTGAAAGGATGAACTATGACATCGAGGATTATTTGTCATTTTGTATTGTATATTGTATATACATACACAGCTATGTTATATATACACTACGGATCATAAATATTGTGATATCTGTTAGTTTTACATAAAACGTGATAATCGACTGACATTACCAGAAAAACGATTAATCGGACAGAATTAAAAACAGAGTAAGAAGCGTAAACATCGCCTTTATAACTTCCTGGTTTTTAAAGCTAATCAGTATACGATAAAAAGATTTGTACGATCATTTTGAGACCACAGTTATGAGGTCCTGTAATCAATTTTTCATAAAAATTCTTTCCAGCTGCTCTAATTCACGAAATTTTACTTCTTCTGTATATAAAAATCCAGAAGCAAACTGCAAATAACAAAGAAATAAATCATAGATTCGTAGAGCACCATGGAATCCCATTTAAAATATAATGCAAAAAGGAGAAGTATTCTTCCTTTATTTTAATCTTAAATATTCGGTATTTCCATACATTTTTGAAACTTGAAATAAATGAAATGAATAAAATGAGTAAATACACAAATCAGATAATAATTTTCCCCACGATTCTCAGGTTTACCTCATTTTTCATAAATATTCTAATATTTAGGAATGGTGTAAGTATCTAAGTAATAAAAGCAAAACGGCACAAAATAAATAAAGTTTATAGATTTGTATGAAATACGTTTAATGTGCGAGCGCGTCTTTTTAGGAAGAGTTACAGCAGCACGCTATTATTACTGAAGTATGGTTGAACATTGGACAGGGATCGTCAGAGACACGTTCCCACGTGTCTGCTACTACAATTAAACGTGCGCGACCGCCTATTTATTTAGTCCCCTCGAAAACCACAACACAGGATCACGCAAAATCAAAAGAAATTTTAAATCGGCCACTGCCTCAGATTAACGTAATTACGAATTACGTAATTACGCTGAAAGCAGTGAAAGACAAATTTAATACGTACTTTTTGCAAAACAAGAATACAATTTTCGAAAGATTCAACTCGAGAGTATACCGATGGACAAAAATGTTGATTCATCTGTTACGACGAATTCGTCTGACACGTTGGACGAAACGTGCGATTACGGCACTCGTTAAAAGTAGATCTGTAGAGGAATGGTCCACAATTAACTATTGCAAGATAGTCTATAATTTGTTTATTGGTGTAGTCACAATACACTCGTCACCGTGTACAATTCTTCGTGAATAAATACGCGTGTATCCTGGGAATTCTTGTGCATGCGATGGCTATGATAGCGAACGTTATACTCTTTCGCTCAGCACACGGTTTGTGTATATATACTAGTCGGGGGACAGTCGGCAAATTCGAATTCGACTGCGTTTGACGGTTGAGAGTAGCGGCAGCATTGTTTTGCTCGGAGTTCATGACTCCTTACCATACCTACGCCGTAACGGTCATGATACTCCAAACAAAACAACAACAGGATTTGAATTGGTCTGCTCGCGTGCCGCTACAGATCTAATTTGTGCTCGTATTATCATTAGCGTGAGCAATATAGAAACGTCAGAGCGTTCAAAACTAACACCCGATTTGATCGTGGAGAAAACGATACGCTTGCTATGCAAGGAGATAATAAATCACAACGAGACCAACCATGTGTATAAACAAATTGAGACTTCTTAAAGCATTTTCAAGAATAAGGAAAGGACCTGTACGCAGAAAAGAAAGAACAGTGCGCAATGCAACCGATGTGATCTTCATAGACGTTCGGATTCGAATAGCTGCCCTGCGCTTCGACGAACTTGTCACAAATGCAAGAAAGCGGATATTGGGATCGAGTGTGTAAACCGAATAGCGTTCAGTAAGTATGTTCGTAACTTTCTTTGGCAGGTACATGTTTAGTGTTTGGCAGAAGCTGCCTATCACATTATTTTTAAAAAATGTGTTCAGTATCGAATGTAGACAACAAGACCTTAAAAATCGTTTTCGCACGTTTGCAAAAAGAAGGAGTCACTCTAAACAAAAATAAATGTATCTTCGCTTGCGAAATCGATCGAATGTCCGAGCATTATCGATATTCTGCCGGAGCGCATGTCACGTAGGAGACACAAGAAATCACGAAAATGATAGATCGTCGGCGATCTCTTCGCGTCGCAATATGATTGATAATAATTTTCCGGTCTGGATTCTCCGTTGTTTGGTTTACTCGAGGTGGGGTCGTTCCTTGGTTGTCGAATGGAAAATTTCGAGAGTAGCACATCTCGGCTGTGTGTCCGATTCGTGATCACTTGGAACATTTTAATTTCATTCGATCACTTGATGGTTGGTTAAAAGTTTGTGGTTGTAGATTGGTAGCACTTCGTTTAAATACGTGCGTAGTGTTACTAGATTGATTTTTTGGGCGGTGGGCGACACGATTTGCTTCTCGTAACCATTGTTCTTTATTGGCTGCTAATTGTTGGGCGAGGTTCAGGTTTTTCGGATCGCTAAGCTACTACTATCTGTCCTATTTCACATCGTAAATTAAGTAAATACGTCTTTAATGCTTCACGTTCCTCTTGCGGTTTTCGTTTTGAACTGCGTAATTTAATTCATTGAGCTGTTGTCGGAATCTAGAGTTGAAAGATTGTATGCTTTCTTGTTTTAAATTTTTCAATTTATCCCTGCAATTGCTAACAGTGGTTGGTGCTGACACGTTTTGCCGTAAACATGAATATAGGTCTTCAAACGAGTTAATCTTTATACTTAATTCTTATATTCCTTTTCGCGTTATCGGTTATCTTTTCAGTAAGTATAAGATCTAATAGGAAGTCTCTAGCACTTGTCTTTGCACCTGGCTCTTGCTTTGCGGACTGATAAAATCTTCAACACCTACGTCGTCTCGACCTCGTAGTGTCTCAATAGTACGTATGGCCTCTCCTGCTTGGAGGCCTTGTTGTTCGCCGCAGTCGTTTCTTGGTCTAATCGTGACATGACTAGTTCGTGGTCTTTGTAAAGCGTCTGGTCCGTCGGTTCCGTCGTCTGTCACGTTCTCGGCACCGGTTTCTAAGTGGGTGCTGATCTGTGACTGGTCGGTTTCAGTGTCGTATTTCACACCTATAGTTTTTGCAAGGTCACGTATGAGGTGGATAGGTCGTGATAGTTGTTAGATGATAGTGCTAATGCTCATGTAGAAGCCGAGATAGGTTCTACTGCGGGTGTAGATGTCGCTGCTGGGGTACTTTGTATTTTCTTCTTATTTGGATGTCGTGGAAGAAAAATCGGACTACGGGCGCCAGGACTTGAATCCGAGTCCCGAACGTTCGTAACCTAAAGCGCTAACCACTGCGCTGCCGTTGTCTGGTGTTAGATAGTGTCAAGTGGTGGTATTTGTACTGTCGTGTGCCGCCACGTGTATTTCCTTGGCCCCGTTTTTATCGCTAGTTTCCGTAAATTCCTTTATTTTGTTAATGTTCTGCTCAATATTACTTCTAAAGTTTCTAAACTCGTGAGCTAGACTTTGAAGTTGTTCGAGAATAGTAGCAATTAATTCCTTCTGCTTTGCCGTACTCTTGTCAGTTGGATTCATGTTGATAGATACGATACTTTCAGCAGAAGAAGAGTCACTATCTGTAGAACGTATTTCGGGTCTACTGATTCGATAATGTTCGAAAGCCAGCTTACCGAGATTCTTTGTGGATCCTTCTTTTGATCAAGGAGGCGACCGTGGTCCTTCGCTGTAGAATCCGTAGAGTTTCCGTTGAAGCTTCCTCTTGATGCGTTGAATGGATCCTGGCAAGGATCGCAAATTTTGTCACGTAGGAGACGCAAGAAATCACGAAAATGATAGATCGCTGGTGATCTTGTGATATCAACCACATCTTAATCTATACCAGAGATAAGGCACACGTCACCACCTTATCGTCATAGCCTACACCGAGGCTGTGACACACCTTAATCCACATCAGAGGTAAAACATCGACCCCCGAGCTTCGGACTCTTTTGTACATGTCACCACCCTATGCTCATAGCCTACACCGAGGCTATGACACTCTTTAGTCTACATCATAGATAAGACATCGACCTCCGACCTTCGGACACTTTTGCACATCATAACCTACACCGAGCCCCTCAACATCCCCAAACCAAAACTTATATAAGCCGAGACTTCAGCTAGCTCAGGCAGTTCTTGTTCAGCCTTACTCTGATTTAGTATTATTCTACCTCTGTAAAACCATTGTATTTATAATAAAGTTTGATAAAAGAAAGTTAATAGTTGGGTTGCGGCTCAACCTTCTTTTTTTTATAATCTAAGTCTCAAGTTTACGTGACAATCTCCTCGCGTCGCAGTTCGAACGTTTCACAAGTAAGATGAAGAAATTGAACTTTGTATATGGTAATAGAATTTATTATGCAAATCCAACGGAGTGACGGTTCAAAGTCTTACAATAAAATGATGTCGAGCGCATATTTTCCGTTACTATTTGGTTATTGTTTTCGCTGGCTGTGGCATGGATGTTTAGCCTATCCTATTATTGTTTCTGAGCGTGTGGCCTTCTTGAGCGTATCGGCAAATACATCGGCAACTACATCGACAAATAGAATACCGAATAAATCGTAAATCCTCAAATAGCTTATTTCTTCGCTAATAGATAACGTTCGTTTCGTGTGACCCGAAGTTCAAAAATGAGCGTTCGAAGAGATACAGAATCGTGTGAAAAGAACATTAACTTTAGCACATTTTGACTTTTCCAAAAATATTATAATTTAAGCAGATGCATCGAGTTATATTGTGGGCGAAGCTTTGCTGCAAGAAGACGAAAACAAAAGTCGAAAGGTTATGACGTATACTTCGAAAACGTTGATCTCACGCGAGGGAAAATACAGCCAAATTGAAAAAGAAACTCTGACTTCCGTTTGCTATCGAGCGTTTTAACGAATATATGAGTACATTAACCGTTTGAGTCCCAAGCTCAGTACATTTGAACGCTACGGACTATTAATGATATTTTGTATTTCATTGTTATCTTCTCAATAATTTTTGTTGAACAAAACTTGAAATATTTATAAACTAATAGTACGCATATATAATAATATAGATGTATTTCATAAAGTAACAAATATGATGAGCCAAAAATATTGTGCGGCTTGTTTCTCTTCGCAATCGATTACGACAAGCGCTATCGCGCTGTTTTTTCAATGACCCCTGGGACTCAAACGGTTAACGTTACATTGTAAACCGCTGTTGCAGACAGTTTCAAATGAAACCGTCAGCCATCGTTCATACCCAAATTGCGTAGATTACGCATACGTTTAATGCGGTGCTGTTATAAAGTGACCTATATTCTAAGGCAACAGTTAGTTCTCGTGGACTCTTTGCCCAGTATAAAACTCTCTAAACTCTAGGCCAAAGTGAGAATAATGCCGATAGTTGGCGTAAGAAAAAGAGTTTGTTAAGTAGAATCAACTGCGAACAAGAAGCTGTACACTGTACACAAGGTGTATCGTGTAGATGCTTTCTCAGCAGAAAGTGTTCGTGTAGAAAATTCATACTAATGTTCTGTTATTGCGAAAGAAGGTCTTTTGAATGTTCTCTATGGAGTCTTTTAGGTAGATTAACTGTGTACACATACTTGGCCGAGTTATTGGGATGATTCGCTAGTCTGGATTTATATCTCCCTCTTGGGCGGATTATTTCTTCGGCTATTGTTGGCATTTCCAAGTCCTTTATAAGCTCGTTATTGCGTGCGTATCGTGGTGCGTTACTTATATTTGTTAGGATTATGGATCATAGTGCTTCGAATTTAGCAATGTGATCTTTTGCAGCCATGAACAACTTGTTTTCTATATTTAGTTTAGGGTATGAAGGGATTGCAAGGGCTTGTTGCTATTACACAATAGTTCTGTGATATGTTTTTACTTCGATAGTGGATAACATATTTTCTTCCGGGCATACACGATCGTAATTTCTTACTAACTATCGCCTCGCAGTTTTTCGCTTTCTTCAAGATCCGAAGGCACTCCTTTTTTTACTTAATTGACTAACTCCCATTCTGGCTCAGCCAATTAGGTATTTGTTTATCACTCTTATCACACTTCTCTCTTAGTACGCTTCAAAATCAGAGTGCTGCTTGGCGGGAAATTTGCAGATGAACACTCGGTGACGCCGTGGGATTTCCTCCGGGCTCGAGCCACTTGACGTAGTTTGCTCTGGTCAGCGGACCATCGACAAGTAGTGTCCTTAGAAACTCGGAATTTATGACTCTCGCAAACACTATCGAGGCTGGTAACAAAACTTGATCGGAAAAATGCATACACGCAAAAGTAATGAAAGCGACGGATAAAAAACAGCTTCCTCGAAAATAGCTTCGCTGGCACGTGTGTCATAAATTGTACCGATCATTGGTACACAAAAGGTATTTGCTTGTGCATGTTCTTGGTCATCACAGGAATTTTCCAATGAGCCAGTATAAATTTTTTCTTTTGATAGTTTGATCTGCAGGTTGATCTGTATAGCAATGTTCACTAGATTTGATATTCCAGAAGTCTCGAGAACCGACTGCGGTACGCAATTTTTAACCGATCTTGGTCGATTTGCGAGTGATTTAGACTTTGAACAAGTTCATCAACGACGTAGCAAGTTTCCAAGATTCTCGTAAAGCAATGGCGTTGCCAAAGCAGCGGCGGAGATTGCTAAAAGCATCATAAAAAATGCGAAGGTATTAGGGTAGGACTTTTATCTTCCATAAAAACGCCACTAGAAAACGCTTATTCGTCTGCAGAGTTAATAATTCGAGAAGGATTCGGTCTCATATTCCTATTTTTCCGAAAAACTCGGGCTCTTTCGTAGAACACGATAAAGTAGCTCTCAAAGAAAATATGAGAAAAGAGGTGCAGGGGAAATTGTACGATAAGCGACACCGTTTGAAGAAGCTACCCGAATCGAGTAAAGACGACAAAGACTGAGTGGTAGACATGAGATTGCAGGCGAAGATGTATGTCAGGATAATAATCCTAATCCGTATATAACCAGAACGGAAAAAAGTAACACAGTTCGACGAAATGGATGACTCGTTGTTCTTGCTGCTTACCAGCACGATCTGGAGCAATGTGATTGTGCACGAGTAATTCGTAATCTTATGCAAACCAGCGCAGCGTGCAAAATGGAAAGCAATGTAAATTGTCTGCAGTCAGGCGTCTCCAGACATTGCGAATCAGCGATCAGCGGAAGCTGAGCCAACTCCACCGAGTATAAACAATGCATCGATCGTAACCGACAACCGAGCTAAGAACAGCGAAACTCATCGCGAGTGCAGCGATGATGTTGCAGGCGATAAACTCAATAGCGAAGAAAAATTTATTTCTTTTGTATAATCGTGCAACTCCTATTTATATACTTTCAAATAAACGAAAGAAACCGCGCTCTGGCTGATTAGGCTATGACTGAACCACGATCATATAAACAGGTCTCGATACTCATATACCGAAACTTAGGGAAAACCATTAAAAAATTGAGTCGTGGCTAGTTGTGAAAAATCAACATGGAAGACAAAAATGTCTCAGACAGAGACACTCTACTCTGTCTATTTTGCAAGAAAGCGAACTTTGTTGTCTTCCAGGTTGATTTTTTACAATTAGTCACGACTCAATTCCTGGACGGCTTTTCCTAGCGAGTATTGAGACCTGTTTATACAGGGTGGTTGGTAACTGGTGGTACAAGCGGAAAGGGGGTGATTCTACGTGAAAAAAGAAGTCGAAAATATAGAATAAAAATTTTCTTTTTTTAATTTTTCCATCGAGACAACGATCTACAGTGAGATCCGTTATAACGTACTGCACGCGTACCGAGCGAAAATTCAAAGTCGATTTTCTCGAAAACAAAGTCTCAAACGAAAAATTTTTATTTTATATTTTCGACTTCTTTTTTCGCGTAGAATCACCCCCTTTCCGCTTGTACCACCAGTTACCAACCACCCTGTATAATCGTCAGCTGAGCACTGGACACGAGTCGCTTCGTTAGAGACGCATCCCTATGTGCCTGTGGCTGCAGTTAAATATGCGTAACTGCCTATTTACTTATTCCCCTTCGAAAATCACAACAAGCTTGTATAGCAACTGAGCGACAATGCAAATGATTAATGATATTTTGTATTTCATTGTTATCTTTTCAACAATTTTTATTGAACAAAACTTGAAATATTTATAAACTACGCATATATAATAATATAGATGTATTTTATAAAGTAAAGTAAGCCGCGCTTGATTCTCTTCGCAATCGATTAAGACAAGCGCTGTCGCGCTCTTCGAGATTTTTCGACCCTGTTTTTTCAATGACCCCTGGGACTCAAGCGGTTAAGGCAACTGGTCATCGATGCATGAATAAAAGACAATTGGCAGATGCCATAAGAGTCCATATTGCATTATGATGGGAGGATATTATAAAACAATATCTTCCTAAAGAAGACATGAATGTCGTTATAAAGAAATATCCTCCTCCTAAAAATCGTTTATTCGCTTACTTGCCAAAGTTGAATTTGGATATAAGGGATTCTCTTCAGTCAACTGGTGTCAAGAGGGACGCGAGAATTGTCGGAAAACAAGAGAAAATAATTGCTGCAGCAACAGCCGTCGCTGTTTTGCTAAATGAACTGTTCGCCGATTCATGGCCAATTTAAATAGCAATTTCAGAGATACTTTGAGAGAGGCGTTGCCGAACGAATTTCTATTTGGGAAGGGCTTCCAGGAGAGGTTATAATATTAAGGACTTAAAATTTCTGTCGAATGTCAAAATACCTTTTCATTCTCAGGTTTTTTAAAGTTATGGACCGTTAAATAGACATTGGTCAATTGAAGAATTTACTATAATTATACGTATGGTTAGTCAATTAGTTAGCAAAGGTGCTAGAGAAAGTTAAATGAGTTCGTTCATACCGAACATTTTAAATTAGAGTATTAGCGGACGACGTCAAAATTAACAAGTCCCGAGTGTTTTATTAGAATAACCGACTTAAAAGACGTCTAATATTTAATTTCTATAGCAAATTTCGATTCGAATAGAAAACCCTTCAGATTTAATTTCGATAACCTTTTGTGTGAATTCACCGTTTATCGTTTAGATTAAGCGTGGCATCTTTCGTATTTACGAAAATCGCGAGACTCTTAGGCCCACGCTTAAGAAATGAGGCTATTTGTTGTAAAATATATTTAAATGATTTTTTAATTTAGGCTGATTCGTTCGAGGAATGCAAAAGATTCGTTAAGTTACACGTAATAGTTTAAAGCGATTAGATTTTACCGTAAATTTAGAGAAGAGTGTATTAACTCCGAGTACAATTTATAAATGTTTAGGTTTTATATTCAACTTTAACAAATTAAATATAAAATGAGCGCTACCTAAGAAGCTCAAAGTACAAAAATTGGTAAAGTACGAAAAGTACAAAGGAGAGATTTAGCTCTAGAATTGGTCGATAATAACTATGATAGAAATATGAAATTGTCAAATGAATTGAATTCGGATGTGCAATGGTGGCGCCAAAATATCTCTAATGCATGTGGATCCCTGAAATCGGCAAAATTTTTACTGAAAATTTTTTCCGATTCTTGGGAATGAGAGATTTCATGATTTTTGGATTAACCCTCTGAGCGCTATGAACGCATATATGCGTTCTCACACAACCATTCAATTTAAGCTATGAACGGATATATGCGTTCTCACATGACCATTCAACTTAGGCTAAAAGTGGCGTTAAAGTGGCGTAATAAAAGAGACGCATGGATATTATCCACCTCACATTCTGATGATTTCGTCGAAACAAAAAAAAAAAAAAAAAAAGAAATGAATTATCAAACTGACAAACTAAAACGGAAACCAAAGTGTGTAGCAGACTACAATGCCTTGATGGGCGCAGTCGATAAAATGAATATGATTTTGAGTTCACTTCACTGTGTTCGAAAAAGCACAAAATGGTATAACAAATATTTGTTCCACCTCCTAGACCTCGCTATATATAATGCATATATTCTTTACAAAAATGCTAATAATGAAACTAGAACATTTTCATCTGCTTCTGATAAAAGATATTTTGCAAAGATCCCCACCACGCGGAGTAAAGGCTAAAGGAGAGGCATTTCCCTACATCCTGCATAACTGAAGAAAATAATAAACATTCTTCACGACGAAGGTACGCTGTTTGCACTAAACATAATCGCAGGACTAATTCGCGTTACGAATGCAAAAAATGTAACATTGGCTTATGTATTGAACCCTGCTTTGAGATTTACCATATAATACGAAATTATTAAATTTTCAATTTAAAAAATATAATTTAAAACTTTTATATTGTTCATGTTATTATTGCTTAATGAAATAAAAGGTTATTAATGCTTTTGAGGTCACTGCATAATTTATTTTAGTTACAATCAATATATTTTGCAATGAAGATTCAGTCTGCTCAACTTGCGCTCTTTCGTAAAAAATACGCAGTCCACGGTATGCTTCTTCGTAAAGAGTGGGCAGTCCTCGGCGCACGCTTAACGTCGGACAACGCAGCGCTCAAAGGGTTAAAAAGGAACATGAATTGGCAATAAGTGTTGTCAAGTTAAAAGCAGCCTATTTTGGATTACGTTGTTTCACCAAAGAGTCGAGAGATTGCAATACTTTACTACGATTTGATAATATAGTAGCCATCTCTTATGTTAGCAGAATGAGAGAAGTGCGTTTGAGAATCTCAATAATCAATCGCGTTAAATTTCATAATCAAATCTTGACGCGAAGAGAGAAATATTTGGCTTTATGCCTCATATATAAAATCCAGAGAACATACAGAAGCTGATAGAGAATCTCGTAGACTAGAACCCGAGACAGAATAATCCTTACGCAATGAAGTCTTTAGAACTATCGTAAATTATTTCGGTAAGCCCGAGATCGACCTATTTACTAGTCGTATAAACACGGAATGTGAGCGCTATGTCTCTTGGTTTAAACACCCCAATATTAGTACAATAGACGCACTCACGTTAAATTGGAGCAATTATTTCTTTTACGCGTTTCCTCCATTTTCTATAATTTTAAGAGTTCTTTGAAAGATTAAGAGCCATTGTGTGACAGGAACAATAGTAATTCTAGACTGGTTGTCGCAGGCGTCGTATCTATTGTACCGATCAATGCTTGTAAAAGAGCCGTTAGTCATTAGGCCAAATAGTAATTTATTAATTTCTCCTAATAGAGACCCTCATCCACTATGACGGAAACTATCCCTGGTCTTGACGATGTTGTTCGCAAACCGTTTGGGGTATGGAGTACTCCCGAAGAATAACCAGAAATTATATCTTCTTTCGATTAAGCAGTACGATAGAGCCTTAATGGTGGAGCTTTTGCCAGAAAAATCTATAGATTGGGACGTTCTTGCGTGTCTGTCTCAGGAGTTTGGAAAAGGAACTAAATACTGTTCACTCACTAGTCTTTAGTCGACGATCTCTCGTTTACTAGAACCAGAAGTATAGGGCAGGATAACAATATAAGGAGATTTTTCAAAGGTGTAGCAGAGATAAGATTATATAATCCAAAATACAACGAAACGTAGAATCCTAGAGTAGTCCTTGTCTTCTTATCTGACGAAGATTCTAATGATTTTTTATTCTTCGAAAGGTTAACCTTCGAGGCAATTACTTGCCTTGATCACTAGCCACAGCATTCAGACTTTAACATTTATAAGGCTCGAGAATGGTAGAATAAAACTCGATTAGTTCGAAATAAGAATACCTGGTAGGATAAAGAATTCTGCATTAAATAGAAAACGGCCTTTATTTATTGTAGCTCGATATAAGTAGCAGATAAATATTTGCTTTATGTTAAAATTCAACAAAGAACTTTTTTATCTCTTTTAAAAAATAACAAATTATGATTATTAACGCATAAAACAGTACGCTGAATTAGTTGTATTGACATAAACACACACACAACACAACATATGCGTCAACTTCTGTTGCCAAGAAAGAAGGTGTTAATATCGATGTTATTCGTAGAGCAGTGAGATGGACGGAATGAAGCTCGCCAAATTTTATGATTTATCGATTATACATGACGCAAATGTGTTTGCAAATGCGATTTTGGAATCTTAATTCATATAAGATAACTTTAGGATGATAAGTTAGAATGGTTTTATCAGATATTTATTTTTAAATCTTTTCTTTGTGTAATCACTATCTTCGTTTTAATATGTTTAGGTATAATAATAAATCTTCATTCTTCTCCTCTTGTAATAGTTGAATTTACACACTTTTCCTCGAATCTCTGGTTGCTGTTAGATGCTTTAAACATCTCCCAAATCATTTTGAGGAAGAGAATTATAATTATATAATTAGACGAACCTAAGTGAAACTCAATTATAATTGTTTCTCGTTCTTCAATCGAATACCCAAGCCCAAATAATAACGGCAACATTTTAAACTAGCGACAGCCATGAACCGGGGGACGAATGGCAACGCTGAAAACACAAGCAGAGCGCGATTTTCGCTTTTTAATTTGCTTTAAACGTTTGGCAAATATTGCAGGCAAAGGGCACTACCAATTTATATTCTCAGAGGAGGCTACAATTATAATTGAACTCCAATTAAATAAGTTCCTTTAATTATTTAATTAATCATTTAGGACAGGGACGATCTCAATTTCAATGACCTTGAAATATGTCAACTTTTTCCTATACGTGTAACCACCTCCTGGTTTAGTTTCCAAGATATTTGCAAAAAACTATCGGTATCACTACAATGAATTATGATCATGTGTGTGTATTTGTGACCCAGTCACGAGCATAGTTAACACGTTTGCCGCTTACTTGGCCGCTTAACGATCTATTTACATCCATCAGCTATCAAACTCTATATCTTCGTATCATATTTTACGGATCTAAATAAACAGCCTCAGCGAAAACCTCGTTTACAACTGCATACGTGAGGCTGTAAGAAGTGTCTTGGAAAACTTTACTTCAATACTTCACATGCTGCTCAGACGTAAAAATTTAGTTCAACCAAATAACACCATGCGAATGAAGAAATATTTTTCTTAAAAATTCCTCGATAACTTGTGTATAATTCGTATTGGTACAAATTAGGTCTTTACGAGAGAGCAACGAGTGCGGTGTTGAAGTAAAATTTTCAAAAACACTTCTTACTGCCACGCATACGCAATTATGAACGAGGTTTCCGGTGAAGCTGTTTATGTAGATTTGCGACAACATAATTTCGACGATCGAATAATTGCATTTTTCGATATAATAGCAGACATACGTCCAGTTATAACGTTAATAATAACGAGTATTAAATTGAATCAAGTACAACTTAAAATGAATTCCAATTTAATTGAAATCTAACCCAAAAAGCTACATACCATTAAATATATAATATTAAAAATATTTTTGCGTGTATCTCGGAAACTAAGGCCGAGCGGCGATAACATGTACAAGAAAAAGTTGTTTAGGGTGATTATCTTGACAACATGTTTCAAAGTCATGGAAATCGGTGAGGTCGCTCCTGTTGCACATAATTACCAAAAATGACATTATGCGACAACTTTAAATACTAAGATAGGCGGGTTGTTTGCACCATTTGTAAGAAAGCTAAAATTAAAATGTTTCTAGTAAAGGAAAAGTGTGGCAAGAATGGAATTTAGATTACTTAAGAGGGAATCTAAACCATAGAATGTATAACGACAGGATAAGGAAGTAATGGAAAAGGTGATTCCTGAGAATTCCAACTCTAAAGTGTTTAAGATACTTATTGATAATATTATATTAGCAATAGAAATAAATGCACCGATGATTCTGTGCAAGAAATTCATGCGCATATAGGCAAATATATAGGGTATTCGGCTATAGGTGTCAGGAAATTTAAGGGGCGAATCTTGAAGCCGAAACAAGACGAAAATTAAGAATAAAAAAATTGCGTTTTCGGCTTTGTTTTGCTATTGACAATTAAAAATCGGCTAAAATACCCCTGCACGCGAGCAAACTTCCTTACACGAACGAAAGGAGGTCAGCCTAAGCAGCGGGGCTACACGGCGATACCCAATCCGAACGATACATAAGATAGAAGTCGTAGAGAAGAAGACCGTGATATTTAAAGACGTAAACTGCGATTGTCCCGTCTGCAAGTGTCCACAAAAAATGCAATAAATTATTGTACAATAGCTGTTCGAGATGTCCTCCGTTTCCTTGCAAATAGAGTCTGATGCTTCTCTTAAAATTTTGCTGTATTGTGTCTTCAGGTGTCCCACTCAGACCCGATAATTACCTCCTCAACTCTCCAGCGAGGTCTCAACTCTATGGAAAGGTGGTTCCACAAATGGCGCTCCAAAATAAATGAAAATAAATCCAGTCATATAACCTTCACGCTGTGAAAACAATCCTGCCCACAGGTGACCATAAATAATATTCCAATTGCAAACAAAGATTCATTGGAGATTCATTCAAAGGTTACATCTTTGTTCTTCATTTTTCATAGAAATATTATTTCCTTTTTTAAAAAATAAACTATAAACTATAGACGGATAATTGTTAAATTGCTAAACATTTTATAATAATATTCACAAGTTGCTTCCTGGAATATGTCCACTGATATTAGGTGAAGTAAAAAGTTCTGAGCGCTTTTTCGCTTTATTTCGACGATGAAATTAACATAGTCAAGATTATTCGATTTAGATTAAATATGCGCCGTTTTGTTCGATTACTTTTGTCCATTTTGAAGGCAATTTCATAATTCCGCGGTTGAAGAAGTCCTCGTCCCTATTGGTAAAAAACTTGACCAGCTCATTTTCACAAGCCTCTCTTGAGGCCAGTTTTGTACCATCAAGAAAATTTTGCAAAAACTTAAAAAGGTGATAATCGCTTGGTGCCAGGTCTGGACTGTACGGCGGATGCGATAGAACCTCCCAGCCAAGCTCTCGGAGCTTCTGACGCGTCGTTAAAGATGTGTGCGGCCTGGCGTTGTCTTGATGGAACACAACACCTTTCCTATTGGCCAATTCTGGCCGCTTCTGGTCGATCGCCTGCTTCAGTCTGGTCAGTTGTTGACAATAGAGGTCCGAATTAAGTGTTTGCCCCGATGGGAGCAGCTCATAATGGATGATTCCCTTCCAATCCCACCAAACACACAATAAAACCTTCTTGGCCGTTAATCCACGCTTGGCGATCGTTTGGGCCGGCCCACCGCGATTGGACCACGATCTTTTTCGGCTGTTGTTCTCGTATGTGACCCATTTTTCATCGCCAGTCACCATCCGCTTCAAAAATGGGTCGATTTCGTTACGTCTCAACAAAGAATCGCAGGCATCAATTCGGTCCAAAAGGTTCTTTTGCGTCAATTCATGTGGCACCCATACGTCGAGCTTCTTCTTGAGACCAGCCTTATGCAAATGGTTCCAAACGGTTTTCTGGCTAATCTTCAGTTCCTGGGCAATGGAATAAGTGCTCACATGCCGGTCCGACTCGACGATTTCCATGATTTTATCCACATTTTCGACGATTGGCCTACCAGAGCGTGCCTCATCTTCGACGTCCATATTACCAGAACGGAATCGTTGGAACCACCGCTTTGCTGTTGCATTCGATACTGTACTGGGTCCATAAACAGCACAAATTTTTTTGGCCGCCTGCTCCGCCTTTTCACCTTGGTCGTAGTGGTACTGAAGAATGTATCGAATTTTCTCTTTTTTTATCTCCATTTTCGAACGCTGTAACACACAACTGGCTTCACCGAACACAAAACTGACAAAGAACCTTTTTGATGCGTAATATCACCTTGAAATCGGTGTATACTATGACTCGATGCGATGTGCACATCGTGAGATATGGCTCACTAAAGACATCTAGCGAAAAACGCTCAGAACTTTTTACTTAACCTAATATAATGTTCATAGTCTCTTTGCAACCTCGAGATTTCGTTTCTTTTTAATAATAACCTTTCTGTAGAAATCACAACTTTTCAAACATAAAGGAGGCAATTTCTTATCTCAACATTTTGACATAAGTTTAGTACGAGACAGCATCGTTGTCTAGTCGTGTATTATCAATCGATATAGGAGAGCTCATATTATGAACAGATAAACGTAGGAATTTATGCTAGACGATCTCTATCTCAATACATGGATATCGGTAATAAGGTAATCAAACAACCGAACAATATTCCAAATGTGGGCAAATTAAGGCAAAATAAGTTCTGTAAAGCTGTATAATCATAGCCTTATCTCATTACAGTACTCGTAAACCTTCAAGAAGTTTCATATATTCATATTGAATATTCACAAAATATTTATAAAAATGTTCTACAGTATGCGTTCTAAATAATTTCGTGCCTCATTCCACACGCTCCGCGTAAATTAATTTTGTTTATTCGATCGATTGTTGGTCAACAGACACTTAACAATGTGTAGACATCAATCTCTTGCAAATTATATTCAACGATCCGTAATCGTTCAACGATTCAAAGATATATCGAAAAATACATATCCGTACAATCAATCAACCACGTACACCGTACGTGTAGTTCTGTAAACACTGGAGACATTCGTAATATGTTTGGAGAAGGATATCGAATGAGAATATAATACCTAAGCTACGAATATTTTATTATCGAAGGACATAAGATAGGATTATCGACAGCGTAATTATATAATGGATTACTTTTTAAGAGCGAAAAACAAATAACACATTTCGAAATATCGAGAGTTAGCTTATTTTGTTCACACCAAGACTCAAGATTGAAAAGCTCGCGTTGAATAAGAAGTGGGCTAGTGCATTCTTCGATGGCATAAAACAGCTTTAATGATCCGCAAGTAAAAGAAAAAGGCAGTAATTAATTAATGAATAAATTAAAAATTAGAAATTTGAGGTGAGCACTTCGAGGAACACGCGATCTAACGATTATAATATTGAAATATGAGCCATAGAATTGTAGCGGCAGTCGACAGCAAACTGTCACGTCCCGCGCTGCGCACGCGCCGTAACGTAGACTAAAACTACCAATAGCGCGAGTAAACGTTTCAATTTGAGATTTAAATGAAATTTAAATTAAATTTATTTGTATAGAAACCAAATTCGAGCCTCACAATCCCCACGGAATAACCCGCCACATGACGACCCCTCCACGGTAGACCTAATTATAAATAAGCGTAGCGACATAGGAGAGACACAATAATAATTCCTTTGTTCAGAGTAGTTAACTCCTCAGTTCTTGGTGATTAATTCCTTGGTTCTTGGCCATCAGTTCCCCAATTTTTGGCAAGTAATTTCTTTGTTCATAGCGATTAGCCCTCAATTCTTTTAGCTCTTAATTTCTCAGTTCCTTTGCCTATCGATTCTTTAGTTCCTTAGCTTTATCTCTTAGTTCCTTTAGCTCTTAGTTTTGCTCCTAGTTCTTAAGTTCTTTAGTCCTTTAGTTCTTTGTTTCATTAGTTCCCAGTTCTTGTCAGCTTTGTTAATCGACGTGTTTGTATTTGTCAATTTGTAAATTATTAAAAATCAATTAAATCAAAATCTTGTATTTGATAAGAGTGTAAACGTATAGCGAACGATTGTAACTTCGAGTATTCGAAATTTCAACGACAATTCTGTCAATACCCAAATTAGAATTTGAATAAACATCTGTTGTGGAAAACATTTGTCTAATAATATAATAGGATTAAGCGAATATTTATTTTCACCAACTTTGATCCTCTCCCGTGCCAGTACTCCTGCGCGTAGCAGGTTAGCCGAAACGTGGAGTTTAATTGCCAATCGTATTAAACATCAGATAACGCTACCATTTAATCCAAATTCAAAAATTAACGGCAACACACCCAAAATAAGTCAAATAAAAACGTAACAAAACCTTCCAACGGTTTCTGTCCCGTGGATTGTGTAACATCAATCCGTATCAGAGACCATGTTATTAAATATAGGTTTGGGGTTGATATTTAATAGATTCACACAGATTGAGTTTTACTTTCTATATTTCACCACCTCGTACAAAACGTCTGAACACACCGGATACACTTAGATAATTAACACGTGGTCGACTCCTAAGACAAAACAGCGTCGTTAGAAGTCGTGCCAACTTAGCTTGTAGGAACTAGCGATCATACCAACTTAACATTGCTCAACGGACCAGGCCACACACCGCGGGCAGGATGGTAGCCTGATGTCTACACATCCTTGACGCGTACCCTCAATAGTCTTAAGGACCCACCATGGATCTTGGCTTTTTTCATAGTTAAGGTCCTTCAGACCAAACAAGTATCTTTTATTTTAAGTGCCCCTTTTACATTTATTGTTTACTACGTGTAGACACGGGAAAGTTAGTTTTTCTCACGTTCGGTGTCTTCCGTTAGCAACATTCTCTCGAGGGCAGCTAAAGCCCTTCCTGGTCCACCAGCCTTCTTATTATCTAATCGGAAGCGGTATCTACTACCCTCACTTTCCTAACCAAAATTGCCATCAACAAATCCGACGGTCCCGTGTCCTTAGACACACCCACCCCTAGCTTTCCTCAGACACAGTATCGTCACTAAAACTCACTTATTCTGTATCCTTAGAATAGTCAACATATCTTTACCGGTTTCTACTCTTAGACCAGTCGCGTACTTGATCAGTGTATATTCAATTGTGAATATTAAGTGCAAAAAATAAAGTTTAATAAAAAAGAAAGTTAATAGTTGTGTTACGGCTCAGCTATCTTGTTTTTTTGATATGTGACAAGATGATTGCCAGATATCGAAACATTTTCATAGCATATTTGCAACTAGCCTAAGGATCCGCTATAAATCATAGGATTTCTCTTGCTAAGGTTCTTCAAACGAACAAATAGCCTTTGTCTTAGCATTCCCTAAATTTATTACCTACTACGGAAAGATACGGGAAATCTGGTTTTCCTCACGTATGATGCTTCCCGCTAGCAACTTTCTCTCAAGGGCGGTTTGCATTCTTCCTCAATCACCAACCTAGAGATTAACCAATTAACGGCAACGTCTATTTCCCTCGCTTTCCTAACGAAAGCTTTCCTCGACCAATACGATGATCTCGTATCCTGAGACATACCCCATCATAGCTTTCCTCTGCAGCATCATCGTGACGGGAAGTCAGTTGGTAGTCGGTAGTTGGTAATTGATAGTTGACTAGTTTGTCGACGCATCTTGAGCAATCATCATCCGAGCTTGCACCGCGCATTCAGCTGAATCGCTATCATAACGCATCATCAAGAAGTCGAACTTGTAACCGCGAAGTACGAACCGCTAAGTGTAATCGCGAGCTCTCCGTAAAGTGTACATCGAGAGTATTGTTAATAAATATACTGTTAATTATACTCTAGTTTTACTACATCACCTATCACGACCTATCCACCTCAGAATTGAACAATTTGTGAGCTACCAGATATAAAGTTGCTGATCCAAAGTAGAAAAATATCAGATTTGCCATACCCTTTTAGTTTGGATAGAAGAATGGAATGACAAACAGTGACCGGACAGGTAATTATGGTAAAATGACAAATTAGGGCTAGTTAGTGGCCCGCGAGCACCTGAAATTGCGGGTACTCGGGCTTCAGGTCGGATTATGTAATGATCGGTTCGATTTACAATTCGAGTCCCGACTTTCGATTCGGCGTTGGACACTCGATTCAGAATATAATCTTTCTATCATTTTGTACTTAAACTAACAGTTAATTACAATTATAAGATGAAGTAAACATACGTTTATTGACTAAAACATTTTTCACATTTTTAACAAATGTCTTAATCTTCTAAATTTTTATCATCTGTTAAACACAGGTTTAAAAAAATTAAATATATAGGTACTTTTCAAGTTATATTGATAGCAATTTATTATACCTTAACAACAGTTACATCTGTATAAATGGGTATACTTTTCATTCATCAGAAATGTTGAGAAATAAAAGAACTTTTGTTGTTGAAGATTTCGTAATAATGCATATTTGGTTATAATTAATAATATAATAACATCAAAGTATATTTTTTTAAAAATATAGTATAATATATTATATATTAAATAAATTCATAAAATAAGTCAAAAGCATTTGTTCTATATAAAAATGCGTGATAAAGTAGAATGTTGAAACCATGATAGTGTTGTATACTATACTTAAGAACAAACTCAAAATCAAATATTTTCCAAAAATATTTTAATACATAAATATATATTTCTTTTACATAACTGAAAATGCAGATTTTTCAATACACATGTAGTAACTTAAATTAGATGCTGTACATATATGGTATGTTAAAAACTGTTAAAAAAGTTAAATTGTATCATATTTGCATGACGGAGAAAGATTGTAACTTGTAATTTGGTCGACAAATTATGGAGAACTATCAATTTAATTTGTTTATATCAAAAAATTTACCTTTTATACGTGAAATTCTCAGTCCTCTGCCATGTCATAACTGTACATTTTTCTCTACAATCCGTGCTCATTGTCAGTAAATGAATTTGAAGTTATTTACTAATTTTCCTTTTTATATATACTTTACAATAGTCCTATTTATCTTACCTTAATCGAGTTCACTTTATTGACAAAAAACATTTACGATCTTTGTCACCACTTTTACATCTCGGTCCCCTATCTGTGAAATTATTTCTAAAAAAACGGGTACCAAGAAAGAAGTCACGTTGAAGTAAGTAAAAAATAATCGGGTGAATTTGGTGTATCTCTTACGTTTTGTAACAAGTGATCACTTTTCATTAGCTAAAATTGTAGAATCGTTGACAATCACCTGCTTCAGCCAATCAGCTTTTCAGTACGCTGGTTCATATTATATTCTAAATTTATCATCTTTGCTAAGTTTTATTTAATGTAACGCAAATATAACATTGGCATTCAACTTTCTGTTTAATATCAGAACTGTATAATAATTTGCTTGAGAAATTTTAACATTTAATTCCCTGATCTCAGTCCTCTGTCGTGCAATATGATAGGAGACTGAGAGATGTAAGTATCCAGGAACCTGATTAAACTGTGTGTTGATTGTATTTATATTACATGGATACTTATAGAATGTCTTTCATTGTTTAGATAAAATTGTAATGTAGTCTTGAACGTTAGAAAATAAAGTCTACAATTTATTTATTTTAGTTCATAATAAAGGAAGCAAGATTGACAAGCTAATGAGCTTGTTCACATAAGGAATAAATATTCATTAGTTTTAAAAATTCAATGATTCTTGTATCTAAGTTTAATTGGCAATTGTCAAGATTGCTAGCTAGTTCAGTTATAATTAATAAAAATTGATTGTTGTTAAAATTTAATTATTTCTATCTTTATCTTCAAGTTTCGGTAACAATTATCAAGAGTGGTTAGTTAATTCGTTTATAAACTAGATAATTACAAATTACTGTTGATGTTGAATGTTTAAATTTTGTAAATAATCCTTGAGCTATCTAAAACTAATATTAAATTATCTTGTTTGTTCAAGTAAAAAGTTTTAAATACAGTTGGTTATATGAGACTTTTGTTCAGATCTCAGTTCCCTGGGTACTTTCTCAGTCTCCTGCAGATGGTTTTTAAACGAATTCTGATAAAATGACATATAGTTACTTATTCGTTTGGCCGCTTTTGTAGCATGTCCTCCGTCATACTTGAAGCTTGTCACAATTCATAAATTAAATAAAAAGGTATGTGGAAAAATCACTGTTAAATAATTCTCAATTTTGTAGAATGATCATAATTTGTGTACGAAGTTTTTCTGATATAAAATATTTCAGGTTTCTGTACTACATTTTATCGCTATTTTCTACAAACAGGGACAAAAAAGAAACATTGTATGAACTCGATCTGTTCAAAATTGCATTAACAAATTATAACAATACTATAAAACATAAAACAAAACATAATGACCTTAAAATTTATGTACTAGTAAATCCAATTCTCCATCAATATCAATCTTCCATTGGTAGGAATGGGTGCTTGAAGTGAAGTTTCAATAGTAAATAATTTCATTAATCATTGATGAATTCCTCCTTTTATTATACAATGTATGCGGTACGCTATCGTTTCTTCTATTTATTTCATATACGTGTGCTCTCATCGTGCGATTCCATCGCATACCAGCAAAAATAAGTAAAGATGTTTTAATATGTTTATAGATTTGTAGTCTATTAAAATGTTATGATGCGAATATGAAATAATGAATTGGTTCTCCGTTCGATACAGCGTGGAAAACAAATTAGCAGTGTATACCTTGGTGTCGTTAATGAAAGTTTCTTGCTGATTTTTCTTCATTTCTTCATATTTATTTCTCCGCGTGTTAATATTTATTTATAAAATATTTTTCTTTAAAGTTTCATACAGTTAAACATTAAACGTCCAATAGCATAGTACTTGGTGATCTCAGGCACAAAGAACCGATCCTTCTTGGCTTTTCCATTATTGAGGTCAATCTTCGCTAAACTACCGCTTTAAAACTTCGAACGAAACATCCGTCAGTTGCTTTTTCGTATTTCTGTCGTACTTTTTTAACGGAACGTTTATGTGCTTATATTTATATTGTATAACGTTAGTCTCGTACTTTTATCCGTAGAACATGCTAGCATCGTTTGGTGAGAAAAAACTAAGATATTGTGTAGGTATATATATTTATTATAATTCTTTAATTTACCAATAATCGACAAATTTTTAAACAATATTATTTTGAGACCGATTTATCGAGCATTTGGACGAATGTCGATTGGACAGTTCTGGAGAAATCGTATATTTTGAATCGACTCTTCGAATCGATAACTTTTTCATAAGTATCAACAACATTAAAATTTTACTGACATTTCAATGTATCGGTAATACTGTTAAGCTAAATTTAACTAAAAATACAAAATCCATAGTGTATCCATATTGATGAGACTTGTTTTATGTCTGAAAACTCGTTCATGATTTAATAACGTGGTGGAATATAGAAGGTATTACGAGTTTCCCTAAACTTAGGATTATGTCTGTTACTAAAATTTGTTTAATATTTGTTCCGAGAGAAAAGTTATTTTTGTACAGTAGGAACAATTCTTTGGAATAAATTTTTAGAGCAAAGTATTTATTTATTACCGTGCTTTTCCGTAAATTTATCGTGTTACATTCAATTTTATCTCATTGATACTTTGATAACTTACCGATGGCCACTAATAATATTTCTATCCGTAAGAAGGAAGAAAAGAAAAATAAACATTTAAAAGTTTCTCTGTTCCCTCTAAATAGTCATTAATTGAATTTCAAATGCATCATGCGTCATGAGAAGTAAAGAAATGTGTCTCGAGTGAAGTGCAACCGTAAGGAAAAAGAAATAGCAAGTTTTCATTCATTGAATACGATGATTCAATGTTATAAACGGAGCGACGTGATTCGAATGGCACACGAACAGGTGAAAAGGTATTAATTTCCTTCAAATCAGATAATCGTTGGCTGTCCACGTTTCTCCAATACAATTCCGGCACGGCCCATTATAAATCGATCAATTACCTTGGTCGAGTCGTACTCGACGAATTCTCCGGATGCCGTAGGAGGTTTCTCGAGTGTGCCAGAACTCGCGTCTGTCATCGGCTAGTTCACGAACATGCTCGATTGACGCGTGTGTGTGGCGAATAGTGCGCCAGACGAACGGCGCCACGAGGAATCCCCGCATACACCTGAACCAAGCCCAGACCGAGCGACCGCTTGCGTAATAGCACGTCGAACGACGGTCGACGCAGTCTGTACTATTTCTGTGGCGTTCCGCTTACGTTCCACTCCACTCGACTCCACTCGGCCTCCAACCTCCAACTAACCGCACGACTCAAACAGACCATCGGTGACGAAACACGTCGCACTCTTGCTATAGTCCCTTTCGTCTGCTTCATCAGTTTCTCGCGCCAGTTACGATTTCACCGAGGGCGTGTGATGCCTAGTTCGAAATCTTGTGCCTGGAAGGATTACAACGATGCTGTTCCGAATTGCCGAAGAGTCATAGTTTTCGAGATATTAACAAAAATATGTTGGTCTCACTACGTTGCTTTCTGTATATATTTATACACACATGTGTATATGTACCGCGTACACAGATGCAACCGACGCGATAGCCGCTTCGTTCGATGCTCGCCAGTCACTTTACACTGGCAATCAACTCATCTCTGCGTAACCGATCGCTTCACGAAGAATAATCCAAACCTAATCCAATACTATATGCTACAAATAGATCGTGGGGCGGCGAGCGAGCTATCGCGTCGGTTGCGTCTGTGTACGTAGTCGTATATATTAGTATATTTTTGTTAATATCTTGAAAGCTATGATTTTGCGGCAATACAGACCACCACTGTTGTAATCCTTCAGGCATAAGCTTCCGATTAAGGTATCGTACGCCCTCCTACGCATTGTACCAACAATTACAGTCGTGGTCACGTTTGCTTCCACGAACTTACTTGCCTTTCATTCTCTCACTTTTCTCCTGTTGTTTTTACAGTATAAGTTATCACTCCTGTTGAGAATGACTGTACCATGCAGTCGCTCATCCAGCGTTTTGAATTTTTGCGCCATCGATCACTGCGATCGACGATCGATGAATGACACGTGACTCGGCGGAGGTGTCGCCATATTTCTTTCTTATTTTCTTCCGGCTATACGGTTGGTCTTAGGGAGAAGATGGAATCGTTTTGTTTTATTAGGTGTATAAGGAAACTATTCAAACAATTTAAAATTGAAACAGATCCTTTAATAATATATAAATATATCTCTGATTGACTCTTTTAAGTAGGTACACATATGACGCGGAAATTCTTAAATCTGTTGCGTTTATTGATCAAAAATAGCATTACTACCTCTAATCAAATGTTAAATGTAGTCGTACGGATGCGAGTAAATTCTGAAAATATCTGTGATAAAATTTTCTATAAAAAAAAATTAATACTACTAAAAATAGCCATAGCGATTTCACCACTTCTCACCCAGAAAAACATTATAATCTTTCTGGAGATCGTAAGAATCCATGTTTTAATTTCTAGTATACGTGACAGTCAATGATAGGTAAATTTATGTCGAAATATATTCGTGCTTTGTAGTAAGAAATTTATATTTTCTAGTTATCTAGATATGAAATTAATTAGAATACTAAAATATTTAGCGAAATGAACAAAAGATAATCCTAACATTATCTGTTAAAATTTCATTATCTGTTGTAATTTTTATTTATTTATTTTATTTATTGCAATAAAGTTTTTTATGAAATAGGAATTTAATTTACTGCTATTTAATAATTACTTCGAAAATATAATTGCTATTAATTTAAAAATTTTGTCAGAATATATAACACGGTAACCAGATGGTTGTAAAATTATAAGATATCATTTTTAACCGAATTATTCCCTTTTCTAACAAGAATTGTTTACGCCTCGTATAAAATCTGGATAAATTTGATTTTTGTTTTATTTTTATGACAAGTGTGCTTAAGAATTAATATAAGGAATTCTTTGTGATCTCCATGATTCAACTATTAAGTAAAACAGAGAAATTTGACAGGCCTAGTCCTTGCAATACATCTCCCGCATGCAGTTAATTAAATTTCTGGCTCGGTTTAAGATGTCTAAAATTATGTCTGGTCCATTTACTATATTTCACTGTCAATTGCAAAACATTGAAAATCCCTGTATCGTAGATGATATGACTAACACAAGTAAATTAATGTAGTCTGTTTTGTGTACAGATATTCACATAACTTGATTGTACATTATATGATGCGATATCAATATATTAATTTTATGTTACACAATTAAAATTTGATGACATATTGTAATACGTCATTGTATACGTGATATAATACAATTTAGTTCGTGTCACAAATCAATTTTTAAAGTTAATGTACATCATTTTGGCTATTTACTGACGTAAATAAAGCAATTTTACAATCGTCTACACCCGATTTAGAACTCACTCAATGTAACTAAAAGGAAAGTTTTTGATAGATTGTGTACAAGAATTGAATTTGATGAAACTTATATGCAATATATTGTTTAAACTTTTTTGACAGATACAATATCGAAAATGATGCATTTGTATTGAATTTCATTTGATTGAATAAAAAGCAAATTATGTGAATAAGCTAGAATAAGTAATTAAATAATTGGAAATAATACAAAAAGTAGTGATTATTCGGATCAAATTTTCAGTTCTCGCTTCAAACTTCAAGATCAATAAAATATATATCACAGTAAGTTTTAACAGAGATTGTAAATGGTGCAGAAACTCGAAAGATTTAGAATGAAAATTTTTATTGCCATGTTTGAGTTATTAATCAGTAGTGAATTAATATCCGGCAAATTAATAAAAAACGACTGATCTTAAGAAAATATAAATTCAAACTATCATTTTTCCTTACAGTTTTAGACCGTAATGTGTTTAATGCTCTTTGTTAATTATAGAGTCCAAGTCACTACTTGTTTTCTTACGCTTTAATTACTCCTTGTCTACTGTTGATCATAATTTAATTATTGCTAGGAATTATTGAAAATATGCTTGCATGTGACATTTCATCGTACACATTTATTGTATGTATTAGGTTAAGTAAAAAGTTCTGAGCGTTTTTCGCTAGATGTCTTTAGTGAGCCATATCTCACGATGTGCACATCGCATCGAGTCATAGTATACACCGATTTCAAGGTGATATTACGCATCAAAAAGGTTCTTTGTCAGTTTTGTGTTCGGTGAAGCCAGTTGTGTGTTACAGCGTTCGAAAATGGAGATAAAAAAAGAGAAAATTCGATACATTCTTCAGTACCACTACGACCAAGGTGAAAAGGCGGAGCAGGCGGCCAAAAAAATTTGTGCTGTTTATGGACCCAGTACAGTATCGAATGCAACAGCAAAGCGGTGGTTCCAACGATTCCGTTCTGGTAATATGGACGTCGAAGATGAGGCACGCTCTGGTAGGCCAATCGTCGAAAATGTGGATAAAATCATGGAAATCGTCGAGTCGGACCGGCATGTGAGCACTTATTCCATTGCCCAGGAACTGAAGATTAGCCAGAAAACCGTTTGGAACCATTTGCATAAGGCTGGTCTCAAGAAGAAGCTCGACGTATGGGTGCCACATGAATTGACGCAAAAGAACCTTTTGGACCGAATTGATGCCTGCGATTCTTTGTTGAGACGTAACGAAATCGACCCATTTTTGAAGCGGATGGTGACTGGCGATGAAAAATGGGTCACATACGAGAACAACAGCCGAAAAAGATCGTGGTCCAATCGCGGTGGGCCGGCCCAAACGATCGCCAAGCGTGGATTAACGGCCAAGAAGGTTTTATTGTGTGTTTGGTGGGATTGGAAGGGAATCATCCATTATGAGCTGCTCCCATCGGGGCAAACACTTAATTGTTTTAATTTCGGACCTCTATTGTCAACAACTGACCAGACTGAAGCAGGCGATCGACCAGAAGCGGCCAGAATTGGCCAATAGTCAAGCTATGTTAATTTCATCGTCGAAATAAAGCGAAAAAGCGCTCAGAACTTTTTACTTCACCTAATATTTTACTTGGCTGTACTTAGTATGCGTTACTTAAATGAAATTCTTTTTGTAAGACAAATTATGCAGCTTGTGCACAGAATAAGAATAACCATGAAAGAGCAATCAGAATGATAAACTTAAGTGTTTCTAATTTAAATTTTGAAATATATTTTCTCGATATTAGTATTACAACTTTTTACATTAATTTTCAGGATTTTGGCATTTTGAGCGTAAGCCAATTGAATGGCGCCAAGGCGAATTCTTACGTATACATAAATACTACTTGACCTCTTACATAACTAGGCACATAACAAATGTCTTTGTCAGGCAATTTGATAGCATTTTCTTGGCGCATTTTAAATGGACCTTGATGATGAGTTCATGAAAAATTGAAAATTGTTAACAATCTATTTAGATCGACAAAATATGATAAAAGTAAAAGTTAAAGAATCAATGACCTCAGTTTCACTTTAAATTGCGAAATAGATTTATTCGGTTATTAATTAGATGTCACTCTTTAAAGTTTTAAGTTATTTAAATTGTATTGTATTACAAAGTAAACGCAGTAAATAAGTGAGCCTACGATAAATAGAGAAATAAATAATTCATGAATTCATCAGAATTTTTTAGACAATAGTACGAAAGAGAAAGGAAAACCTGCGAGAGATATAATTCAAGATTAAGTACGTATGTGTACAGTAGCTACTAAAAGTATTCCTGCATACCCTTATTTTCCAGCGAAGCATTTTTTAGCCGATCATATATTTTATTTTGATAATCTGAAATTTTTGTAGTCATATGAAAGTACTACTAAATGATATGAAATTTAATACACTTAAATCTATTTAATTAGTATATAAACGCTATAATACAAATAATGGAATTATCTTCTGTAACAATTCTATGTATTGTATATGTTACGCTATTTGCAAAATTTAGCGACTCCATCGTTAGGATGCGTTTAAGTATTTCATAGGTCTACGAGTAGGTTATTCTTCCTCTTTTCATAATCTTTTTGCTTGTTAATCATGTATGAGTTATAACTATACGTTTGCAATATGTTCCGTTTACACTGTTGTGTACATAATGTACAGGTTATAAAGATCCTGCAGCTGGTCACCAAACAGTTACTATTATCTTTTTGAATTAAGCGGTATTATTTCGAATATCTTCGATTATTACATAATATACAGGGTGGTTGGTAACTGGTGGTAAAAATACAAATTTTTTTTTAAATTCTTTTTTCTTCTTTTTTTTTAATTTTTCTATCGAGACAACGATTTACAGTGAGATCCGTTATAACGTACCGCACGCGTACCAAGCGAAAATTCAAAGTCGATTTTCTCGAAAACAAAGCCTCAAACGAAAAATTTTTATTCTATATTTTCGACTTCTTTTTTCGCCTAGAATCACCCCCTTTCCGCTTGTACCACCAGTTACCAACCACCCTGTATATCTACTCATACTTTATACTATTAGTAATTTTCATCTTTTCTCGCGTGAAAATCGATTAATTACTCTTCTAATGGCGAAACGCCGTCCAATTATATTCCCAATAGTGGAATACAGATATTTTTGTTTAAATAAATTTATTATTATTTTTCGTACCGCAACAGTCGTTTCTTGAATTCTGCAACTCATTTTATACTCTTTAATGTTTTCTTTTGAAAATAGATGATTGAATAAAGGCAAATGTATAATTATTGACAATCACAGACAAATGAAAATCCCTAAGGAATTTCTAGAATAAAGCAAGATTTTTAAGCGTGCCAATACTTTTGTTTCGACAAAAACAGCTGTTGTTGCACATTTTATTTTTACTCTGTTATGTAAACAATTAAAACGCAATATTTATAATCCTTTAAAAATATAAACTCCGTAATTAATATTTATATAAAAATTAACCGAATACTGTATTTTTCATTTGATTTATTCGTAGCTATATAATTAAAACCTAGTTGCGCCAATACTTCTGTTCGTAACTGCATATATATCTAAAGCGCCTCCTATGTAATCCCATTAGTTGTCTCCATAGAAAATCATTTGCGTGGGCTAAGTCATAGATACGTTTCCACGCTATTAACACGCTATACCTCACGTATCAAAATATACTGTTCTTTATTACACCTTTCCGACGTCTTAATTGCCGAGTTGCGGGAAAGTGGTTACAGTATCCAATTAGCACTCGACATCGGACTAGATTCGTTTGATTTTGAGTACGCATCTTAAAAATAATACAATTGGATCTATCTTGTATAGCTACACTTACTCATATTAACATTGAGATGTAGGATATTTCTGCTCCTCTTGTCTCGTATCAGAGGCGATTTAAATATAATTATGAATTACTTATAATTTAAGAGCGGGTAAACAATTTCTTTTTAATAGTAACGTTTAATTGTATAGTGGATTTTTAACGAAAAAGAAGCCGTTCTTTTCTTCATATCGTTAATAATACCTGTGTTACATCCGGTGACTCTGTGCGTAACCCGGAATCCATCCCTCGATCGAGGCGGCCACTAGCTGTGCAAATATAAGTCGGACCTCAATAGTCCTAAGAAACTGTTATAAACCTAAGCATTTTGATTTTACCGTTAAGGTTGCTAAGTGGTATAAATAAAAGTCGGGTTTTTTTCTCATGTTCAACGGTCATTTCTACCCGCAAGCGACCGGTGGTGAGGCGACCAACACCCATAACGAGCTTTCCTCCGCAATAACACGACAGCCGAAAGTTAGTTGTCAAGTCGCTAAGTCGCTGAACACATCTCTCTGTTCATATCTTCCTTACAATTTACACCTCTCTCGTCACCGTAACTCACTACTTTCCAGCTACCAACCACCCTGTATATGTATCAGATTCCAATCAGTATCTAGTCTGTCAGTAATTAATATACCTAAAGAATTAATAGTACATTCAGAATGTAATAAATTCAGTTATTCGTATACATATGTCAATCCTATGTTTATTATTTTTTATTTCCTACGTTTTATCGAACAAATAACTGCTCCATTGTTATTTCGTATCTTTCTTATAATTTTGTATTCATGCGTGTAAACATTGTTTAGCATTATTCTGCAACCTGATGTTAACATTAATCTATTATTACTAGTGTTGATATTATAATACTAATATATTGCTAATATATTTGTAATTATATTAATAGTATTGCTTTAATTATAATCTTTTATACTATGTAATTAAATACTAATAATATCTAAATTATATAACACTGAAATTAAGCATTATTTAATAAAATATTTGAAAAATGATTTTTTACATGTTATATTATCTTTTATTATGTGATATTGCGTGCAAATAACTATATGTTACGCCTAGTCTACACTGGCAGACAATTGTGCGAAAACATGTGTCAATCCGTAAATGTTCTCCACGGAAAATGCGCCATATACATCTTGTTACATGTGTACCTATTGCACGTTGCTTGGTGGCATCGACTGTCTCCGGACAATACATGTAAACTATCTACAGATAAATGTCTGTCAGTGTGGACTACTATTTAATTTATTTGAATAAGTAAGTTTAAGGTTATTCTTCGGATTATATCATTATTTAGCCACAAACTGAAATAATTTTTTATTTCATTTGATATTCTGTACACGAATAAATGTTTCCTCGAAAAATATCTCAAACAATTTCTAATGCTGTCGTATCAATCGTCATTTACGTCTTCATAGTGTTTCACGTGCGCAAGATCCGACATGTATTATCCGAAATAATTCATATTAAGGTAAGTTTGAGAATGCTGTTACGTTACGAAATAATTTGACAAAATATTGTTTATATTTTCCTATGTTATCCTTGAAGTAAAGTAGTAAAATAATTGAAATGAGTCACTGTTTCAAACTATTGTTCTCTATCTGTATTTGTAATAAAATTTATTCAAGTCTGTTGTGTGGTAAAGCAAATGATAATTATTTACTTAGAATAGGGGACATTTTGTCAATTTTGATGAGCTTAAAGTGTGCTTTTTGTTACTATATATCGTATTCTAATATTTGGAACAGGTATGAATTATCTTGAGTTTGCGTCAGATCCAGAATAGGTTTGATTTACGTTATCAATCTGACCATCAAACCTTACACAAACCACCTCTAATTTGTGTAAAATTAGATAACAGTAAATCACAGGAGGAAGTTTACAACCCAAATACTCGGTCACATACTCAAAATATTGCAAAAGTGTGTAACAAGATACAATAGCAAATATTTCTCGTTATGAAATTTGCATTTGTCGTTATGCTGGATACATAAGAAAGTTGATATATCGGTGGCATATAATGGCATTTTACGATATGATGCCAGAAATATTTCCAACTTCTGACTCGAACCAAACGCAATAATTTATAGGATATGGCTGAGTAATATGTACAGGCGAGAAGAAGGTGCTTGCTTAAAAATTAAAAAGAAGGTTGAAAAAATAAAAAGAAAATATAGAATACAATTTTTTCGTCCGCGGCTTAGTTTTCCGGAAAGTGAATAGTCAGAAGCAGATTATTCTACGTGCGAAAATAACTGAAAAATGTGGAATAAAGTTATGATAAATCTTCAAATTTATTTTTCTCGAAAACAAAGCGACTTATGAAAAAATGTTACTTTACATTTTCGACTTATGTTCAATAATACCTGATAAATTTTCAAATTCGATTTTCTCCAAAACTAATGTAAGTAACTTACATCTTCTTCTTGTTTTCTCGTAAGGAATCACTTTGTGCCTGTTTGTTTGTTTTGTTCGGCCGCATTTCATATAAGAAAGTTTAAAGTGAAATTACTTTTTTCTTTATTACCGAACCCAAATCTAATCTAAACCTACATTGCTTTGTATTAAATAACGTTACAAGGTATTAAAGTAAAAAAAGTATTAAAAATATGTTGGTGTGTAACTCGAGAATTAAGGTCGAGCGACGGTTACATGCATAGAGAAAAATTACTCAATACATATACTGTTGTTGACAATATATTCCAAACTCAGTAATATTGGTGAGGTGTTCAGTATTCTAAATAATTATCCAAGTTTCACCTTTTTAACGTGCTTGGTGACACTGTATGGTATTAAAATATCAAATACAGACTTTGTCAATTACAGATAAACGGAGCGACGCGCGATAGTGTAATACAGGTGAAAAATATCAGAAAAGTTTCGAAGAAAGTTATCTCGTGGATTGGAGGCGCGTAATACGGCACACTTCCATCACGTTGCTAATGAGCATTTATGTGGATTCAGAGTCTCGTGGGATTCGGGAGATCCTTGCGCTGGCGTGTAATATAAGGATGAATAAATAACTGTCGAGTGCAGTTGGGTTTTCGAAGCGAAACGCGTGGGCACGCCTCTCCGCCTTCGTGACAACGCTCACGCGTGCATGCCTCACTACGAGCGAAAGTCTTGTGTAAGAGAATTCACGGTGAAGTCGCGGTTACGACTTCCATGACAATTTCCTCACGCGTGACCACAGCCTTTTGACATTTTCAAATCTGATTCGTTGCATGCATGAGCCTTACCTCTTAGACTTTCGTTAAAGTTACGTAAAAAAGCTAACAAAGTCACGTCTATGAATTCTTTCCGTGCTTGGAACATCAAGTGTGAGCGATCACTTTAAAATCTGCAGTGCTTGTTCCTCAAAAAGTGTACTTGGAATCATAATTAATGAAACAAAATTGAATTAATAACAGACCTTTAGCAAATTTTATATTGATTAAATTAAATGTGATTCTTGGAACACTTCAAAAGATGAAGTACGCAAATATGTAGGGTAGCGTAAAAGCATTAGATTATTATTATCATAAATGATAATTATAATTGCATTGATAATTGCATTGTAATCATTGTTATAAAATTTAAATTATATTAAGCATTTTTAACGTACTGAAAATGGTAAACAAAATAAAACCATTAAATTTTTTGCTCATCTATTAGTAAGAATTATATATTAGTATTATAAGTAATACTATTATTTTGTTTATCTTACATAGACATTTACTTGCTCTGACTAACTTGCGTGCATATTTCACACTCTTTCTCTTTTCCCTCCTTTCAACTACAGCTACAGCTCTCAAGTACAGTATTTGATAAAAGCAATTCTTACAAAAAAGAGGAGATATGTTAATAATTTTTTAAAGAACTTGTGACACAATTTACGTGGAACACTAAGAGAAAAAACCGAAAGATTGCTTCTATTGTTAATATAAAAGCACCATTATAGTTAAATTATAATTAAAGTCACGCTATTTTTATTTCTTGAACAATAGTTTAGCATGAATGTAAATTATTTACGTACATGAGGATGAAAGATTTTATTTTGTTACGTAATCGAGTAATTTTGAAACGTTTTTAGAACAAACATCGTCAGAGGCTGCAAACTTCTGTCCGATTAAAAGAACTGTGCGATACTTGCAGAGTAGGTCAAATGACAAAAATATCTTTACAGTTTTTTTTTTATTGAAACACTTTATTAACATACCTCAAGTATCTCGTTTGCTAAAACGTTCTACTGACTACATTACATAATGCGATTTACTATATCCTAATTGTCATTTATTTTATAAATATTGTCTCATAACGATAAAACGATCTTATTCTGCGATATGCCAAGTAATAAATCTATTTAGTAATTAATGAGACGTTTTCCTTGAAAGTGGTGTAAGTCCATGACCCTTTGTTTCGAGATATTGAAGCGTTTGCGTTGCCATCGATTGAAAAATCCTGATAAGATTTATTCGGTTTGTTCGCGTCTCTATATGTTTAAGTAGATATAAATTCATTATACAGTGATATAGTTATTATTATATAGTTATTAATTCATTATATAGTTATTAATTAGAGCAATATCTTTCTTCAGAGTCAGGAATGTACTTGCACCATTTTCAAGATTATAAATTGTACAATTTGTTTTTCATTATTGGTGCCTTGACTATTTGGACAGATTACAGGAAATGGACTTTCACCACTTTCAAAATAAACGATCCATTTAATCGGTACATTTACAACGTAAATAACATTTAAGTAGACTAACATCCTACGCGTGAAAGAGAAATGACAAAATTAATATTAATCTTTGATAAAATACGAATTACTATTAACGTGCTGATGATTAAAACAACGACTCACAAAAAAATACAACTTACTAAATATAGTTTTATTTAGAATTATTTGAGAATATTTAAACAATTGGTTATTAGATATCTATAATAAATTTGAAATATTTATGTTAAGTGTTATAACCAGAAAACATTACTGTTACTTTAGAAGATTTAATACTTTTAATTAAGAAAATTTTGATTACGAATAACCATTATCAATGACGGAATTCTAATTCTGGTTATCAGTAACCAATTTAAATGATCGAAATGTTTTTGATTATCAGTAACCTTTATCGACGACCCGAATTTTATTTTGATTGCCGATAACCATTATCGACGACAAAAATATTTTCTGCCTACATTCGACTATTGTCTCTTCTTATTAACGTTACTGGCAGTTAATACATATTCACTGACAATATAAAGAATAAATTACAAAACTTATAAATATCTTATTAATCAACAAGAAGAAACAGCATGAAAATACATGAAACAAAGTGTAGGATAAAAGATATTATAATACGGTATTTTTATTAACATTTCTATTAATATACTAATTATCAGTAATGTTAATAACAATAGACACTGATCGAAAGTGGCCAGAAAAATTGTTTCGCGTCGATATCAGTTAACGGTAACCAGAATAAGATTCGGCACATCGGTAGTGGTTATTGGTACCCAAAAAAAAATTGTTAATGGTTACTAGTAGTCTTTGACAATGGTTATTCGTGTTGAGAATAATAAAAAATTAACATTTTTTTAATTATTTCATTTTTTCAGAAATTTCTCTGATACTTATTGATAATCGGCTTCCATTTAAGTAAAAATGAGGTTTTAGTCATTGACTTTCTTCACAAAAATGTTTAAAACAACTGTTATTTTGAATTTCTGGTTATAACACGAACCTCGGAGAATGCCATTATGCTATTTTATGCCACGATCAAGAACAATCGTTACATTCAAGAAATAGAATTTTAGAGCTTCGCTCATCTATGTGCCAGCACTCAGATACTGTCATAAAACGCGGAGTTTCCATACGACGACCAACCTAACGGCTCCCGCGTGAGATCGCGCATTCTCTGAAATATTTCACAGGGGTTGTCCACACGATCGCTTCGGCGTACATCCCATTCTACTTCCAAGAACACAATACGTTCAAAGCGTAACGAAAGCGAGGACACGAAATCTTCTCTTTCACGCATTTAACCTTTTCATTCCTAATGCCGACTATAATCGATATCCATACGAGGATCTGCAGATACAAATATCGACTATAGTTAGCATCCACATAATAAACCTATTAGCGCTGTCCAAAGTCGACGCTCAGTAATTGGTATCAATTGCGTGGCGGCTATAATAACCGTGTTGATACTGCGTTTGATAATCAATGAAATGGTTGATACGCAGTTATTTTAAGCAACGATGAACTGGTTTTCATGAAAATTGCTTAAATATTGCTGTTTAAGCTAGAAACGATAACCTTTTTACGTGTTTAGAAGAAACTTTCTTATCCGATCTGTATCGTACAAACTAGATAGTCTGTAGATCAAAAAATTTTCCCGAATGTTTTATTATAAAGGAGGAAGAATGACCATTTTTCGAACTTTTTGCGAATGAAAAATTCCTGCACGATTAACCCTTTCGTTACGGCGGTTCGGTCGTCGGTCGGAAATGTACACATTACGCGTGGCCAGTTTATCTCGGAAGAAAAGGGACTTTTCTTTAAAACAGTATACTCATCATTTCTACATAAAAGATATAAACTTATTTAATGGGTATAAAGTGTCTGAGTAACGATTGATTTAATATTCAAATTTTGAAAGATGGAAACACGCACAACCCAACATCACATTCTTGATATTGATAACGAGATTCTCGATCGTTTATCGCACACACCTTCGTGATCTATTTTTCCTGTAGCTTCGTAAAGTGAAGGAAAATGTCTTCCGTTGAATCTTGATGAGTGATTATTTTCAGGTGTAATAGAATGACGGCTTGTTTCTTTCTGATATTTCTTTAAAATTTGATCTATTAATTTCAGTTGAAATTTTACAATTGATATTGTTTTGTTGGTTTTCAATTTGTATAGGCAATATCAATTCCATAAGCACATATCAATAATATGGAACAAGTATTTTTTGTACCATTCTGTTGTTTCGCGGGTAGAATTTATAGTGCTGATGACCATGTCGGTCCTGTTTACAGCACCCATCAATTTATTATAGTCGTGTACACAAGATAGTTTCTGTAAAATTTCTTGAGTATTACAGTGTTTTGGTACATCCACAAATTTCTCTCTATGTATTGTTGAAATCATGAAAACCTCTTCTTTATCGTGCATTTTATGGCTAACATACTTGCACACGTACGAAAGCACGCTGCTCCTTTTTGTATTATTTTTTATTTATTTTATTTATTTATTTTTAGTCCGTGCCTCTCGGCTTTGGACGAACTTTCGATTTTTACAACACATTATTGCACTTAGCATATTCTTATCTCTAATCTAAAACTAATGCTTACAATCTATTGCAACTTATGCCTACAAGTGCTCCTTTTTGTAATTTTTCGTTCAATTTTTGGCATTCCTTTTTCCCACTTTTTTACGGTGCCACACGCATTTGTAGAATTTTTATGTAATATATCAAATAATGCGGGGTTCGTGTACCAATTGTCGACGTAAAGGGTGTGGCCTCTACCTAAATGTGGTTCTAGGAGAGACATTATACTTCCTGATTTACCACAGTCTTTATGTTCGGACTCTATGGTAGAACTGCCCCCGTATAAATAATAAAGTCTTAAATGTAATCCGCACTTGCAGTCACAAAGAACAAACAATTTTATCGCATTGTATGTGGATGCCGAATATATCCGGCGTTAAGAGCGTCTCTCAAGGGACCACAGATGTTATTAGGATTTATCGGAAATGCGATGAGGAAGTTTTTTTTTTTTTTTTTTATTTATTTGTTTTAAATTTTACAATTTGTCCAGTAGGACATTTGGTAAAATGTTATAGCTGCCTGAGGAAGTTGAAAAGAACGAGTGCAAGGATAAAAATGTGACAGTGGCCAAGTTTACGCATGCGTTACGCTTAATTTTCATCTTCTCCAAATTCCGATCCAGCTACAGGATAATCATTCATTGTCGACATAATAATTCTTCAGAAATTCTGCTGAAAAATCAATTGAAATTTGAAATCGAGCAAATCTGAAGCTCCACCCTTGCGATACTTTGCATGTGGTCGATTCCAAATTTCAGCTGATTTACCAGCAGAATTTCTAAGGAATTATTTCGTGGATGAATGAGCATGCGAAGAAGATGATTTTTGTTGAAAAATTGTGTTTGCTTTTTCTACCAGTGACCGGCGGTCGCACCCTCATAAAGCCCAGCTGTGAGCCTTCTCGCATACTTTTTGCGTGCAATTCGTTTTGTACTCGCCATGCGTTGTATTACATATATTATGCTTTAGTTGAAAAATGTTTCTTTACACTTTTTAGTACGATTATAAGCTATAATTCGATAAGTAATAAACACACTGCTGATTCTCACGTATTTATAGGAAATTTGAACGTGGAAAATTGCATAGAACGCTCGTAACATAAAATAAAATATATAAATTATCCAAAGTAAAGCGCTTTTTATAACATTTGGTAGGCAAAGCATGTTTTTCTACCTTTTTGCCTATATTCCCGAAAGTATGAATTTGAATAAAAATCTGCAGTCTAGCAATGTGTTAAATTACTGCGCATTCCTTTCAAATATTTCATTGCATACCTATTAGTCTGTAGTTGAAGAAGAACCTCCTGGTTGGACCAAGTTGTTCAGGGCTATTTCTGGCTTCTGTCAACAGTATATATATACAGCTGGTCGACAACGAGTGGGATGGAGTAATGAAAGAGCAGCTAAAAAGGGAAAGAGAGACTGGAATCTCGAGGTAGCTTGTTGTTCGAGAGCGAGGAGTACGACTCTTGTTCGATGATTTAAGAATCAACTTGGCCCCTCCTCGACCCCGATCTCCATGGAATCCCCGGTTTCTGACCTTACCTCCAACTTCAGAAAAGAAGAGGAAATTCAATCCGTGCAAGATCTTTCTCAAGTTCTTTCGATACTATGCAATGTTCGGCTCAACTTCATATTGACATCTCGAGACTGCATTTAATGCTAAACCTTTGTCATTTGCTGGTTACGTTCGTGTTAACTGGTAAATTATTTACAATTGATGTACACGCTGTGTTTAACAATATTCCAAGGATTATCGTTTATTATTTCTCCATAAATTGTGGCCACATAACGTATAAGTAAAAGTAAGACAAAATTATTAATGTTAGAAAATTTTAGGTCAACGATTAATGTTGTTGGTTTAAAACACTTAATGATTAGGTAGAAAGAACCACATATACTTTTGATAAAATTTTATAATTATTTCATGATAATGACATGTTTGTGTACGATACCACTTTGGGAAAACATGTGCTTTGGTTATAACAAAAAAAGGTAACATTTATTTAAAAAAATGTAATTCAATAAAATAATATAAAACACAAAATGTTGTGCGTCTATTATTTCCTTATAAAATGAAAGAAACTTTTCACACACTTTTCAGATAAATAAAATCAAAGTTACCAATAATTTATTCGCTCTTTCTAAATTTTTATATATTATTATATATATTTATATTATAAATTAAAAATTTTGCCAAAAGCAGATATACGCTTTTAGTAATTCTAAAAGAAACAAATCCGAAGTCTGTCATTTTGACAGACTTGGTAGTTTTAACATTAGAAGGAAATCTTTGTCTTATTTTCAGCTTTAAATTATGCCACAATTTACCTGGATTTTCTATACTATTTAAGTATTATACATATGTATATACCTGTAATTTAGTGTTGCATATTAATTAAATCTCATGTTAGGTGCAAGAGTGAAATACTCGCAACTTTATGACAGGGAATGTTCCGAGTCAGATGTTGCAACAGTTTTCACAAAATTGACTATCATCTTCGTATATATCCCATCTGTCTGTCAACAATTCTCCTATACTATTGGGTTGGCAACTAAGTGATTGCGGATTTTGTCAATACCACCTTGCCTATTTTGTCAATAGGTGGTATTGACAAAATCCGCAATCACTTAGTTATCAACCCAATATTACTGCTAAAAAGAAGTCGATTTTATAAATTATAAATATTATAAAATGTTATATAAAATGTTGTGTAAAAATGTTACATGTGTACTTGATATTTTTCTGTATAAACTGATTTTGTTGAAAAATTGTTTGTTGGTGGTCTTTATTCGCCAATCACCGATATTTCCTGGTCTTATTTCCATAAATTGTGATAGCTGGTGAGAAAAGGATTTAAAGTGATTGGTCAATTGGTTTCGAACATAATCGTGTTCTGCTATTTTCGAAATATGAAGAAACAAGAGCACAATGTTTCAGATTAATACTATAATAGTAATATCTATGTATTACTTCCAAAAGTATGTACAAATCTTTGACTTTTATTTAATATTAAAGGCTTAGTACTGTCGAGCAAAAAGTAATCTAATTGATGATTACAGCTATCGTGAAATCACGTTCGTGATCAATGATTACGATTACCAAGTAATCAGGTAATCTCGATTATCATTAAATGTGATCAATGAGCATAATTAATTAATAAAAACATATATTAATTAACACAATAGTCATTAATTACGAAATGATTACGTCTATGATCATGACTAACTCAGAAATTTTACATTATGGTAATTATAATGATACTGTGCAGTTTTTAGAAAATCTGCATCTAGTGAATAATTCAGCGAAAGAATACATAATTTACATAGTAAACAAGTATTGAATTACGATCCTGGTGCGGGAATAGGAGTACAGTTCGCTTTTAAATATGCCTCTCGTTTCAATACCATCGTTGTATAAGAATAATCTTCCCACGGATGCTGCTGATGGCAACGACGTCTTAAATAAAAACAAGAAACTTTCAACTTTGCCTTAGATGCAAGTATCGCAAAGAAAATCGAAGAATTTATCGCACAAAGTCAGTTTAAGTCAGGAATATGAGAAACCTGCTGTTGCAGCTTTATCAACTTTTTGCACAGAAAAGTTTAAACGTTTCTATTTATTCGCTTCTGCAAATGCCTAGCAATAAATCCATTCAAGATGTATTATCGCGTTAAGTTTTGCACGTTGAGGAAAAAAGACACGAAAAAGTACGTATTATCTATAATATATCTGTCATAGTCATAGTCATAGCACAAGGTCTCGTACACTTTGAATGTTTCTCTACATATCCGAGATGTTGATTGTTTAATTCTGTTTGATTTTTCATGTTTAAAGCTCTGTAAAGTTCACTACTTTTTCCTCTTACTGTAGCAATTTATTGTAACGAGTCGTACAAACTGTTCCACTTAGTTAGCCCAGGTCCATTCAAAGCGTGACCCGATATTCCGAATGATTTTTGCAGTATTTGGCCGTACCGTCATTTTCCACAAATAATTACGTTTCTCTATAATTCTACCATGTACAGCTTCTAATTGCGTCGATTGTCGTAAACTTCCGTTGCCACCGACTATAACACATAAATTCGATGTATGTGAACAGCAACTTAAGTGCAATAAGACGATATCATCCGATGACTCGACATTGCTGTGTGATATACAACTGTCGCTAGCAAGATCCGCCCCATTAAATGTCCATCTGCAATCATTCATACGCTTCTCTTTTATTCCAAAGATTTGAAAGGCTTTAGCAAAATTGCTTCCACTATCCGTGGTGGCAGCAACAATTTTTTCTTCAGCAATATTATACTCTCTCTCTCTCTCTCTATGTATATATATATATATGTAATAATATGAATCCTTAGGGTAAATCAGACGATCGATTCTGGAAAATCGAGTTTATTTTGGAAATAATTAAATTAAATACAATAACAGTTAATAACAAATCTACTACAAATTTTACCTGGAAAATCGAGAATCGATTTTCTAAGTCCTAAATTACCGTTCTTCTCTCGTGATCTATTTTATTCAGCCAATGACTGTCGGTAAAATAAAACAAAAGTAAAAAATGTCGGTTAATAGGTAGTTGAATTCTATAGAATTTACATATATATACAGGGTGGTTGGTAACTGGTGGTACAAGCGGAAAGAGGGTGATTCTACGCGAAAAAAGAAGTCGAAAATATAGAATAAAAATTTTTTGTTTGAGGCTTTGTTTTCGAGAAAATCGACTTTGAATTTTCGCTCGCTACGCGTGCGGTACGTTATAATGGATCTCACTGTAGATCGTTGTCTCGATGGAAAAATTAAGAAAAAAAATAAAAGAAAAAATTTTTATTCTATATTTTCGACATCTTTCTTCGCGTAGAATCACCCCCTTTCCGCTTGTACCACCAGTTACCAACCACACTGTATACATAAACAAACTGCTCCAAGAAATATATATATATTTTCTTTTCCTCTTTTTAGATTATGACCTATCCAATGTGCGGTCATCCCAAAGAAATTTCTCTTTTTACTTAACCATATATCAACGTCTGCGCATGAAAATTGCACCTTTCGTATATCATTTTCTATCTTTTTTTTCATTATTTATGTGTCCAATTTCAAATGGTCAACTAAGAGACTTAAGATATGCAATCTACATGATATGTTTAAATTATTGGATATGGTGAAAAAGAAGGGATCTAAAAGAATCATTGAATGGACAAAGTCTAATATTTTGCAATGTTACTTTCAAATTGTTCTTGCTTCGCAGTATTAGAAAGCTTCCTTTGAGATTACTTCGATAGTGAAGCTCTTGTTTCTGAGCGTTCTCGTTCTACGGAAGTTTTATGCCTTTTGTATTATTAGTATATTTCTTTCCCATGTTTTCGTTTAAAATGGGTAAGAAAATTAGACAATGAATTCCCAAAACCATTTATTGAAACATTCTTCGGTTTAGAAATTACACACAAATCAACGATTTTACCACAATTCGTTTCACTTTTCTCTGACAAATATTCAAAACATTTACCTTCCATGATTGTTGGAAGTCTCATTTCTCATATTCTTGGAAGTTTGACGAAGATATGTTATTTGATTATGAATGTGTCGAATTGACAAATTCGTGACATTATTCTCCATAGCACTCTGCCATTGTTATGTCAGAAATATATCAGGAAACAATAAAATTCAGTAAATCAATGATAGCGTGAGTTACACAAAAAGCGCTAATTAATAAGATGTATTATACTGACTAAATAAATCACACTCTATTCTGTGTACTATTTCAGCGTGAGGTCTTACTTCAACTGGAAAACTGGTATGTAATAGAAGAAAAATCACGACTGTATGACTTTTTTGTTTTAATTGAAGATATCAACGATAATATTTACATCCGTTTACTCGCTTAACAATAGGTGATACTAAGAAGCGATAATAAATAAGTATAGCGTTAATGCTAGTGAAAAGCAAATTAATCATTCATTCAGCGATTACAAATTATGGATTAACGATTACAAGATTAATCATGATCACTGACTTATTCAAGGACGATTTATTGATTAATGGTTATGATTACCATGATTACTTGTAATAATTAACTTTGATAATTTCAATCGATTATTATCAATTAGAAAAGTAATCACAAAATAACCAATTGCTAGCTTTAGTGTATAGATGGGGATCGCCACCCTTACAGAATTTTACGTGTGAAGGCGCTTCTGTTATAACAAAGAAAGCTGCTATCTAAATACAAGCGTCTGTTTTTTATTCCTATCTTTCGTTTACATTTCGTTCGTTGAGATTTCGAGGTGTAAACATACGAGGTGTACCGCGTAACGCGTCTCGTATCTTTTCTGCCATTTGCGACCATATAATAAAAATGTTTTGAACCGTATTTTAATGGTATCAAACGTACTACGAGTGACGATAGAAAAATTCCGAAAATACTTTGTTTTCATAGCGAAACTAGCCTCATCTTAGGTAACATAAATTGGTCTATAAGTTATTTTCTACCATGGAACATCCTGTATATCGCAGAATTATATTAAAGGAGAGAATTTAGAAGGAGAGAAAGAGAAAGTTATGATAAAATATATTCGCAGAAGCATAACGAAAGTCAAATTATAGGCTCTAAATTCCCCAGTGATGGACAAGATTTGCGCGTACCGTTTTAGGATCTACGAAAAATGAAGCTGAATGTTCGAGCAAATGTCGCGACAATAAGAGAATAAGAGAAGTGAAAGGTTCTTTCAGGCAAAGCACGTGTTCCCCTTTGAAAACATATACTAATATTGCAAAATTATTAGCATTTTATCAAAGTTAGTGACAATTACAACGATTTGAGAAACACCGAAGTAAACTACAAAAAAGAAGAGAAAAAGAATTTGTTGACTCGTTAAGCGACCTGTCTAATGTCGTTCAAAACGACACATTAATTGTAAAATTGAAGAAGACAACTTTTTTTCTTAAATCAAAGACAAAATTCAGTCAATGATTGGGACATATAGAGACTTAATCGAAATTTGTTCCCGATAGTGCATTTGTAAGGAAAGTAAATGTGAAATGAATAAATTAATGCAAACATTTTGCTTAGATGATAGTGCTTAATATATTTTTACTTAGTTATATGGTTGGAAATAAAAAGCTGTACAAGTACTCAGGAAGTAAAAAGAAAACAATAAATAACGCAATAATGTTAAAAAGAATATAGAAAATTATTATTATTATTATTATATTATTATTGTATTAGGTTAAGGGAAAACTAATTGACCGTTAGTAGCAAAGAAAATAAAAACAACTCTAAGAATGATGATGTTAATTATCGAAACACCTGTTATTAACATTTTGATTATTATGTATATAATCAACGATTACCGAAACATTTTGTTTAACAAAGCATAAGTAGGTAAAACTGCAATGACAATAAAATCAACAAATTGTGAGATATTTCAGATTTTCGTTATAATATCATATCTTGATAATTTCTGACGTGGAATATTCCGAAGAATATATGTAAAAAAATATCTACAGCTCTATTTAAAAAATCAAACATCATTTGCGCATTTTTCTATATAAAAAAAAAAAAAACTAATCACGTAAAATTATGTCCTCCTTGAAAGCATTCAACTTTTATCTGAAACTTTTTTCGCTAAAGTCATTACCTACACAGTAATCGAAGTCGTTCGAGTTACGTGCTCCACCCTGTATATAGGGGTGTGGTGGAGAGTTAAAACCTATGTAGATAAAGAATCGATTACGTGAAAGCGATGCACGTTAAATCAAGTTGATTGTGGAAATGACAGGTAGCCGTATCGTGAACTAAAATGGTAAAGTTGTCCCAACTAGAATTCGGTCGAGGGTGCGACGAGGTGAACACCAAATGACCCTGGTCCTCCTCTTCAGCAGCTTTCTTTTTTCTTCTCCAACTGTCGCGGTGAAATTCGAAGCCGAAACGTCCTTGCTTGCCTCGCTCCAACCAGTCCCACCTCCTCCGTGTCCTCGATCGATCATGTTATCGGATTTTATTATCATGTGGTCGAGTGCAGCGAAAATGAGTGACGGTTATTGCGTCTGCGAAAATAGCGATTATTTGCACATGAGAATGTTATATTTGTTGTAACAACCAAATCATACAATAGTGATATCAAATTTCGTTCTATATAATAATATACGAATATCATGTTTAGAACAAAGTAGCTTCTATGTTTACCATATAACAATTTTTACGTCGAGAACAAATGTTTCCAAAGCGCAGTATAATTCTGATTATGCTAACGTCAATTTAAATAGAAAGTTTGGAGATGGTCCCTTGTTGGAAAGATTGAAACAGAAGAATAGAAACTGAAAGAAATTGTTACACTTTTGTTCGAAAGCTTTTGTTTTTCTTTAATATTAATTAATAAGATTAAAATATTTATTTCGAAGGATATTTAACATGGTATTAAAACGAGTTGATGAAATAAAAGGAAAAAGATGTAAAGTAGAGGTAAAAGTAAGAAATTTAATGTATGAATGAAAAAGTAATTTAGTAGGGTAGATGAGGGTTGAAAGTAACAATTTGGCTCTGGGATATGACGGAAGTATACGTGTATATATAATACATAACGCTTTAGTTTCGCGATAAGCAATATAGAAATTATTAAATCAAATGATACTTTCTAAAAGTGTATAAAACGTTTATCAATTAAACAACACTGTTACATATACCTATACAGTACATTGTGTATTTAGTATGTTTTTTGTAACGTTACATAATAAGAAGAGGAGAAAATAAATTTGGAATATATTTTCTACGAATATTTATCATTCTATTCTGACAGTGATAGATTAGTGGCTCGAGACTGAAACAAAATGTATAACAAGCGAGAATGAAACAATTATATTTGAAAAACTGACTACGAAATATTCAGACAGTTAGATACCTTCGTAACGAATTGTACTTTCATTTGTCAGCTTTAACAGATATGTAGCTTTAATTTTTATGGTACTAGAGATAGCTTTCTATTAAAAGATCGAGTACTACGCTAGTAACAACTAATCTCTCTTTTTTGATGAGATAAAGCCTACAACATCCTTGAAATATTGTAACATGCTCGCAACCGGAAAGCGTATCCCCAAGGTAATTGACATTATTATGGGAAACTATCTTTCGAGGACTAAGCAGGAGATTAAGTACCTAGCCGTACATTTCACTATATCTAGAAAAGGTCTGCGGCAAGGCTGACACCCTAATGGGAGCGATTACGACATTATTGTCGAATGTCAATGGGTCCACCGACTCCGTTAGAAAACTATTCTGTTGAGTTTGGGAGTCGATGGTGCTTTATGCTACACCGGCATGGGCCAAAGCCCTAGCAATAAAGAAAAATAAAAATATTTTGAAGAAGGTGCAAAGGACGACGCTAATTCGAATATCTACCGCCTACAGAGCAGTTTCCCACGCAGCACTGTGTGTACTTACGGGCACAATGCCGATACACTTAAAAGCAGAGCTGCGCGCGGAAAATTATGAGATACAAAGGACGGGACAACAGGACAGTTATGATACCTGCTCGAGAACAGGAGGCACGATGAGTGGGTCAAGAGAGAGGATTACGAGAATAGGGCAACGGATGGAGGAAAAATGGAGGGAAGAGTGGCTCTATTACAGAGAGGATAATTGGACCAGGAGGCTGATCGTCGACTCCTGCATTTTTAAGAATAATGGTATATTCAATGAATATCGGAAAACGATTAGGAAAGAGACCCACGCAAGATGCTGGGATTGTGATATCGAAGGTGATGATGCTGAGCATGCGTTGTTCAATTGCCCCAGGTGAATCAACGAAAGAACTCTACTGGAAAACTACGTAGGCGAAATACTGACAACCAACAATATTATAAAAGTATTTGTCAGTAACGGAAATATTGGTCGAGATTCCAAGGGCTATGTCAGAGAATTGTGATAACCAGACAAGCCCAGGAGGAGAACATCGAGAGACAAAGAAGATCACGAATAGGAAGATGAAAAGATGAGAGGCACAGCCAGAGAGACCAACCCTGAAGTAATGTCGAGAGGTGGTTTCAGGATTAGTTCTTGTAGCGATAGAGCAGAGATATGGAGCAGGGGTTGTTAGTGAATGGAGGCGCCATCATCTTGCCAAGCCTTACATGCGTAATTGCATTTTCCCCTCTCAAAAAAAAAAAAAAAAAAAAGAAAGAAATATCTTGAGATCGTCGACTTTAATGCTTCGGTAATGTTCTAGACAGTGTATGTATTCCAAGGGGTTGTTACGAATTCCTCCAATTACACCCAATTATTTTCATATTTTCATATTGTCGAACGTGTATTTCTTGTAATCATAACCAGTTATGTAACGCATAATATAGTTTAACGATTAAATCTGCTTTATCGGAAGAAAAAGCTACTGGCTTTCCAAATATCCTACAGAAGAATGTTAAAAAATGGTCATTTTTACAACAACAAAACAATGAAACAATGAAACAAAAATATCCGTATTACTTTCTCGAAAAACAATGGGAAAATGGTTAAAAATAAATCTAAACTTGTGAATGTGATAGCAATCGAACTCGGCTAAGCGTTATATTTCATTTCCCTTTCTTGGGATATTGTATCATTTTCGAAATAATTAATGCAAAAATCGGCTAATAAATCAGCATAAAATCATTGCTACACGAGAATAACATTCAATGCGATCACCGTTCTTCATCCGGAGACGAACACGTGTATCGATTGTAAGTTTAATAACGCAGTGGTATTTCTTTTAAAAATAGAAATGTTATAAAATACATATGTACATATATGTATAATTATAGGAATGCATTTAGTTGGTTTAAAAAATCGAAATAAAGAATTATTATTACTGTAGTTTCACGGCAATCAAAACAATTACGAATTCTTTTCTATCACAGGTGCGAACTCTGATGTTTGTCATTATAAGATTAGTTTATCTTCTTACAGTCGGAGAAGTGTTTATACTAAGCATCTTATGTTACAGTTAGTACCGAGTCATGGTAGAGATTCTTCTTGTTGTATCGATTATCAAAATGTCAAATTGACGTAGAATCAAACAATATTTGACTGAAAATGAAATTACATTCTCGACACTGTAGTACTTTAAAAATATTTTGTATACGTATTGACGAACACACGCGTAGATGTGAAATCGGTGTTTGCGTTGTTGGCTGCTGTTTGCACATAGCAATGCTACGATATTGCGGTTTTACTTGATTCCAACCTTCAATTGATTTACGTGTTGATTTGCCCATTAAACTTACTTTCAATATGCTTCAATATCTGGAGAAGAATATGAAATAGAACGGTTATACTTAGGCGAGTTCAATCACTATTGTATTCACATATTTGGATCCATTTTCAACAACTTTTCCATCGCTTTTCGGGAAAAATAATAAAAACATTTTTTTATTCTCTGGGAGACTCTCTTAAAGTTCTTGCATGAATTCTTCAACTTCAGGAAATGCTAAAAATGGCTATCTTTTAACATTTTCCTTCGTTTGTCATTATTCTAAACGTGTTTTCGATTATTTTTCTCGGATGAGAGAGTCAGTAATAGAATATTTTTTGTTTGACACTTAATTGAGTTTCGACAGAAGACCTAAGTAAATATTTTTTTCAATGGGAATGCATTGTCGCCGAGTAGGAAACGATCTTTTGGCAATATACTGTTTTCCAATGCTTGATCTAATCTTGAATCTATCTATTATATATTTATTTATCTATTTATTTAGCTATATTCTATTATCTCGTATTTATTTACAACAGACATTGGTATAATAGTGTTGCTTTGTTTATAAATAAAGTGTAAATTCTTACATTTGACAGGTGCTTTGATAACTACATGTTATCTACCTGTGGTTTCACAACACTGGGGAAGTTCCGCTCCTCTCGAAAACCATTTTCATTTATTGTGCACTTATTTTCCTCTGGCACCTGAAAAATAAACTAACTTGTTATAGACAAACAATCTGTTCATTTTCAGACACTGCAGACGAATCGACTCGGTGGAAGAAGAGAATGGAAATTCATTCATAGATTTGGATCTTTCTTCTTCATCCAATATTATACTATAGTGACCTAATGAAAGAGTGAGGCGAATATGGTCGATATCAAAAAAAATGAATTCGAAGTAAATATTTGGAAGAAATATTGGCTTTCAGTTAAGGTATTTATAGTGCGACAATATCCATCAAAAGTAAAACAAAATCATATTCTTCATGAACGTCTAAAATTCGCCATTCAGGAAGAAATTTCCTGGCTGTCCGTACTTTCTACGTACACATACTAACAAACAATTCAGTAATCAACATAACGGCAACTGCACATTGTAATATACATACGGCATGTTGGACGTCGAAATTACCGATATTCGCATTATTTCATTCGAAAATGACGAAGCGAGAGCTAATTTTTCTTACAAAAACACGCTTCTACTTATTTTACACAACATATTATTTTTTTAACAATTTTGTACAATAAGAACGATTTTTCTGTAATTAATAAAAGTGCCATTTTTGCACCGGCTTACTATAGCGATTACATGTTTAATCTTTCATTTTTGAAGATGAATATTTCTATTTCGGTAAGGCTATGCTCTCTAAAAATTGAATTGTGCATAGATAATATATTGAATGACGTATCACGAAAATTTCAAAGAAATTATAAGGAAATCAATCTACGCTACAAATACCTTAAAGGCAATACCATTTGAAATTACTAAACATATACAGATACACTTAAATAGAATCAGGACCAAAAAATATATCACATATGACAACGAATAGATTTTTTCCGTCGTCACCTCCATCAATGGAGCGTTAACATGCACAAAATGATTCATCAACATCCAGGAGTACCGATACTACTAGTCAGTCGTTACAGTATACTTTATTTGATAAAACAATTTATATTAATTTATGTAATATTCAACAAAAATAAAATGTGCTTGAAAAACAGTTCAAATGAAAACCTAGCTATCTAATTACCTAATAAACATGTTTATATTACCCGATAGAATAATTAGTAATAATTAATAAAAACAAAGTACATTCAGTAATTATTATAAACAGTTCAAAGGAAAAAAATTCCTTATCTCGACAATGTCTTCTAGTGATTTGCAGATTCTTGCGGTTTGTGGACTTTCCAAGCCTAAACAAATATTGCCAAGTTAATAAACCGCGTCCTGTTGCAAGAAAATACAACACTGTTTATAATGTCGTTTTTGCTCGAAATGCTTTATCGCATACATGTATCTCTTTGTTGAATGTGGACTTTCGTTCTGTTCAACAATAAATAAAAAATATTTTCTGACACTCTCAATGTGACAAAATATTCTTTAAGATCTTCAATTTCTAATTCTTTCAGAAGACTAGTCGAAGCTTCTAACGAATCTCCTCTACTCATTCATCTTCTAGTTCACACACGCTTTGTTTCGTTCCTTTCTTCTTCAATTTCTTCTGTTCTTCAATATCATCATCTTCATGTTCTTCAATATCTATTAGTAACATTTGAGCAGTGTTTCTGATAACACTGTGTATTATCGCTCGTCGTCTGTCCATTTCTCGTGATTTCTAAAACTCAACTCTACCGACCGGACACTTCCTATGTATTAGCCAAGCCGTTTAGTAGCAACTGGCTACTCGATAATTACTTGCTTCAAATTACTCGATGTATTTGGACGGGCCACTTGCCACTTGCTACTGACCTCGTCGTGTCTGAACCAGCCTTCAAGGCACAAGTGACAAATAGGTAACTTACTATTCAACGTTCAGACACGTCCAGTAATGTAGTATCAATAAGGCTCAATCGAATAGATTCAAATTTTTAAATTTTTTGGCCAAGTAGGAGAACAGGACAGTCTTTTCCTCACCACTCGGCGTTAATCAACTCGGCATTAATAGTTTGTCACATTTGTGCTAGAATCGGCGCACTTCCCAAACATACTATGTAGAGATGGCGTGAAATGCTACTTTTTCTCAATGCTAATTTTTCTCAATGATTTGTGATTTTTCGTGATCGCTTCTGATTAGCTCAGAGCATAACTGTTCTTTGTACGTGTCACAAAACCCATATATTCTATATCAACGATATCAAAGAAATATTACGATTTTGAAATCGAAAGGACGAACTAATATTTTACTCTTTAAGATACTGATATAAGATAAAGAAAGGAAAATTGAATTATTTCCTATTTTTAATATTAAATGAAATATACTTAAGTCATGTATATATATTAGGTTAAGTAAAAAGTTCTGAGCGTTTTTCGCTAGATGTCTTTAGTGAGCCATATCTCACGATGTGCACATTGCATCGAGTCATAGTATACACCGATTTCAAGGTGATATTACGCATCAAAAAGGTTCTTTGTCAGTTTTGTGTTCGGTGAAGCCAGTTGTGTGTTACAGCGTTCGAAAATGGAGATAAAAAAAGAGAAAATTCGATACATTCTTCAGTACCACTACGACCAAGGTGAAAAGGCGGAGCAGGCGGCCAAAAAAATTTGTGCTGTTTATGGACCCAGTACAGTATCGAATGCAACAGCAAAGCGGTGGTTCCAACGATTCCGTTCTGGTAATATGGACGTCGAAGATGAGGCACGCTCTGGTAGGCCAATCGTCGAAAATGTGGATAAAATCATGGAAATCGTCGAGTCGGACCGGCATGTGAGCACTTATTCCATTGCCCAGGAACTGAAGATTAGCCAGAAAACCGTTTGGAACCATTTGCATAAGGCTGGTCTCAAGAAGAAGCTCGACGTATGGGTGCCACATGAATTGACGCAAAAGAACCTTTTGGACCGAATTGATGCCTGCGATTCTTTGTTGAGACGTAACGAAATCGACCCATTTTTGAAGCGGATGGTGACTGGCGATGAAAAATGGGTCACATACGAGAACAACAGCCGAAAAAGATCGTGGTCCAATCGCGGTGGGCCGGCCCAAACGATCGCCAAGCGTGGATTAACGGCCAAGAAGGTTTTATTGTGTGTTTGGTGGGATTGGAAGGGAATCATCCATTATGAGCTGCTCCCATCGGGGCAAACACTTAATTCGGACCTCTATTGTCAACAACTGACCAGACTGAAGCAGGCGATCGACCAGAAGCGGCCAGAATTGGCCAATAGGGAAGGTGTTGTGTTCCATCAAGACAACGCCAGGCCGCACACATCTTTAACGACGCGTCAGAAGCTCCGAGAGCTTGGCTGGGAGGTTCTATCGCATCCGCCGTACAGTCCAGACCTGGCACCAAGCGATTATCACCTTTTTAAGTTTTTGCAAAATTTTCTTGATGGTACAAAACTGGCCTCAAGAGAGGCTTGTGAAAATGAGCTGGTCAAGTTTTTTACCAATAGGGACGAGGACTTCTTCAACCGCGGAATTATGAAATTGCCTTCAAAATGGACAAAAGTAATCGAACAAAACGGCGCATATTTAATCTAAATCGAATAATCTTGACTATGTTAATTTCATCGTCGAAATAAAGCGAAAAAGCGCTCAGAACTTTTTACTTCACCTAAGTTCCATGTCGGGTTCACATTAAGATTAGGGTTACGGGCATGTAACGAATCTTCATTTAGATTAGACATTGTTATTATGCAATAGAGACGATATTTACTAGTACAAATATGATTATTAGAACAAGCGTGGATATTACAGAATTGACAAGAACTGCGGTGATTAGACACTAATGACAATGGTCTTAGGTTCGATAACGAATCCGCGGTCAACGGGATAACAAATGTACTTTATTCCAAAGTCCAAGTCGGACTCGACTTACTTGTCTACGGTACAAGTATTACTAAACTAACTCTTTGTTAGAACGTAGAGTATTCACTGATCGTGAAGACGCTATGTAATTCGCTAATGAGACCTCACGAGAGAATGACTTTCCATTACGATGACGCTGCAGAGGAAAACTATGATGAGATGTGTCTAAGGACACGAGATCATCTGATTCGTCGAGGAAAGTCTTCATTCGGGAAGTGAGGGAAATGGACGTTCCTGTTAATTGGTTAATTTCTATGTTGATGATTGGAGAAGGATGCTAACCGCCCTTGAGAGAAAGTTGCTAGCGGGAAGCGTCGTTCGCGAGAAAAGCAGATTTCCCGTATCTTCCCGTAGTAGGTGGTAGAATTAGGGACTGTTAGGAAAAAAACTGTTTGTCCGTTTGAAGGACCTTAGTTAACTAAATCCTAAGATTTACAGCGGGTTCTCAGGCTAGCTGAACATGTACTGTGGAGATTTTTTTTTTTTCTTTTTTTTTTTTTTGTTTATTGAAATTACAATCAATTCTCGCGTTGAGAATTTTCAGTAATTTTTCTGGCGTGGCGCAGTAACATGGCAAATTATATATAATAAGTTATTACTTGTTACAGATTAGTATGATTGTAAGTAGGTATAGTAAGTGATTAGTTATTACTTAAAATAGGTAGTTAATTAAATCTAGCGTTTAGGTCTAGCGGGTAGTGTCTCTTCAGCCTGCGGATCTGGTCCGACGTATCAAGCAGTCCAGTGATTAGGGGGTTTCGGTGTTTGTTGACTCTTTTGCTATATCTGTCGCTATATTTTGCTATTTCCTCTTTGACTGTGGGTATCTTGAGGTCGCGATGAATTGTTTCGTTGGTTACATACCATGGAGCATCGACTAAGGATCTCAGCGTCTTCGATTGGAAGCGTTGAAGTATTTCGATGTTGGAGTTACTTGCTGTTCCCCATAGTTGAATTCCGTAGGTCCAGACAGGTTTTATTACGGTCTTGTAGAGGGTAATTTTATTCTGTAGGCTTAGTTTGGAGCGTCGGCCCGTGAGCCAATAGAATTTTTTCAGTTTGTCCTTTAGTTGCTTCGTTTTATCCGAGATGTGGTTTTTCCATGTGAGTCTTCTGTCCAGGGTCATGCCCAGGTATCTGACTGAGTCCTTGCTAGGAATAATTGTATTGTTAATGGTGACCTGGGGGCAGGTTTGTTTTCGGAGCGTGAAGGTTACATGTGAGGATTTTTTCTCGTTAATTTTGAAGCCCCATTTGTGGAACCACTTTTCCATGGAGTCGAGACCTCGCTGGAGAGTGGATGAGGCAATTGCCGGATCTGCGTGGGAAGCTAACAGCGCTGTGTCGTCAGCAAATGTTGCTATTGATATCTCATTGGATATAGGTAGGTCGGCAGTGTAGATGGAGAACAGCAGGGGTCCGAGGACACTACCTTGGGGTATGCCAGATTCTATTGGGAATGTTGTGGAAGTGGCGTCTAAGCATTTTACCATGAATTTTCTATTGGTTAGGTAGGACTTTAGGATGGAGTAGTAGGGGTGTGGTAGGATCTGTTTGAGTTTATATAGCAGCCCATCGTGCCATACTTTGTCGAATGCCTGTTGGATGTCTAGGAATACCGCTGAGCAGTATTTTTTCTTTTCAAGAGTTTGGCTGATCATGTGGGTTATGCGGTGGATTTGCTCTACTGTTGAATGTTGTTTCCGAAAGCCGAATTGGTGATCTGAGAGTGTTTTCAGATCTTCTAGGATTGGAAGGAGTCGGTTCGCTAGCATCTTCTCGAATAGTTTAGACAGGGTAGGTAGAAGACTGATTGGGCGGTAGGAGCTGGCTTCATATATCGGTTTTCCGGGTTTAGGGATGAGGGTAATCAGTGAGATTTTCCAGGCCTTAGGAAAGTGTCCAAGGCGAAGAATAGCGTTAAAAATCGATGCAATGAGTGCAATCCCTTTAATGGGAAGCTCCTTGATTGCTTTGTTGCCTATTAGGTCGTGCCCTGCTGCTTTCTTTGGATTTAGGCGACTGATTGATTCTATTATCTCTGCTGAAGTGAAAGGTTCAATAGGGGGGGACATTTGGAAGGGAGAGTGCAGGTATTCGGTAACGTCCGCGGCAGCTTTGGAGGAATGGGGTTTGAATACTTTGGTCAAGTATTTGGCAAACAGGTTGGCTTTTTCTATAGGGCTACGCGCCCATCCTCCTTGCGGACGGCGGATAGGAGGGATTATTTGGGGGGGGCGCGTGAGTTTCCTGGAGGCCTTCCATAGTGAGTAGTTGGAGTCGGCTGTGGGGGACAGATTGGTGAGATATTTTTGGAAACAGTCATTTTTGTAATTTTTGATGATTTTAGTTAGCTTCCTAGTTGCGTTGTTTAATTTGCGTTTGTCGTCCGGTGTTCTATGGCTCTGCCATACTCTTCTTAGTCTACGTTTTTCTGCTATTTTTTTTAGTATGTAGTGGGGATATTCATGTTTGCTGATAGACGTCTTAGTAGGTGTGGAGAGGCGGATAGCGTTTATTATGCTCATGTTTAAGTTTTCCGTGGCTGCTTCGATATCTTCATTGGTTTTTAGTGAGGTTAAGGCTGACGTTGAGTGATTAAATATTTCTCTAAAGAGCTGCCAGTTGGTGAGTTGGTTATGAATAAGACCATTGGGTGTATTCTCGATGATTGTTGAACTGACTGTTGCTAACACGGGGGAGTGGTCAGAGGAGAGATCAGCCAAGGAGTTGATTCGGACGTATCTTGACGAGATATTTTTGGTTATGTAGAAGTCCAGAAGGTCGGGTATTTTGTTAGTGTCAGTGGGCCAGTATGTGGGTTCGTATGTGGTAAGGTAGTTGAGATTGTTGGTTATTATACTGTTTAAGAGATTTTTGCCTCTTACTGTAACCAGTCTGCTGCCCCATTGGGTGTGTTTGGCGTTATAGTCTCCTCCAGCTATGAATCTATTGCCCAGGGTATTGAGGAAGATGTCAAAGTCTGCTTTGGCGATGGAGTGTCTGGGAGGGCAGTATATTGCTGAAGTGGTGATTGTACCATGACCGTCTTCTATTGCTACGTTTGTTGCTTGGAGGTAGTCTTTCTGGAAAGATGGAAGTTCGTAGTGCTTAATGCTGGATTTGATTATGATTCCAGTGCCTCCGTGGGCCTTTCCGCTGGGATGTTGGGTATGGTAGAAATTATAACCGTTTATTTTTAGGTAGTTTTTGTCGGTGAAGTGGGTTTCCGATACGAGCATTACGTCGATTTGCTGCTGTTTTAGGAAGAGTTCTAGCTCAAGTTTGTGTTGAGCTAGACCGTTGGCATTCCACAGAACTATGCGCCTTGGTTTTATTTTGCGTCGGTGCGTATTATTTTGTTCATGATGACTGTTAGTAGCGATATCATGTTACTTAATTGCTCTGATTGTTTTTCTATTAGTTTTTCAAGTCTAGAGATGTTGTCTGTGTTTGGGGAATTGGGGACACTATTTTGAGGATAGTCTCTGTGGCTATTCGGATTGTTTTGGATTCCTTGTACTGCCTGGGCATAGGAGGTTGAAATAGTGGCGAATTTGGGAGGACCGGGTATTTGTTTGGTTAAGGGGATTGAGGTAGAAGTGGATATAGGAGGACTGGGTATTTGATTGGTAATTTCTTTTGCTCTGAGTTTGGGGTACTTATTTGTGTACAGGGTTTTGTAGGCTGAGCAGCCTTTGTAATTGGCAGGGTGGTCACCTTGGCAGTGGATGCACTTCGCTGGGGTGTCCGGTGATTTACTGCACTGGTCGGTGGAGTGTGTACCTGCACACTTAACGCAGCGGAAGGTATGGTTGCAGTATTTTTGCGTGTGACCGTACCTTTGGCACCTTTTACATTGCACTATTTCTTTTTTAACAAGCGGTGGTTCAAATTTTACTATTGAGTTCATTAGACGACTAATATTGTATATTTCCTTATTGTTAGGTTTTTGTTTTAAGTCTATAAAAAATAAGGATAACGGGTCTTTCGAGACTCTGTGTCTTATGTTGCTCACGTTGGTGACTTCGTGGCCAAGTTTTGAAAGTTCGAATTTGAGTTCATCTATGTCTGCTGAGTGGTGGATGTTACGTAGAACCACTCGAAAAGGTCTTTCTTGTTTGAGCTGGTAAGTGTGAAAGTTGGCGTTCAAGGTCTTAAGTAGTTTGGTGAGTTTTCTGTATGCATCAGGGTTTGTCGGCAGAATTTTTACTTTGTTGTTGTTGATTTTAAGGTTGTAGTCTTCTTTGGAGATATCTTTCTCTATGGACTTGATCATCGTTTGTATGTCAATGACATCATCAACAAATATTGGCGGGGGAGGAGAATTTCTTTGGGTGTGTTGGTTTGATGGTGGGTCTGCGATTTCCATGGAGTCGTTTGAGGATTCCAATACGGCGAACCTGTTGTAAGTGTTTACTTTGATTGTTGACTGTTCGTTCTGGGTGTCGTTTGTGTTTGTTTCTGGAGTTTCTATTTTTCGCTTCTTAGAATTTTTGACGCCATTGCTACGGGGGGATCTGTTGCACTTTTGCCACGGAGGAGGTAGCGCGCAGCAGTACTGTGGAGATGCATCGACATTTGGTAATCATCTTGCCCGAAGAATAGGGTCTGCGCGTGGCGAGCCACGGGACAGAAACCGTTGGAATGTTTACTGTTGTGTGCCGCTACAACTATTTCTTTTAAGGAGAGCTATAGAATTACTCCATACCTCTGTTAGGTGAAAACGTTCATCCCGTGACCGCGGCTACGTTCGGCGACTTGTTGTCGCCTCGAGCCCAAGCTCATTATCACAAATCTCGGACAATTATAATTGAGTTAAATTATAGAGACTAAAATATTGGGGGTTTTCCGAAGAATTCCAAAGGAAAGGCGCCGGTGTTCTTTCATCTCCAACATATATGTCGGACAAGCAGTCTTTATCCCAACTATGGGAAGATAGGAGAAATCTATTTGTCTCACGAACGACGCTTCCCGCTAGCAACTTTCTCTCAAGGGCGGCTAGCATCCTTCTCTAACCACCAACATGGAAATTGACCAATTAACAGCAACGTCAATTTCCCTCACTTCTCGAATGAAGGCATCTCTCCATGAATCCGATGATTTCGTGCCCTGAGACACACCCCATCATAGTTTTCCTCGACAGCGTCACCGTGACGAAGAGACACTCTCTCTCGTGTACGAGTTCATTGACGAGTTAACTAACGCCTTACTATCTGTGATTACTCCACGTTTGATATAAATTCCAACTTAGACTTTGACGAAGAAGTAAACCTACTATCCCGTTGACCGCGGGTTCGTTATCGAGTCTTAGACCAGTGTCACTAGTGCCAAATATGACGAATGCGATGTGATACATGTATGACTCCACGTACAAGTAAACTTATCTGCAAGATCTCCAAGCCAAAGAAAGAAGAAGAGCGAAAAAAAATCCAAGTGGAACTGTCCTTATATATTCCTCTCCCCACCTCTCGGGTCAATCTTTGTTTTTAAGGAGAGCCATATAATCATTCTATCCCTCTGTCAAGTGCACGTTCCTCCCGTGACCGTGGCTACGTCTAGTGACCCGCTATGTCACCTCGAGCCCGAACCCATCGTCATAAAGTCAGATTGGAACATTAAAACTATTTCTTATTTTTATTACTTAAGTGTAGCTATAGTAAAAGTCTGGACTAGGGTATTGGGGTTTTTCCCAACATTCTAGACGGAAAGTTCCGCTGTCTTCTCATCTCCGATATATATATATATATATGACCAATATCAAGCAATTAATATTACATTGATGAAAAAATTGTCTACCATAATATTATATACATTTGTTTGCTTTTAATATTTGACAGAAACCTAAAATTTAACGATTTCGTTTATCTCCTTCAACTCCTCCAAAATGTTTTGTTTTCCTTATTAATTACAAGAAATATCCGAAATTGTCTAAAAAATAGTTTGTGCTTATACAGTCACCTCAAACATTCTTGTTTCAAAAAGTGAAAATTTCAACTGCGACCATCCAACTATGGGGAACAGCAAGTAACTCCAACATTGAAATACTTCAACGCTTCCAATCGAAGACGCTGAGATCCTTAGTCGATGCTCCATGGTATGTAACCAACGAAACAATTCATCGCGACCTCAAGATACCCACAGTCAAAGAGGAAATAGCAAAATATAGCGACAGATATAGCAAAAGAGTCAACAAACACCGAAACCCCCTAATCACTGGACTGCTCGATACGTCGGACCAGATCCGCAGGCTGAAGAGACACTACCCGCTAGACCTAAACTAATCACTATCATTCCTAATCATGATCTAATCACTTACAATACCTATTTACAAATTATACTTATCTATAACAAGTAATAACTTATTATAAATAATTTGCCATGTTACTGCGCCACGCCAGAAAAATTACTGAAAATTCTCAATGCGAGAATTGATCGTAATTTCAATAAACGTAATAAAACTGCGACCAGCTGCGGTCTACTTTACCAGAAAACCTAAAAGTTTGACTAAACTACTTGACCAAATTTTAATGTTCACACACAGCAAGTTACAATATTACTTGTTACTTGCCTCAGCCACTGGAATGTTTTACTCAACTACCGGAGTAAATTTTGGTGTTCTACACACCGCAAGGTATTAAATTCCTTGCCTATTGTCCTGGCCGTGTTCGAACCAACCTATAAGCGACACGGGCGTCTCGTACTGTGAGGTTCTTGGCGTCAGTCCGTCGGCTCTCCGGGGTCTTCGTCTGTTTACGCTCATACGATGATCGTCGACGAGAATGCCTCGAGAACCGCTCGCCTTTAAAATCCCTTTCTTTCTCCCTCACAAGCAGGAAAATTATTCGAGACTGACCCCCTTGCAGTAAATTTAACGTTTTACATTGTTATGAATTCCTTGTTCTTAGTATATCGATTTGTCGCTTTTAAGACTCGTTCATTTTCGAATACCTTTATATCCTTAAAGATAAGCGCGACTATAGCGATTAATTTAAAATAGAAACCGTGGAAACTGCATCTTGTAATAATATCAATTCATATTCATATTTTGAATTCATAAGATTTAATTGCAATTAACCAATGGAAGGCTTAAAAATATTATACAGTATTGATCAATACTAATGAATGGGACGGAACTTTGTTTTGCGTATGGACTTATTTTATGATGCTTGTCAATTGTACACATTGGAAACATGAGATAAGTTATTTAAAATGATATAATTGGAAATTAAACAAAATAGCGAAAATAGCGTCAAAGTGGTAAGAGGAAATTTAGCACGAAAATGTTAAATTTTTTTTAAAAAGCCAGTTGAAAACAATAAAGGTAAAACTTAATTCTAATATAAACGTAATAAAATTTCTACGTCTTAAAATTGTTTAAACATGACCGCTTAGGAATTTTTTCTTTTTTTTATTATGTTTATTAAAATTACAATCAATTCTCGCGTTGAGAATTTTCAGTAAGCTTAGGAAATGATCTAATATTTTCATTTATTCCCTATGTACCTAGATATTGTGCATTTAGTTTTACGACTCTTCTCCATCTATTTCTTAACTGCTTAATACCTCTTGCAACAAATTATTGATCCTTAGAGTCTGTGGAATTATTAATAGCGAGTTTGACTTCCTCTCAATCCGTAAATATTCGACTATTTAATCGTAGTTGATCTCAAAGTAAAATATCTCCGGATCAGAGATGAATAAATCATCGTTAGCTTAGTCTTACATTTATAGCTTTACCACTGTGCACTTGATAAATATTTTTTCAGAGCTATACCACAATGGTATGGAGCTTTTCTTAATTAAACTCATTTCAACATACAATGACGTTTACGAATTTTAATCGTGAACATCTTCTCGCTCCGATTGTTGTCATAAAATAAACAAAGTCCCATCATTTTGTGATCTACTACTTTCTATTTAACTGTCGATAGAGCTATCGCACCTACCTATTATTTGCCAAAAGTATACGTATGATATATTTTAATTACTTTTTCAGAATTAATCAAAATACTACGAAAATTTGATATTTCACTTTTCCTAAAAATTATCAGTTCTAAAAGGTTATAGCTTGAAGAATTGTTTGTTAAAAAATAGTTTCAATGTTAGAAATAGTGAAAATCTGAGAATGCAAAATCACAATAGAAAAGATATTTGAGCTCCTTAGTTGACAAATGTATCAACTTTCTATTCTTAGTTTTGTGAAAATTCCACTTTCGTGTAATACTTTATTCAAAATTATCAAAATTATAGCTTTACTATAAGGACAAAAAGACTACTAATTATAATAACATAATTGAAAAAACTACATTCCTTTCAGTAATAAACTAACGGGAACGTAACGAATAATCAAGTGCCATTATTCCACTGACTCGTGATATCACTTCTTTGTAAAAATGTGACTTATGCCATATTGCAATTGAAGTGTTGATGATCGTAATTTGTACGAATGTTATTTTCAAAGCACTACAACAAAAAAAGTCGACACTTTCCAGTAATCATAGTATACGAGTTAGTACATTGAGTATTTAATGTATTATAATATACTAAAGAAACTCATTTGTTGCTGGATTCGTCATCACTATCTACGATCTCATTAGCCTTTAATGCTTAGAAAAATGTATGATGAATCGGTGGAATAAATTATAACAAATCTAGCAAGTCCTTCATTTTAATCGTAGGAACAGAACGCACAGATGGATATAAATTCTTCTGTTGTATATTTTTCAACTGCAATTGATTATCACACCAAGCACGCTAAATATTTAATGTTTCAAACTCAACATTCGGGGAAATTGTAGTTTTAAAAAAATATCAAATTGTTTCTCCCATTCATAGCGCAAACATTGAATGTTGAGCCAATTTATAGTTTTCTTGCTACGCTTCGTTATTACTCGTTCTAACTGTTTAGTTGAAACAATTTCACAAACGATGAACTTGTTGGAATGTCGAGTACTTTTCATACAATAGCACCAATCTTTAGGGACGTAAATAGTCGAACGGTGCGCTGCAAATTCTACACATCCAAAATCCGAATCATTCGGTAAAAATGAATGACCCGATATTATAACTTTTGTTATTATGTCATTACTTGGAACTAATTTTAACAGATGTTCATTGTTGAGTATATGTGTCTCTATAAATAATTATCTTATCTTTCTTACCAGCTACAGTTTGGATATATTTAAATAAATATGATATTATTTCTTGCCAGCCTGTTGATCTTATTGTTTCATCCCAAATATAAAAGAATCCTATATCTTCAACCGATGCTATAAATATGGACATTATCTGGAACTTTCACCAACGTCTTGCTTTTTCCGCATCTTCCTACATGGCAATGATATTTTATAGCTTCTGTATCTAGTTTAATATTATATTCATGACATTTTTTGCATGTATCTTTCCATGGCATTATAAAACGGATATTGAATATACAAGGTCATTGGTAACTGATGGTACAAGCGGAAAGGGGGCGATTCTACGCGAAAAAAGAAGTCGAAAATATAGAATAAAAATTTTTTTTTAATTTTTTTAAGAATCTACAGTGAGATTATAACGAGACGTGATAAGTGCACGCGTACCGAGCGAAAATTCAAAGTCGATTTTCTCGAAAACAAAGCCTCAAGCGAAAAATTTTTATTCTATATTTTCGACTTCTTTTTTCGCGTAGAATCACCCCCTTTCCGCTTGTACCACCAGTTACCAATGACCCTGTATAACGACACGTGTGTTCTTTTACTGATATATAATTCAAGATAGTTTTCTGTATACAACATATACATTTTGCGGACATTCGAATTTTCATTCGGATATTTTCTATTCGGATTGTATTCATGTTGTGGGAGAACTTTATCAATAAGATCATCACTGAGGTTTCGTGGATCTGCTGTTTTACCTTTGTTGTAGATTAAAGCTACCGGAAGTAGCTTTACCTTCCGATATAGCAAAAGTTTATAAGAAATACTTATTATACAAGGTGATAATAGAGTCATCAATATTTGGCGAATAGTATACATTATTGCTACTTTTCAGGCATCTACTTCCATAGGTACACTCCGTATAAATCCACAAAGGTATGCATTATGCGCTGCAGAGTCCCATTTCCCAAAAATTATTGGAAATTATTTTTCCGTATTGCTCCATGAATAACGTTTTTACATTTTTCTTTTGTATTCACAATTTTTATTTTCGAATTTCTTCTCAAGAACTACATCATTACTCCGGTTCATATATTCTGTTTCCGAATTACGAAGTTTTTTAGCGACGTTCCTAGCTCGACTATCACTATTTCTTACTCTTTTTCGGCTTTACATAGCATTTGAGTTTACGTTATTCATTGCCAACAAATATATCTTAATAATGCTGATACGAAAGCTAGTACGACACTGAATAGTTTTAGAACGCGGAAGTTAATATCAATATGAATGATCTCCGTCAGTGTGCTGCATATGAAAAGGTTATCGGATACAAGGTTGCTTTAGTCGAATGTAACAGTGGTGTAAGTTCGGGCATTGCATAAAACAATAGTGCAAGTACAAAGCCTAGAGGTAAATCATTATTCCAAATACTTTTATTATACAATCACTTTATTTACGATGTAAAATCGACGCTTACATTTTTCAACATAAAAGGAAATATACGTAAAGAAATTTGGTAATTAAAACAGGCATCTACTTCTTACTTACTACTTCTATAATAAACTTTTCTTCTACTACTACTACTTCTATTATAAACTTATAAAATTTTCCTCATTTTGGATTTATGCCACTTATCAATTGGAAGCTTCATATCGAAATATTTTTTGTACTTTCGACACACCAGAAATAGTTTGACGTCATTATGTAATGGAATCAATAATAATTATTTACAAAGCAGACGAACTTGCCGATTTCAATAGCCTTGAAATCTGTTGTCAAGGTCAACATTCTCAACAAGTTTTCACTATACATGTTACCGTCGCTTGGTTTGTTTCCAAGATATTCGCAAAAATCTTCAGTTCGATTTACGTTACAATCGCACTCTATTGTGGCCTCATGGCGCACGTACATTTTATATGCCGCTTATCGATGATAACTCGTTGTCGATGATTATTTTCAAGTCACATAAGGAAGGAAAATTAACGAATTAGGTTTAAGTCAAATAATCATTCGGCCGCCGTGTCACTGTCGATAACGCTACTGTAAAACAAGTTAAGGTATTGAGTAACAACTTCAGCTATGATAGTGAATAAAGCGACTATTCGTTTATTAAAATCATATCGCCGAAACAGAAACTTTTATGAATACCTCGGAAACTAAAGACGAGCGACGGTAACATGTATGGCGGAAAGTTATTCAGAATGTTGACCCTGGTAACATATTTCAAGCTCTTTGAAATCGGTGAGACCATTCGCTTTGTAAACAACTAGAGGAGATTGGGGACTATCGATGCGTTTTTCAGATTCCTACGAAAAAAACGAAAGATGAGCTTACGCTTCAACATAGAGTGCTCTCTGTAGATCAAGTTAGATTACGATTGTTTCAAGCGAATTTATCAATCTGAAATTATTTTATTATAGAAACTGCATTTTTGTGCCGAGAAACATAAGTTTCGACTTCATTCGTATGAGGTTTTTCTCATTGCACACTGATTTTTATGAACTGTCATTAAGTTTACCGGAAAACAATTCCCGGAGCAGATATACCATTTAACTAAATCCTACTTAAGCAACAGAACCTTTACAGTAAAAATTAAAGATACATACTCTCAAGTTAAAGACATCAAGGCAGGGGTTCCGCAAGGAAGCGTCTTGGGACCAATTCTCTACACACTATACATGGCCAACATACCAACAACCACCAACAGCAAAATACTGACATTTGCGGATGACACTGTGGTACTAGTCAGGCACACTAACCCAGCAACAGCAGTCGCAGTGCTACAAGAGCATATTGCAAAAATAGAAAAGTGGCTTCAAGTTAAACAAATTAAAGCAAACCCTGATAAATGCAACCACATTACATTCACACTGCAAAAACAGTTACTACCAAACATTACACTCAACGGCACGCACATAATACAAACAAGGCAAGTCAAATACCTAGGACTACACTTTGATACACGATTCACATGGAAACAGCATATCAAATCAATAATAAGCAAAATACAGATAACAAGGAGACAGATGTACTGGTTAACAAGTCGAAAATCCAAACTAAGCATAGAAAACAAATTAAAAATCTACAAAACCATCATAAAACCAATCTGGACGTACGGAATACCACTATGGGGAACAGCAGCAATGAGCCATATAACCAAACTAGAGGCAATGCAATCTAAAATACTCAGAACAATAGTAAACGCCCCATGGTACGTTAGAAACGAGGACATACGGAAAGACCTTGGAATACCAACGGTCAAGGAAGAGATTAGCAGATTCGCAAGAAGGTACAGAGAAAGATTAGCAACGCACCCGAACCGGCTGGCAGCGGAAACGATCATCACATTCATCGAAAGGAGATTAAAAAGGAAACATCCAGTAGATCTCATAAAGGATATACCCTAACAAGCACGAAGATGGTACCCCACTGGGGGTAGCCACCCACATGTTATATTATTAAGCAGCTATAACATTTTACCAAATGTCCTACTGGACAAATTGTAAAATTTAAAACAAATAAATAAAAAAAAAAAAAAAAAATTAAGTTTACCTGAAAATGCGCTCAATATTACACTTACGCGTTAACTTTCGATACTTTCAGTTTCGGGTTAAACGCTGTTAAAATACTGATTAGAAGTGCTATTCTTGAAGTTATTAATGGAAATAAACCAATAAGGCTAAAAACTTCAAAATTGATAAACTGACATTATCTCGATACGTAGTTAAATATAAAAATAACGAAAATATAGTTTTTTTTTATCGAAATTTCGTAATATTTACAGACGAAGAAGAAAAATTACTCGCAGTACATCTATTATCTTCGTCAAATTTTGATTATGGTCTTTCACCAGTTGCAACCAAAAAATTTGCATTTTTATTTTTTTATTTGCGGAAGAAAATAAGTAAAATATTCCCAAAAATTGGATAAAAAATGTAGCCACATCGTATGATTGGTTTCGAGGCTGTATGTTTCGAAACTCTCAGCTCTTGTATTTCCGAAGCAATTAGTTTAAGTAGGGCGACTGTATTTAATAAACATAATGTGTCCCATTTTTATGAAAATTTGCAAATAATAATTGAAAAAGACTTTTGGTCCAGAATCGGTGTACGACGTGGACGAAATTAGAATGACCAGAGTACACAAGCCATGGAAAGTAATAAGCTGCGAAGGACGAAAACAATTTTCCAAAACCAAGTCTTCCGAACGTTGTTTCTTTAGTCACAGTAAGTTGAGCAATTTATGTTTTAGGAAATTCCATTGCCCCATTCTTCATTTTCCCTCCGCCAACTGGACTATACTACACAAGGAGCACCCTTCCCCAGGCTGACAGAGGAAAATTATATTAATTATCTCAAATCATTCAGCATGGTAAAATGCACCAAAGGTGGAAAATGTCCTCTCGTTTTTGATTCGTTTAACCATAAAAGTCACATCTCTCTGCAATGTATTTTTCTTTCCCAAGATAATGGAATAATGCTACCTACACTACCACCACGCACTACCTACCGCCTTCAGTCGTTAGATGTTTCAGTTTTTGGTCCATTCAGAAAATTGTACAATGAACAAGCAGATTTATGGTTTGGCAGCTTAATCATCCTGGCTAAACAATAGCATTACGAAATATAGCAGAATTAGTCTGACAGGTATATAATCGACCATTTACACCCACTAATATTATGAGGACTAAATAATAAGCGTTTTCTGAATCTATCGATGCTATGCAATAACCGGGAAACACCAATTTCGTTGTCGCACGTCTATCTTCTAATTTTAAATGTTCTGGCGATATAAACTTATTTAATTTCTTGAGGTTGAGAATAAATCTATATATATCGCATCTTTTGTTAGTAACAATTTAATAGCCTTTTCGCGATTACGAATTTCCGCGTTTGATTTAAGATTCACTTTTGGAGGATGTTCCTGGACTTCCTTCGAACGAAATATTATTCCGTAACCTCGAACACAATTCAGGACAAGCTTGTCTCGAGTTATTTCTTGCCAGTCCGACAAGAAGTATTTTAATCTGGCAGAGATACGTACGTTTATTTGGTTTCGCTCTTGGACTTGGACTCTCGATCACTCTGTCCCTTTGGGTAGTATTGTTGCCTGTCGGTCTGAATAATATCCGGGAACTACTCTGGCCTCGGTTGTTTGATGACGCTGTCTGACTGGTAAGCGGCCTTCTCACCAGCAAGCTTTTGTAGTTTACATTCTGTTTAACGTTTGGCTAAGATTCTTTACATTTTGGGATAATTTTTCCATTGCTCTGGCTTCTTTTGTTTTGTCTGACTAGCTCCAAATAAAAACTCTTCTAATTAATATTAAGGTTCACAACAGATTTTATTTGCTGGGAGTACAAAGGCCTTTCTAGAGTTACGTTAAATTGTGGTGAATCTGTATTACTAATTTAGCGGCATCACTTAATCTTTGAACGAGAATTAGTTTTTCTATATAGACTTTGACATTCCTTAACATTAAAAGGCCTGAGTCTATCGCTATGAGGATTGACGTGGCTAATTGTTGATTATGCAACATACACGTGTCTTTTGATTTGGAATATCTTGCCAACAAGTCATCTTTAATTTTCCTGAAGATTCCATTAGCTGTCCAGTAATTGTATCTTGATTTAAATGACGGATAAAGATCAATCTTCCATCTCCAGAATTTCCTCACTCAACATTTGGATTTGATCCTGGTTCGTCTGGTTCTCGGGTGGAATATTCTCTTCTTCTGTTATAAAGTTACAAATAAATATTGTTGTCAACCGTGTCACTATTTTTCCCAATGTTGATATTATTAGTTTGCCCATAAGCTATGTTCTTACTTGTTTTGCTATTCGTACAAATTCATTGGATAAGACTAACCTGCCGTGCAAGCTCATTAGTTCATTAGCTTACAGGTAGCCTTACCAGGCCCGGTCAAATGACCGGTTTCAAAATTTAATTTAAAATTGTACATTCATTGTTATCTTTTTTATTCGTCTAGCTTTATGTAAATTCTTATATTGTGTGATTAATCAATTTCTCAATTCGTGTTAATATGAGAATGTACGTAAAATCAGACGAACAAAAGAAATAACGATGAATGTACAATTTTAAATTAAACTTTGAAACCGGTCATTTGACCGAGCCTGGTAAGGTTAGTGATCAACCGTAACAGGAAATTGGATTTAGCGATGTTAAGCATCTAAAACAGGCGGATAAGCTATCGATACAACGTTTTCTCGTTCGTCGCGTGATATAGATGGCCTATCTGTTTCGTTCCGTAAATCGTTCAATTTCTTCTGCACTTTGGACAATTTCCTGCATAATTTCTTGTCTACTAGTCTTATCTGCGTCTCTTTGGCATTATTGGGTCACAAATCGTTACTTGGAAAAACAGGAGAAGAGGTATACTAAATACACTCTCAAACACGTGTAATATCTAAAGCACAACGAAAGCATACGAAGGGCAACATAGCTGAATCTGGCTGACTTTTCTTTTGTTTTACATTGTGGCATCTAGGGAACACGAAGGAACTAAAATAATCTTGACAAGGAGGCTTAAAATATAATTAACATTATACAATTAAAAAATTACCACCGATATGAGACTCGGCTATCGCGGTTCTATTGGTAAAGTTTGAGACAAATTTGAAAGTATTCAATATAAAAATTACGAGATATCTGGTGCAAGTATATATTTTACAGAGATCAGAAAAGTATTTTGATAGTGGATTAGCCATTATATTAATAAACCACAATTTTCAGTGGGTCATATTTAACATTTATTATGACGTATTTACTTATATACTTAATATATATCTCAGATAGCTATTAATGCTGAATACAAATTTTTTACTAAATATATCTTCGCGATAAATATTTTGGAATTTCTATATAAGCCAGTCAAGCCTTAAAATATTTCATGTGACATAGATATATTGGAACGTCCAGAAAATTTCTTTAGTAAGTAATTATATATAGTCATCGAAAATTGAAATTTTTTTCGGTGCAGCATCACTCCTGCAAGCGAAACGTCCGGGATTTCCTGAGAAAAGAGACTTTTATTTTCAATTGTTTAAGGTTGATGTACATTAAAACTCTATTTTATCTAAATAAGGATGGTAGAGCAAGATAGTCTATTAAAAATATCTAGCGTAAAAAACTTCTCCCATTGCAAAGTTTAGACATATAGTATCAAATTTCTAAAGCGTACATCTCTCTCCTAATTATCCTATTACGATTTATTATCATTAAGCAGCTGTACAATGAAAATAAGTAATAAGGCTCATGTAATAGACTGTTTCTAACAACGAAACGCAAGATTTCAATTACTGTAAAATTCATTCGAAAATTTAATATAAAACCAGAAAAAATGTTGGTGATATACGTATGTGAGGAAAATGGTTGGCCTCCGTGTGGTTCGAATGACGAGATAACTCGTTGTCGAAACCGTCAATTGTATTAAAAATAATAAATAAATAAATACAGACAATGTTCGCTAAGACGCTCGTACTAACAGATTCGCTAAAGACAGTGTATAAATCGGTAATAAGATCGTTCGAGACTGACTGATAACTGAACTCTTACGATCGCGTCCGTTTATTTAAACTGGTCGGAGGAGAGCCCGAAAATTTAAGTTCGAGTTTATTTGACGGTTGCACGTAGCTGCGGCATTGTTTTGTCCGGAGTTTATTAATTATTACATTATGTGTATCCTTACGATATTGATACTCCGAGGCAAAACAACAACATGATTCGAATTGTCCTCTAGCTCATGTGCCGCTACATATGTATAAATTATATAAAAGTAATAATGTTTTAAAACATAGAAATAATTAGAAATAATATACAGGGTGGTTGGTAACTGGTGGTACAAGCAGAAAGGGGGTGATTCTACGCGAAAAAAGAAGTCGAAAATATAGAATATTAATTATAGCAAGTTGTTCGACCGTTCGCGGAGGGACGCGATCGCTAGGAAGCGCGTCAACGGGAGTCGTAAATTCCCGTTACGATTATACAATCGATGCCACGAAATGGTCGATCCCCTATTTCGTTTAGGATAATAGAGGTGGTTGAATAAGCATAACAGTGGATTAACAGGTCAAAGATATTATGTATTTCCATCAACTTGTCTCGCGGAGAATATAAGTGGTAAGTAACGATGTCGAAGTGTAATGTCGTTTACAATAAGGTTAGAAGTATTTGACTCGAAATGTTAGTAGAAAGACCACGATGTTAATCGTAGTAGGAGTGACTTGCAAGTAGTGAGTTACGGTGTCGCGAGAGGTGTAAATTGTAAGGAAGATATGAATAGAGAGATGTGTTCAGCGACTTAGCGACTTGACAACTAACTTTCGGCTGTCGTGTTATTGCGGAGGAAAGCTCGTTATGGGTGTTGGTCGCCTCACCACCGGTCGCTTGCGGGTGGAAATGACCGTTGAACATGGGAAAAAACACGACTTTTATTTATACCACTTAGCGGCCTTAACGGTAAAATCAAAATGCTTAGGTTTATAACAGTTTCTTAGGACTATTGAGGTCCGACTTATATTTGCACAGCTAGTGGCTGCCTCGATCGAGGGATGGATTCCGGGTTACGCACAGAGTCACCGGACGTAACACAGGTATTATTAACGATATGAAGAAAAGGACGGCTTCTTTTTCGTTAAAAATTCACTATACAATTAAACGTTACTATTAAAAAGAAATTGTTTACCCGCCCTTAAATTATAAGTAATTCATAATTATATTTAAATCGCCTCTGATACGAGACAAGAGGTGCAGAAATATCCTACATCTCAATGTTAATATGAGTAAGTGTAGCTATACGAGATAGATCCAATTGTATTATTTTCAAAATGCGTACTCAAAATCAAACGAATCTAGTCCGATGTCGAGTGCTAATTGGATACTGTAACCACTTTCCCGCAACTCGGCAATTAAGACGTCGGAAAGGTGTAATAAAGAACAGTATATTTTGTTACGTGAGGTGTAGCGTGTTAATAGCGTGGAAACGTATCTATGACTTAGCCCACGCAAATGATTTTCTATGGAGACAACTAATGGGATTACATAGGAGGCGCTTTAGATATATATGCAGTTACGAACAGAAGTATTGGCGCAAATAGGTTTTAATTATATAGCTACAAATAAATCAAATGAAAAATACAGTATTCGGTTAATTTTTATATAAATATTAATTACAGAGTTTATATTTTTAAAGAATTATAAGTATTGCGTTTTAATTGTTTACATAACAGAGTAAAAATAAAATGTGCAACAACAGCTGTTTTCGTCGAAACAAAAGTATTGGCACGCATAAAAATCTTGCTTTATTCTAGAAATTCCTTAGGGATTTTCATTTGTCTGTGATTGTCAATGATATACATTTGTCTTTATTCAGTCATCTATTTTCAAAAGAAAACATTAAAGAGTATAAAATGAGTTGCAGAATTCAAGAAACGACTGTTGCGGAACGAAAAATAATAATAAATTTATTTAAACAAAAATATCTGTATTCCACTATTGGGAATATAATTGGACGGCGTTTCGCCATTAGAAGAGTAATTTAATCGATTTTTACGCTAGAAAAGATGAAAATTACTAATAGTATAAAGTATGAGTAGATATATATAATTAAAATGAAGGTGTGTCAATATTTTTGTTCGTGACTGTACGTTGCGGAGCTTTGACATTAGAGTTTTGCAATCGAAAATGACATTGCTATATACGAACATAGAGATTGGAGCCTGTTATTTTTAATAACGTGAACAACTTATCGTTTCACGCACTGCTAACTTTCCATGTATGTCTGTTTCTAAATGTAACTTTACTTGACGAATAAAAACTAAACTAATACTAAACTTAGAATCTCATAATTGTCCGTTATCTTCTTTTTTCTTTCCCATTCACGATAGGAAGAAAGGAACACATGGGAACTCGTTGCATTTATACCATAAAATTGAAACTTGAATTCTAGATTCTGAAAACTCGAATTCGAAACTTTGTAAAGTCTGGGGAGTTTCGATTATCTCGAAACATGACAACTAGTGACAGCCTGTTTGTTTATGTTTCTCTTTCTTTTCCGATAAGTATCCAGCTATTTTGTCAGGAATTAAATTCTTAGTAAATTTTTTTCAAAAATAAATTCATATCGTTACAATATTTTCTGCAAGTTACTTATACAAATTATAATTTACCTGGGTTGGAGAATTTCGAAATACAAAAGTAGCATAAAGTTTCGGATTCCAAGAACCTGACACTTCTTAAATTTCAAAGGGTTCCAAGGTTTTGAAGTTTCGAATGTCTTATCCCTAATTTATGTTGTTGCTCAGAAATATTCAGGCACTTATTCTCTTCCGAGGAACATAATTTAATCATAAAATATTTGCAATGATTCTGTTTTTTTGGCATTGTTACACTTGTGTATAGTGGAGTATTATAACGCGATAAAATTTATTTTTAGAAATTAATGTGTGATAACAAAATTGGCATTCGTAATTGTTGAAGCTTATAAAATTATTTTCTCATTGGTAATCTGTTTATCTTCTGGTTGACAAATTTTCCAAACTATGAATATTAACGGTTAAAAAAGGTTTTTCAATGTTAAGGTTATCAATAGTCATTCATAAATGAATGAACAGGAATGACAGGAAACGGTAAAATATTTCACAAAGGATGAAAGTGTTGAAGTAAAGTGTTGCGAAGAAAATAGAATTTAATGAAGCAAAAAATTACAAAGGGAGAGGCCCATATTATTGTGTCCTTGAATATGAATGTTGTTTTTGGATTACAATTCTTTGTCTAGAAACAAATGCTCTATAAGCAGACTTTTATTGCTGTTTCTTGTAACCTTCAGCTAGAGTTACACACCAAGGTTAATTTTTTGATAATGCTCTTTGCTACATATAAATGTATCAATGTGCTCCATATCATATCTTATTGTAATGTAACACTGCTAGAGTGAGGATCTGGATCAGCATACACTTAAAAGCGCTAAAGGAAAAAAACGCCGGGTATCATACCTACCAACCCAAATCTGATAAAAGCTACAAAGCAGTAATCAGAGGCTTACATCCTAAATCGAACACAAACAACATATGTGAGGAATTAGCCAAAATCGGACACCAGGTGAGAACGATTAACAACATAACCAGATTTGACACCAAGCAACCACTACCGCTATTTTTAATAGAATTAGAACCTAAAAATAATAACAAAGAAATTTTTGAAATTAAGAAAATTTTAAACACGATAATCACAGTTGAGCCACCCAGACAAAAAAAAGACATACCGCAATGTATGAGGTGTCAACAATATGGGCATACAAAAAACTACTGTAACAGAAACCCGGCGTGTGTCAAATGCGCAGGAAAGCACCTAACAGCTAACTGCCCACATACGGGAAAAATAAATAACGCAAAGTGTTTCAATTGCGGTGGAAACCACCCAGCTAGTTACAAAGGCTGTTTAGTCAGAAAGCAACTACAAAAAAAACTTTTTCCGCCGCTTCGTAACAGGACATATAATAACTCTAACACTCAACAGGATAGCACAGTAACTGAAACATCAACAAACGTTCAGAATGTAATGAACCATAACAATACCAACACCCTTGGTAGCCGAAGCTACGCGCAAGTAGCCAAACAGTCAACACCTTTAGATAATCACAACCAGAACATTAACATCGACGACGCTGCAGAAATTAAAGAACTATTAAAGATATCCATCAAAAACACAGAATTCCTGGCAAAAATGATAAGTGAACAAAACGCAATCCTTAAACAGCAAACGCAACAAATCACACTCATGCTACAGCTACTTACAAACACGCTAACTAAAAAATAAAAATGGACACGCTTAAAATAGCAGCCTGGAACTCTAACGGCCTACAACAAAGGGCCCTAGAAACTAAAACATTCCTGTATAACAATAATATCGATATACTTCTTGTTTCAGAAACACACTTCACTATAAAAAACTATTTAAAAATACCGTACTACACCATATATGATACCAAGCATCCCTCAGGAAAAGCACACGGAGGAACCGCAGTAATAATAAGAAACGATATTAAACACCATCTACACAGTCAGGTTAGTAAAGAATATATCCAAGCAACCACCGTTACAGTACAAACTAGCAGCAACTATCTACAGCTGTCAGCAGTATATGTACCACCGCGACATAAAATTACATCTCAAATGTGGGAAGATTACTTTCAACACTTAGGTGATAAGTATATTGCAGCGGGAGACTATAATTCAAAGCACACACTATGGGGATCAAGAATCAATACACCTCGAGGTAGAACTTTGGAGAAATACATTAGAAACAATAACCTCAATATATTATCCACAGGAAGACCGACTTACTGGCCGACAGACTTGAGCAAAATACCTGACCTACTTGATTTTGCAGTTACAAAAGGACTAAATGCAAATAAACTAAATATAGAACCCAGCCTCGAGCTTAGCTCCGATCATACACCCATAATTATTACATACTTAAACAAACCAATAATTTATAAAAATTCAGAGACACTATGCAATAAAACCACCAAATGGCAAACATTTAAAGAAATAATTGAGAGCAAAATTAACTGCAACATCCCATTGAAAACACCCGGACATATCGAACAAGCAGTAATAACGCTTACAGAAACTATTCAGGAAGCAGCATGGGCAACCACCATACCTGAATCAACTAATAGACCAACAAAAATAATTCCGCCAGACATCCTTGAAAAAATTAGAGAAAAAAGAAAAGCGAAAGCAAAATGGCAAAAACATAGATCAAAAGAAAACAAAAAACACCTAAATAAACTTGCAAAGGAAATAAAAAACAAAATAAAAGAACACAATAACAATGAGTTCACAAAATTCATAGAGTCACTATCTGCACACGAGAACTCTAACTACTCCCTTTGGAAAGCCACAAAAAAAATAAAGAAGCCAATAAAACTAGTCCCAGCAATCAGAAAAGCAGATAATACATGGGCAAGAAGCAACGAAGAACAAGCTGAAGAATTTTCCAACCACCTAAGCAACATATTTACACCACATAATATCAATAATAGCAACCACAACTATCATATGGACGAGGATGAGGTAATCACTAGTACTGCAACTGACAATCATTACATCATACCTAAAACAACAGCACATGAAATTAGAAACATAATCGAGAAAACAAAAAATAATAAGGCACCAGGAATTGACCTAATCAATGGTAAAATCCTGAAAAATCTTCCTCCAAAAGCGATACGGCTAATTACAATAATCTTTAATGCAATATTAAGAATCCAATACTATCCTAAACTATGGAAACTAGCACAGATCATAATGTTACCTAAACCAGGCAAAGACCCACATCAAACAGTATCGTACAGACCAATATCACTACTTCCAGTATTCTCCAAAATACTGGAAAAAATAATTTACGCCCGCCTAAAACCAATAATAGAGAAGGAAAAACTAATACCAGATCACCAATTTGGATTCAGGAACAAACACTCCACGATAGAGCAAATGCACAGACTCACAAACGAAATAATACTAGCAATAGAAAACAAACAATACTGCACAGCCCTCTTTATGGACATCGAGAAAGCATTCGACAAAATAAACCACGATAGTCTACTTCAATCAATCAGAAAACAATTCCCGGAGCAGATATACCATTTAACTAAATCCTACTTAAGCAACAGAACCTTTACAGTAAAAATTAAAGATACATACTCTCAAGTTAAAGACATCAAGGCAGGGGTTCCGCAAGGAAGCGTCTTGGGACCAATTCTCTACACACTATACACGGCCAACATACCAACAACCACCAACAGCAAAATACTGACATTTGCGGATGACACTGTGGTACTAGTCAGGCACACTAACCCAGCAACAGCAGTCGCATTGCTACAAGAGCATATTGCAAAAATAGAAAAGTGGCTTCAAGTTAAACAAATTAAAGCAAACCCTGATAAATGCAACCACATTACATTCACACTGCGAAAACAGTTACCACCAAACATTACACTCAACGGCACGCACATAATACAAACAAGGCAAGTCAAATACCTAGGACTACACTTTGATACAAGATTCACATGGAAACAGCATATCAAATCAATAATAAGCAAAATACAGATAGCAAGGAGACAGATGTACTGGTTAACAAGTCGAAAATCCAAACTAAGCATAGAAAACAAATTAAAAATCTACAAAACCATCATAAAACCAATCTGGACGTACGGAATACCACTATGGGGAACTGCAGCAATGAGCCATATAACCAAACTAGAGGCAATGCAATCTAAAATACTTAGAACAATAGTAAACGCCCCATGGTACGTTAGAAACGAGGACATACGAAAAGACCTTGGAATACCAACGGTCAAGGAAGAGATTAGCAGATTCGCAAGAAGGTACAGAGAAAGATTAGCAACGCACCCGAACCGGCTGGCAGCGGAAACGATCACCACATTCATCGAAAGGAGATTAAAAAGGAAACATCCAGTAGATCTCATAAAGGATACACCCTAACAAGCACGAAGATGGAACCCCATTGGGGGTAGCCACCCACATGTTATATTAGTAAACAGCTATAACATTTTACCAAATGTCCTACTGGACAAATTGTAAAATTTAAAGCAAATAAATAAAAAAAAAAAAAAAAAAGCATACACTTGTACTTATTTTTGCTTCAATATATATAGTTCTATTACAAATTCATCTACGCGTTCCTCTATCAGATAACCTCAACAGAAAGTTATCAAAAAAATGTTTTAACAAAAGTTTGAAGATGGACGTTCTTTGCAGGTCAAACAGTGGGGAAGATTTTTAGGTCAACGACCCATACGAACCATATATTTTTTAATACGCTAATCGATCCTCCTCGGCGTTTCCTATAAAAGATTCTATTAATTTATTTATATCGAAAAACTATCTTTCAAACTAAACTAAAGATATTTTAACTTTAATTTATCAAATTTAACATAGGAAAGACAAGGCAAGACGTGAAACGGTGTTCTTGTGTCTATGTTGTGTTTGTCTCTGTATACAGGGACAAACTATAGCCTTGAAACGATAGAAGGTACAAAAGAATTTTATTTGGCGAAATTAAAAGCTTTCGAATGATGTATGATGCAGCGCAAGTGTCTAATCTGAAATGAAATGATAGTGTTTCGAATATTTTAAGATCTTTTTTATTTCTCGAAATAAAACTATACATTTTGTTAGACACCAATCGGTTCTGTATAAAACGGTATCGAGGCACTTAGATCGTAGATTAACTAGTTTGAAAGATATTTTGACTCTAATTTAGCAAAACTCTCTTATCGTATGAAAAATCGGGAAGGACAATGCAATACTCTTGCATTTACATACTTTTCCCTTGTCTTTCATATATTGTGGATGAAATTAATTGAAACTAAGCATTTTCAGATACCAGTACCCTAATGATTTTATGTAAAGAACTAAAAAGGGCATCGATTAATATATAAAAGATTTAGATTCTAAAATCTTAAAAACGTTGTTTCTGTAAATGCATCTAATTTTGTCTAATACATTTTCTTCTCTTCTATCGTTTCAGAGCTATAGCTTGTTCCAGTTGTCTGGGACACTCTACATATTGCTAAAGGTTTCAATAAATAAATGACTTAAAGTAGTGTATGTGCTGATTCGACATATTTAAGGGTTGTAAGTATACGTGTTCTATCACAAATTTACCAAAATATTTAAGTGATTTTGAGTGGTAGTATATACCATTTAGTTTCGTGCATATTAGCGTTATTGTTGTTTACAAAATGTAATTAATTTCTTATCTTCTTTGGTATCCAAGCCTGCTTGAGAAACTGTTTGACAAAATTGACAATAAACATTAAAAGTAGTCTTCCCTTATATTTCTCTCGAAGTAGTGAGTCTCTTGTGGAAGAGGAATATTTGCGTATTCCAAAGAATATTAATTTCAATAACAGACGTCGTTGGAGATTTAACGTCCTGGCTATCTACTTTTATTCCGAATAATTTTTCTAATGGCAGGAATTCTTTTAATCGGCAATGGACTTGTACTATTATGTGCTAGTAAATAAAGAGGTTGACCTTACGTCGAAAGGATTGCTTGTAGGATCTGTGTTGACGAGACATTTTTTACTCCCTTCTGTAAGTACTATAAACCTTTCCAGTCCCAGGCTTCTTCTTTAACACCCTGTATACATATAGGCATTTCGTCTGATATAAGTTTCCATATTAGTATTAAGACAAGATTTTTGATACTTTCTGATATAAGAACGAAAATATGTCTTATAATTAAACAATTACAAATTACTAATATTTAAAGAAAGTAGAAAGTTTTTAAACGTGCATATGACAAATATTTTAATTTGAATAGTGAAATTTGTTCGTTTCCACGGGAAAATTATATCATCGTGTACTTAAATTGCACAGAATTAGGCTGTTGCGCACCATATACTACTTAAAATATTCTTTTTATCGTAGAAATTAATTTATTAGAAGATCTCTAATATACTCGATACCCTTGTATAGAATTGGATTTATTTTTATGTTTCCTAATTTCGATTCCTATTGAATTATTAGGTCATCCCATAAGTTCGTGCCGTTTTTCGAGCGGTTATATATGTTAAGATTGTTTACATACCTTTCAGTTTCATGAAAAAATGTAATCCCTCTCTCGTTGTACAACTTCTTCCCATTTTTCTGGTAGGGCCATTATTCCGTCTCGATAAAAGTTCTCTTGTTTTTCTTTAAAATAATTTTCTAAGCTATTTTTGAGAATGTCAATATTTTCAAATTTTTTACCTACTAAAAAGTGTTGTAATGCTCTGAACAGGTGGTAATCAGATGGGGCAATGTCTGGGGAATATGGGAGGATGTGGTAAAATTTCCCAATTAAATTCAGACAATTTTTTTGTATCGCTTTTCGCGACATGCGGTCTAGCGTTGTCGTGATGGAAGATAACGTTGTTCCTATTCACTAAACCTGGTCGTTTTTCAGCTAGTGCTTCCCTTAATTTTTCTAACCGAGTGCAATATTTGTCTGAATTAATGGTCAAACTTCGTGATTTTTCAACAAGATCCCGAATTTTATCTTCGTCTGTCTGAGGAGGACGCCCGGAGCGTTCCTCGTCTTCTAAACAGAAATTCCCAGCTCTAAAACGTTGGAACTACTTCCTACAGGTGCGAGATGAAAGCGCATTTTCTCCGTAAACAGCACATATGTTTTTCGTGGCAATTGTTACAGAACTTCCTTTCCGAAATTCATATAACAAGAGATGTCGAAAATGGATACGCATTTCACTCATGATTTTGTACTGTTAGAAGTCACTGTGTTCACTATATTACGATCTTATACCCACGAAAATCTGCTCTAGCCTGTTCTCGATCAGCTAAGCTCAAGTGCATTGGTCCTTTATCGCCGTATGTTCATAAACTGACACATGAAATATATGCACAAAAGTCGGCACGAACTTATGGGATGACCTAATATAAAACATCGAACAGACAATTAGTTCGCTGTTTAAAATTTATCTACACAGTACACATCTATCAATGAAATAAAAGGTACAGGTATCGTATTAGTAAAATGGGCATTTACAATTAGTCAGTCTTTAATGCATCGATTTTCCATAGTTTATCGTTAAATAAATAGGAATTATAATGAATCTCATGCGTGCCAATAAATAATGCGATTGAGAAGGTATGTGCTTAGTGGTGTGTTACTGTTGAATTAGGTTTCTAAAGGTAAAGGATGGGATTTTTCATGGAACTGCAAGTGGTTTGCCTCGATCTATCATTGTAGTACGATGTGATTAATGATATAACATTCAACTGCCAGTCATTATAGCTGTACAGCCTGGTCTATTCTGAACGTCAATGTGCTTTGAATAATCGATGGACACGTTTTAGAGCATCGGTCACGAGTACAGTGCGAATACTAATGCCATTTCTAATCTTGTCTTATCGTTTCCTCTTTTAGTTTTGTGCAAAACGTATAATTCTAGAATTTAATTCAATATTTTGTTGTCCGGTGCGAAATTATTTAGCTTCTTTTTGTATCGTACATAACAAATTGTTTGTGTACTAAACTCGGCCGGAAACAATGATATTGTTCTAGAGTTTGGTCAGTTAATTAATTACGATTATCCTACTTATAATTGCGTATTAATTCACCAGCCATAACGATAACATTATCGGTTAGACGAAGTAACAGAAGAATCGATAGAAGAAGTTTTATTGCACAGACAGTTATTTTAACTTGACAATTTTAAGTCGTCCAAGAAAGTAATTCAGAAATTCGTTTCTTAATTTAGACTTTAATTGTTTGATAGACAGAGCTACACATTTTTAAGGTATTCATACTATTTGTACAGTGGAAGTTCAAATTATAGGAAATGAAACGCTGTGCTTACCGTAAAATGAACTCGATATTAGACAGTTGCATATGAAATGGTAAATCTCATAATTTTGTAAATTGATGACTAACATTACCGTTAAATAATATTTATTAAACGCCAATTTAAATCTTGAAGCTGTTTACAAAAGCCAAACACAAAAGGATCGTTGTATTATCGTTTCATTATAGGAAGTAGATTATGTACGGTGAAAAATTTAGTCAAACGTCAAAAGTAGGCCAAAAGATTGACAACGATAATTAATTAAAGTATTCATGTATTAAAACACTTTGATTCTAATGAATCGTAATTTGACCAATATATTTTCAAGAAAACTGTAAACGTAAGAAATCGGTTACTTCATACATAACAATCTAATAAAAACTGCGAGGTAAATAGAAATAAGGTTTCAGATCGACTTCAGATCAGAATCGTAAATAAATAATACATTGAAAGTTGTTATTTGATAGACATCACTTATTTTTATGCCTCCGTGCATTGTAATCAAGAATTATGATTTCAAGGCAAAATAAAACTGTGTTTGTATTTACATGAATTTAAAGGCAAAAGATTTGCAAAAAGTTTTGGCTGAGTTTGTTTTTCAATATCGTCAAACTATTTGACTGCGAACAGAGGACCTGACAGCTTCTGAAATTCAGAATTATGAAGACAAGTTTCATCATGACAAATAGTGGTGAGATTTTCAAGAATGACATATGAAAAATCGGATTTATTTATTATCGAATTCTTGGACAAGATTAAATCGATTTAGAAATTTCCAGACAAGATTAAAGAGAAGTACGGATCCTAAAATTAGAATTATTTTCTATATAACGAGCTCATTACTTTTTCTTTTAAATAAAAGTTCTATCCTTGATGTTAAAAGGTACTTTTCTACAATTCACACCGTTTCTAAGTTAACACTGTTCGAGGATTTCGAGTAAAAGCCGTGTCCAAAAGGAATTTCTTTCCGACATTTCGCCAGCTTAGCAGCTAGCTTCTTCAGGGTCTAAAAACGCACTGAAACCTTTTTAGACGTTTTAGACCCTGACGAAACTAGCTGCAAGTCGGAAAGAAATTCCTTTCAAACACAGTCTCTATGCGAAAGCATCGAACACTGCAGTTGTGCAGAAAAAAAACAAATTGACAAAATAATATTATACCTATTACAATATCCATTTCCACCATTAATACTCATAAATGCATAAATTAGTACGACGTTACCATTAATTTAGAACAGAGAAAAACAGAGATAATTGTGCAAGAAATGTAATCTTAAAACACATGACAATAAGCAAATCAATATTTCAATTTTAGAACATTCAAAATAGCAAAATTTATTTTTTTATTGATGCAAGATTTATTTTGTGTAGAAACATTTCTCTTCGCTTCATTTTATAGTAAGACAGTCACGTACGAACTAAAAAGTCGATTACTTGCTTCGTTTTAAGGCATTAAGGTTTACTTCATTCCGCCGATATAAAAAATGTAAATTAAAAAATAATGAAAATGAAAATTAAAGCTCGTAATGTACTATAGACACGTATATTTATGACTCGTAATGTACAAAAGCGTAAAAAACAATCCATGAGATTGTACAAAATGCCCCAAATTTAAACGATCAGACTGCACCAATATGTTCTGAGTAGAAATAAGAAAGAGATGGTGCGTAAATATAAGTCCACGAATGCTTTATTGCTATACTTTACTACATAGAAACAACGTTGATTTATGTTTCCCTTTCAAAACGCCACCCCCGTTTGGAATGCGAGCTTGACATCGTAGGGAAATTGAGTTTATCACTCTGCGAATTCCATGCTTATCTTGCTTTAGCTCAGTGAATGCACCATTAATCCTTCGTATTAGTTCTTGTCGGACATTGTACGATACACAATCGTGTTCACTGTTACCACAGATAAAAGTCTAACAATGTGTAAAATTCGTCTGTTGCATTTAGGTTTCACATTTTTGTTACAACTTTTCTATAAAGTGTCTCCGGACCTATGTTTATGTAACATTTTTTCTTATATCTCACAGAAATGTCGGTGAAGCTAGGTCATTTAAAACTGGGTTCCCTGTACACGTAGTAAACAATGTCGTGCAAACTCGACGTTTCTGCATGATTTATGTGGCTGGTGTGAATCGATTAGATGAAAGAAGCGTTTCTGTAGACAAACTATGTATTCGGATTCAACAGGTGGATATACCGTGAGGCACTGTCATACTGTCTTATTACCGCTCCACAGTAACAAGTCATATTACCATTCCATTAACAAAGCAGGGTGTTTTGTGTAACTGGAACTCAGGTCTGACTGACTTGACTCAGGAGCAACCTGTTGCAGCTCTTCTATGAAATAATATTACGTTTTCCGAGAAGCTCGCGTCTAAAGCTAAGTCCACACAGACTAACAATTGTCCGCAGACACGCGACACGGCCAATCTGCATTTGTCTTTCAACAGGTTTTTCCGCAGACTGCGTGAGACAATATTCAAGTCCTTTTTTTCTTTTTTTTTAAATTGTTTATTTGAACCAAGATACATTTTTGAGTACATTTTGTTATTCACAATAAACTATGAATTTTGATAATGATGTGATAGGCAAAGGTACCGATACGACGTAGCCATACTATGTTATGTGTCGGCGCTTTACATGATTTGTGTTTACTACATTCTTTGGGTTTAAGCCGCTGGGGAGCGGAGCGCAATATTCAAGTTCGGATGACGGATAATTGTCGGTAGATACGCGTCGTCCGGGCTAAGGTCTTGTAAAACGCGAATCCACGGCCAAGTATTTTGTTTCCCATTTTAATGGAAATTGGAATGGTGCTTTTTGATAACACGATATTTCCTACTGAGGCAACGAAAGGCGGAAGTAGAAAATTTGAAAATACACGCCGTTTGTCGAAATCACCGCAAAGTCACCATCTTTTCGTGAATATGTCGCAAAGAATTGTTCGGGATTCACATACCTAAGGTCAACCTCATTTTTCTTAATGGAATTATACATTTTTTAATGCATTAATCAATCTATCATGACATTCCTGGTGAAATATTATTAACCTATATATTTATATGGGAAAACTATCGCTGAATAAAGATATTTTTAGAAGGATTGAAAATATTAACAACAAAACATACATGTAGCATTTTATGGTAGAAAATGTTTTCGTCATTGTAATATTAATTATTTATATTTATATGATATCCGGCTCCGGAAGTGGATATGTGTATTTGTTGTTAAAAAGTTTAAAGTGCTCTTCGAGTACTTGATAGTATTTACGTTGCTTGCTTTACAAGTATTTATGTTGCTTACACGTCTCACATAACCGTCTTGCAACCAGTGTTTGTAATTAAAGAAGCGTACAGTTTCATTCAGAAAATATGCAAAAATGACTAATTTAATAAATCATTAAACAGTTTTTCAGCGTGAATTTTTACTCGATACGTATGATTAATTCATTATTTCACGAGCATGATAGATTACGTGTGCAACAGCAGATTGCATATTTTAGTCGATATGGAGATTTTAATGTCACGTCATGCATGCACGAGCGTAACCTTATCGCAAACGTTCAGGTTACTTAGTGAAATGTTAGCAGGAAGTAGTATTTCACGCATGAAACACGCTTTCTAACCTTTCAACTGATGCACGCGTTACACGTGGCACGCGTTACAAAATTTAACTTGCGAATGATAACCTTAATTGAGATCTCGATCTAATTCCGATTGGATAATGTAAACTTTGAAATTTAATGTTATTTCAATCTTTCGCTAACACTCTTCTGAAGTTAGTACATATTCTGCCATTCGACTGAACAAATAATTTCTATTGGAAATAAATTATTCGTTCCTTAAATGTTTTGATTTTGTCTTGCTAACAATGTTATTTACAATAGACTATTATTTATACATATAGTTTTAGTTTATTAGTACAAATTTAGAATTTTGACATTCAATACTTCTCTAAACATTTGTATACGAATGATATTAATTGTAAGTAAAATATCTAATAATTAAACAAGAATATATAATGCAAACTGTACTTTCTAAATTATCCCGTTAATATCGGTACACCTCCCAAATTTTCACTATTTTCTATTGCTTAAGAAATGAGAAATATTTCTAGTTTAATCGTACTGGTCATTACATGATACAGAGTTCTAAATACTTATGCTTTGTTCAAAGTACAAAATCAAACGTTCTATTGTAGAAAATCGTGTAGAATATATCTAAACCAAAATAATATGCTTTAATAATTATTATTAATGTGGTTTAAATTTCACACTTAAATATACCGTAGGACAGGAAATAATGATTTATATTATATGGTGGATTTTTATACAGATTCATATTTTTATAAACGCAACTGAAAAATAAAACTTAAATACAGATTTGTTTTGCTTTTATGTTTATTTGTTTCGTGCATGATATTAAAACAGGATAATTCGATATTTTCGTCTGGTTAAACACTGTTATCAATTTATCGCTCAGCAATAGCAATAAAAGTAAACATTTAAAGATTAATAATTTGGATTTCATCGTGAAATAAATAGGAAAAGACAGTGAAAGTGAACAAATATTTGTTTTCGGGCAGAAAAATTGCAGATTTATTATTTATGAATAATTACAAAATAAAACAAAGGTTAATAGGAACAACTGTTCTGTATATCGTAATAATTATGTATTTATATTTACTCTACATGTATTCCATTCTTCTTCAAAATACACATTCATATGCAAATATCTGTTACATGGTATGTATGTACGTGTAATACGTACTTACCACGCTATATTCATGAGTTATAACCGATTATTAAGGATAGATGCTGTTGCAACATTGTATTTACAAATTCTAAATACGTAACCATAGATGCATAATGCGTAGTGGTAGTGATTTAAAAGTAGAGCTTCAACTGGTTAATCAGGGATTACATGCTACATTAACTACGTATTAGCTACGTGGTTGTAGCTGTTGTAAGATATTTATGGAAGGCATTAATATAATTACAAGACAATTTATCGCGGACGTTATAACTGTTATAACACGTATTTTTTTTATAAACTTATGGTATAAGAAATGATATCTTTAATCAAAAAATTTTGGTTACGAATAACCATTATGAGCGATTATATTTTTTTTATTATCAGTAATCATTCTCGATGACGGAAATTTTAGTTTGGTTACAAATAACCAGTATTGATGACAAAAATATTTTCTGGTTACATTCGACTATTGTCGATTGTTATTAACATTACAAATAATCGGTACATATATATATGGAACAAAGAATAAAATAAAAGATATTGTAGTATAATATTTTCATCAACATTTGTATTAATATATTAATTATTAGTAATGTTAATAACAATAGTCGAATGTAACCAATCAAATTTTTCGCCTTCGATAATGATTACTGGTAACCAAAAAAATTCTAATCATTCATAATGGTTATTCATAATCAAAATCATGAAAAATTAAGATTTTTTAATCATTTTATTTTTTCAGAAATTTCCATTTAAATAAAAGTTAGTTTTTACTCAGTGCCTTTTTTCGTTAAATGTTTAAAATGATATTATTTTGGATCTCTGATTTATTTTTCATCTTTTCGTAGGCCGACCTGTAAACGACGGTTAAAGGCTAAATTTGTTAGCCTGTTAGTAGAGTGTCTCGATGCAACTTGATATTTTTTATAAAAAGCTATCAACCCATTTATATAAAAAAATTATTAATTTGAAATATCGTAATTCACATGTTTTTTTACACATTCGTTTATAAAAAAAAAACTAACCACAATGTGCCTTTTCTGAAACCATTCAACTTTGATACGTAACGTCTTTCGCTAGAGATAATATTGACGTATCTAAATCAAAATGATAATATCAGGTACGTCATTCTATACATATATAATGCTATCAGACCAATATAGCAAACGATGGTTGCATGCTCGCAAAGCATCATATATTTACTATCAAAGGATATTTTCTTCTTCAACAATGTCTACAGGTTTCGGTATTACGCAGCAACTTCTTCCCAGATGAACGATCTTTTGAAAAAATACAAAAGTAACGCGTAACAAGCAAGCAAATCGGCCCCTTTTTTAAATTCTTAAACCATTCAAATCCATAAAATTTAATAAAATGAAATTATTGGATAAAAGCAAATGCTCTCCTATTTTTTAGTACCAAATGGAAATTTTTGGAGCGTTGTTAACATTCATGAAATATTCAATATTCATATTTTGCGAAAACAATTTCATATACTAGACGAGAAGTATTTACCACTGCTATCATCCAGTAGATATGTACTTCAGACTCGAAAAAGGAATTTAATCTATTCGGTAGTATTGTTTTGTTTGTTATTATCATTACTATTTTTTTATTATTGTACACACCAGAAATTTTTACGATTGTCTTTCGTGAATAGTGCAATGCAGTACATCGAATCTTTAACTCTGTTGTAAATACTTAAAACAAAAATACACAAAGACAAATTTTGCCCTTAAAAGTATATACAGGGTGGTTGATAACTGGTGGTACAAGCGGAAAGGGGGTGATTCTACGCGAAAAAAGAAGTCGAAAATATAGAATAAAAATTTCTTTTTTAATTTTTTTTTTCTTTTTTAAATTTTTCCATCGAGACAACGATCTACAGTGAGATCCGTACCGAGCGAAAATTCAAAGTCGATTTTCTCGAAAACAAAGCCTCAAACGAAAGATTTTTACCAGTTACCAACCACCCTGTACATTTACGTTTCTATTTTGAAATTTATTTTGCTATACGTCTTTCTATTGAATATTTTAGAAACTCAAGTTGAAGATATGACCTTGTATATTATATTATCATAATAATAATACAAATTTTTTACTTTAACATAAAGAAGAACAGAAACAAAATAAAGTGAACTTTCATGTAAGATATGTCTTGTAGTTACTGATACAACCACAAAGAGAGTAATTTTAGATGAAAAATAAACTGAAAGTATTTCAGATTACCTAAATAAAGTGCTTTATAAGCTGCTTTCTTAGAAACCACTAAACACATCGACCTACATTTTTTTTAAATTAGCTAATTCGGGAAGACTTATTTATTAATATACAACCAATTTTTTTGGACAACTGCTAGGAGAAAGAAAACACCTTATTCTTTTAAATAGGAAGCAGTGTTAATTTTTTGTTGCTCAAGTTTCTTCTATAAAACTGACAAAACATTTACTTGAATCATTTGTTTTTCACTATGTCATTTTTCACTATAATTAAAGATTATAGCAGAAAGTTAAAGTCAATCATACTAAATAAGCTTAGAGATAAGTATTGCGAGCTACAATAGTTTAATTTTCTTTATAAATCAAGAGCAAAACATAGCAAATCGTCATCAATTAACGTATTCGATTATGATGACGTTAAGCATACGTCAATGTCTATCAACTAAATTGTTTTTTTATGAGTTGAATCTAATTTTGTTTTCTATAAGATTAAAACAATGTTTCAGCTAAATAAAGCACGTGCTTTGAATATTACAATACGCGTATTTCAATATGCTACATAAATCTTGTTTCAGAAATTCAATTACAATTACACTATTTTCGCATTTACCTCCATCAGTATAAAGGTATTACGTCAAGTTCTGAAAAAATTCTTTGGTATATATGCAATACACATTAATTATATATTAATATGATAGAGACATTACTAAAATATAAATTACAAGCAAATCTTACATTATGTAAAAACAGGCTCAAGAACGTACTTGTGTACTTTTACACATTACCTCCCCGTGAAAGACTTTTGGATCCGTCACTGACGTCCATAGAACTTAATATGATCATTCGCAGGATGAGGATAAAAAAGACACCTTTTTTGTGATAATAGAATGGTTGCTATGACGATCGAAACGGCTACAATTAATTGATTTTTTAAAGTGTGACGATGAAGTAAGAACTCGTTAACCTTTTCACACGTTTCTGCATATGTCACGAAATGTATTATTCATCAACGGAAGTAATATCCACGTGCAAAGATCATGCGAGTCTCTGTTTTCTACATACATGCAGTGGCTCCCACTAATCCCAAGCGACTTCAGTCTTTTTTTTTGCATCGCAATTGGTCAGAATCACGAAGAAAAACGCAAAGGTCACTTTTATAACTATTTTATCTAGACTTTAGGTTAAGAATCTCTAGATTTTGGAACAAAGGTCGTAGGAAAAGTGAAAAGATTTTCGCCATTTTTAACTGTTTGCGGTTCACAGCTACGTTAATCGATTTCGATGCAACTTGCAGCATGCGACTGTCTGGTATAAACGTTCAGACTGCGTTGCTTAAATTTTCATTGGGTTGCTTAAAATTTCCGGCCCAGATAAAAGAGGTTGTAAAATATGACGTTTATTTCGTTTTTCGCGATTCCAGCCTATTGCAATTTTTTCAAAAAAATTTTTTATACGTCGTTTAATAAGCTAACTCGTCAAACTTCTCAAAAGAAAAAGGCTCAAATCGTTTGGTTCTGTTTTTAAAAAGTTATTCTATTTTAAATAGTGTTCAATTACCAATGTTCATAAGTATCTGTCCGTTCAGGGAGACGAAATAAAAAGAGAAAAACAAACCAAGTGCGGGTAAGATGAAATGATGACGACATGTTTCCGACACGAACGACGAATTACTGTTTTTGAGAAATGTTTCGTACGTTGTTACCACTTCTTGTTACTCTTTCTATTTGCGAAATCGGAGATAGTGGCCTAGAAATTAGTTTATGGAGTTTCTTACGCTATGTAAGTAAAATACTATGTCTAAACTCGCAAGAGTAAAAGTGTTGCTTTACGAAGCGCTCAGCACAATTACCGCTGCAAAGTGGAAAAATTGTGTTAAGCTCGTCGTCACACAAATTAATTATTAATGTAAATGGCAATGATAGTAGTTGAGATCTTAGTGCGAAATCATCATAAAGTTTTTAAAAAGCACTCCATATACTGTACATATTACTTTGTTGTATTAATAATACAACATTGTATTATATTATGTGACTGTATAATATTTATTTATTTATTTATACTATATTGTCATTGTGTTACTTTTCATTACTTAATTATGCCCATTTCATACCATTCTGTCGAGGAAGAAAGTACACAGTGTCCGAAAGAACTCGTAATTGTTAAACTTTGTGAGACTATTTCGTTACTTGACGAGATCGTTGTCCTCAAATTCGTCAATACCTAGATTATAAGTAAGATTAAGGAGATTTTTCTAACTTGAATGAAAAACCTTACATCGATAATGCAAGTACAATTAAATAGTAAAATACGTTACTGTTACGTCTTTGGACGAGTAAATTTACAGTCTACTTGTTTCATTGGTAACAGCTGTTCTTAATTATATTAATTTAACAGTAATTTGTATGCAAATGGTGAAATTAAAAAATTCAGTTACAAATCAACCACGACTGATCAAACACTTCTAAACGGGTAATATATACATATACAATGATTCCCGATAAGCAGGTATAACTTTTAGGTTTCGTGGCATGCTAACGTCAAGAAATTTTCAATTTTCTGCAACTTATAACTTTAAAGAGATTATTCTCTGCTACGGTTCACTGAGCAGTGTGGTACAGAAATTTTCAGTTACGTAAGACGATAAATGGAGACAAGATTGTATAAAATATTTTATACATCTATCGTTAAATTAATAAATATCTATCGAATATATATAAAGTTCAATACTAAGATAATTCAGGGATCGATTCTGAAAATCTGAAAATCGAGTTTTATTGTAACAATACTTAAATAAAATACAGTGGTAAATAACAATTAATGATAATTAATAACAATAAATAATAATAAATAACAAAGCTTTGTACAAGGTCTACCTGAAAATCGAGAATCGATTTTCCACGTCCTAAACTACCACTCTTCCTCTGTCAATCTTCAATACTTTAAATAATACTTTCTTTCTTATGATCGTGTCTATTTCTAACGCTCGAAATCCTTCTTCTTCCCTAACCGGCTGTCTGTGAAATGACTGTTTGGCAAATCGGTTGTCCGCAACAACAAATAAGGTCACACTTCTCGTTAAACAGAGAAAGTCCCTTTGTTTATCCACGTTTGAACTCTTAGGGAGTTTACATATATACAACGTTTGAGAGGCTTGCAACAGAAACGATCCCCTGGTCAAATTTTTCAATGTTTAAATAATAACGTATTCTAGTAATCAGAGACGAGGTTCACAATATGACATAATTCCATAAAAACAATCTTTGTTAAAGTTGTTCCTCGTCAAATTATTCTTTGTCAAATGAGCATAGTTTTTCCTGTTAGGCAGTACACATAATATAATTATTCTGGAATATCTATTGCATTACTCATTGATTTGCTTCATTAATTATTTATTGCCTTGTTAATCAGTAACTGAGAAATCGACAATATTTATATAATAGAAGCATAAAGAATAAGGGTAAATTATTTACTACATCAATTTAATTTGGAAAGATTATATTAATTCCCGATAAAATCTACAGCCATCGTGTAACACAAATATCTTTTAAATAAAAATTGAAATCTGCGGATTAAAGTTCAAGGTACTAGAATATTTTTTATTTTACTTGAGAAAAAAGAAAGTGAAAAGAATAGTCGCTTTTAACTTACATTTTGAAAGTCCTGAAAAAATGAGAAATTTTTTATTTTAATGAAAAATCTTATTAACACATTTTATTACTTACTTAAAAATTATCTTTGAACTGAGCCCTATTACGTTGCGATAAACAGAATTGATTAGGTCGCAAATTAGTAAATAGTGGGAAAAAATGTGTGTTTTCTTAAATCGTTTGTAACATTAGTTAAAGTTGTCGTAGAATATCGAGACTCCGTGATAACGAAGTACTAATCATATTAAAATAGTATGTCAAGTCTCGAATCGATCAGTTTCTTAGTCTTTGCACAATCAATTTGAACACTAGCGAAATGGAAAATTTGAAATTTCCCATAAAAATGTATGAGCTTATCTCAGTTTATCCTCCGAGCCTGTACGCTTTCTGAAAGACCTATATTTTGAAATTCAAGTGAAAAAAAATTGTTTCATTCAAACGCTCGACCAAAATACAGCGACAATCAGTTTTTTCTTAGTTGTAAAATGCAATAACTTCCGCATTTATCATGCTACCGTAATGGAACTTGTTTCTATCGATTTCCGGGATTTGTGCTCGTAATTTAAAAAAGAAAGACGTTTCTCTAAAACTAATTGCCCTCAAGATAAGTCCTGTTCTCCAAAAAATCGTCAACGACAGGCGTGTGAATTTTTTCTCGTATTGATTTTGATGTCCATAAAGAACAAAAAAAGCGTTTACAGAGTTGTTCCATTTTCACAGCGGGCAGTCAGAAGGCTCCAGCACAGTTGGCGAGACCATTGAGAATCCCGCGCGCTGTTTCTGTCTCGATCGCGCGAAAACTGTAATATCTGACGGCATAAATGACTTTAACTCGATATTTATAGTACCTAGACAAATTTTTTTTTTAATTTCGTGCAACTTAAAAAAAGAAAACAAATAGTAAAAACTATTTTCTTATTCAACGTTATTGAAGAACTGAAAATAAGCAACAAATTCTTTTCGTTTTCTTTGCCTTATCGTTATTGTCAAAAAGTAAATTTATATCCGCTACTTTTTTAATTAATCCTTTTTTTAAACTTTTAATTTTTTATTACTATGTTATGTTATTGGATTATATCATTATTTAGTCAAATTTCATTCAGAGGTTAATGTTTAAAATGTTCCGTAAGTGTAAAATAAATAAACCGCGTTTTGTGTCATTTTTCTGTTATTATATATATGTCACTTATATATTATTATTCTCTCTTATATCTGTAACACTTTCCATACGCTTTCTTCGCAGAATTTAATTTTCAAGTTTTTAAATATTTAAAAATTCGTCAAAGGTAAGTACCTGTAAGACTCACATAAAAATAAGAATACAATCGAAAAACTAAAAATTATGTTCTTAATAATTTAAGTTTAAATGACATTACATGTATAAGATTATTTTATTGATGTATTAGACAGAGAAAACATTTGAAAGATATAAGTTTGTATAGTGCGATTATTTAAAAACGAATCTTTAATTTAAAAGTAGCAGAGATAAATAACAACATTGAAGGTATAACTTATTATTCACGGCAATATGACTTTGCGACAATAAATGTTTTTTTTTTTACAATAACGATAAGTGAAGAGAAAAGATACATAATGCTCGGTGTTTATTTCCAGCGTTTGAAAATAATGCTAAACAAGAAAATAGATATTACCAACTGTTTTCTTTTTCGAGTAACTCCGAATTAAAAACTGAATTTGTCTATCGAGTTAATGTTATTTTTCCGCCAGATACAGTTTTCGCGCGATCGAGTCAGAAACTGCGCACGGAACTCTCAATGGCTTTGCCCACTGCGCTGGACTCCTTTGACCGCTCGCTGCGAAAATGGAACAACTCTGTAAACGCTTTTTTTGTTCTTTATGGGCATTCGATCAATACGAAAAATCCTTTTACAACATAAACGATAAATTTTAAAACAACACATATCACATCTGTTAATGTGTAACAGTTTAGCTTTTTTGAGTTTTGAAAAAAGGAATTATCTTGCAGCCAATTGGTGCTAGAGAAACGTTTTTTCTTTTAAATTGCGTGAAATGATCCGAGAAGTCGATAAAAGTAAGTTCCGCTACAGTAGGATAAGAAATACGAAAGTTATTTCATTTTACAACTAAGCAAAACTGATTATCGCTATATTTTGGCCAAGCGTTCGAATGAAACAATTTTTTTTCACTTGAATATCAAAATATAGGTCCTGCAGAAAGCGTACAAGCTCGGAGAATAAACTGAGATAAGCTCATACATTTTTATTGGAAATTTCATACTTTCCATTTCGCTAGTGTACAAATTTATTGTGCAAAAACTAAGAAACTGATCGATTCGAGACTTGACTTACTATTTTAGTATGTTTAATACTTTGTTATCACAGAGCCTCGATATTCTACGATAACTTTAACTAATGTTACAAACAATTTAAAAAAAAAACGAACTTTTTCCCACTGTTTACTAATTTGCGACCTAATCAATTCTGTTTATCCTAACGAAATAGAGCTCATTTCAAAGGTAACTTTTATACTAACTACCACTTTCTACTGTAACTTCTTCGCGTACGATAAATAGGTTTTAAGATATAAAGCAAAATGTGAAAAAAAAGTTATGTGCTTTCGTTTAATCGATACTTTGTTTATGAAGCCGCGAAGAAAAATTGTTTCAAAGTCGCTTATTTTGTTCTAAATATCGTTCTGAATCAGATTATGCAGAAACATTTCTACTATCAGTTTGTTACTAAAAAAATGTTAATTCTACTGGACCAGAAGATCAACTGTGCAACCTTCTCGTCATATATCTTGGGTTATTCTAAGCGGCATACTTTTCATGTAAAGTGCGATTAAATTGCAAAAATATCATACGTTAACTTTTTAAGGGTCGCTATAGAGCAGAGACTTTTCCATTACAAAGTCGTTTTAAAACGAATGCCGTAAGGATTTTTTAAACTTGGTAGAGTCGTTTGAATAGGAAAAATTTGAAAGAAAAAATAGTAACTTCAGTTTCCCACTCCGTTTTGCGAGAAAAAGAGAAGAATTAAGTTCAAGGGTGTCAAAGTACTTCGTGCTTTAAAATGAGTGCAGGTAGATTGTTGTACAATTTTTCTCGCAAAGTTAAAGTAGTTCAAATATATCGGCATTGTTTCGGTTAAAATTTAGTGACCCTTCAATTTTGTGACGTAATGTACGATATATGAAAGAAAGATAAAATATTTGTGTTTACAAATAAGAAAATCGAAGAGTGGGTAACAAAATTCGAATCATATAAATATACCAATGAGAAATAACGAATAACATCCTTAAACTACGCATATTTGTATTTTTGTCGCCACCACACACTTGTAGTTTCTTAGGTTATTCGATAATTTTATTTATGAAATCATTCTCTTATGTAATTTTATATTTTACATTTGTATTTTCTTCAATGATCTCTAGCATTATATATTTTATTGTTAATATTTTTTACAATTAAACATTCAATTAGAATATTTAAATGCTGCAATTTTGGTAGCTTTGAATTAGATTGTGAATGAAGCAATAAAATATATGCAGATATCCTCTATAGAACATGGTAATTAGGTTGCGAAAAAGATCGCGTCATGCATGCGTCGTGTTATGCAAATCCGTTTATACTATTCGCTATACTATCCGCTATACTAAACGAAGAAGGAAGTTCTAAAGACTAACAAGAGTATAGATACTATTTTCTTTTCATAGCTAAGAGAAATATATTTATTCAAAGAAACAATATTCTATTTATGTTAGTTCTAAAAAATATTATCGACTTTTTATTACGAAAGTTCCAAATTGCTTCTTTCAGCACAAACTAAAAATGAATTAAAAATTTCAATATTCCAAATACCGTACTCAAATCTGAAATCACACACACACACGCACGCACAAAAATAACTGTTAGCACAAATAGCGTTAAAAATCGTTAACATAGGTGTATTAAAAATTCTTTTCTTACTAATGGTTTTTATTTAACTTATTTTTCTGTTTGTTTGTCTGCTGGCTGGAATTTTATGAGGGAAATACTCGAAATTTGGAACATATGCTCATTTCCAGTGACGATATAATATAATTAAAAAAACTCTTTCTTGGAACTAATTGTTTGGTTAGTTGAGGTGAAACCTGAAAAAATGTTTCTATCAATACAATCAACAAATCAATACAATGAGGTTCTATGTATATGGTTGAATGACAATTAAGGACTAAAGAGTAATTAAAGATTAAAAAAAATAAAATGCATAAACTAAAAAAGCTTAAAAAAGATGGTTTTTACTTAAAAATGGACTGCAATAGAGAAAATAATTTACTTAATCATGTATCGTTAAGTAATTGAATGTAATGATATTATGTATATAATGTTATTCTTATTACTAAAAATAAGATCCTTGCAAACTCATATTAATTTAGTGTCAAAGTTTCATTTGATTAGATAAATCTTGGATTCATGGTTTGAGTCAAGTATTCTTCCATTTTTACCTCATAATCATTAGAGAATTACCTTTGCCGGATTCATTAAAAATTTCTTCACTCAAAAAGTTGAAATTTTTTATTTTTAGTAATGTGGCGGCACTCGACCACGGAAATTTCCAACGGCTTCGCGACACAAAACGCTATACCTTCAAAGCGTAAGGCCGACAGGCCTAATGTACCATCGATATCCCTACGGTTCTTTCGCCGAATACTCGGAAGAATGCATACGCGGCAACCGTCGCGGACTTCTAATAAACGCGCGCGTAGTGCGGATATCGACGGACAACAAAGGAAAGAATCTGGTTTTGAACCAAAAGATTCATTCTGCCCTGAGCTGCGAAGTGCGAAAGGTTAAGCGAAGCAAACATAATTAGACAAACGGGTTATTGACTCTTGATAGTTCAGTGTGAATCGTTATTTGTTATTAATCGTTAATCGTTGTTAATCGTTAACCGTTGTTAATCGTTGATCGTTGTTAATCGTTAATCGTGGTTAATCGTTATTTGTTGTTAATTGCTAAGAATTTAATAAACGTTATTGTTGAAAATCAAGAGTATTTCTTGTGGACACCTTCACCGACGATCACCTCAGTAATATAAATTCATTTGAGTGATATTCTATTACTCGATTACCGCACGTGCTCATCATATACAGATTTATCTGTATATTATTATTAACCTGATTAAAAAAATTATTTTTTTCTCCTTAGTACATTTTTAAATGGAAACCATTTCTTTTGTTTTTTTATTTATATATGTTGCTTAAAAAAGGAATACACGTACACTCAATGTTGAATGTTTCGTGAATTAATACTGTAATGTCATGCCACAATAAATATTGTAATTATCTAATGCCATTCGAACGGAAGGACCAGGTTCTAAAAAAGACTAGAGACAGATGGCGAAATAAGGAAAGTCAAGAGAGTTTGGCATTAAAAAAGAGAAAAAAGGGAAGGAGGAAAGAAGTATATTCCAGAAAGGAAAAGAAATGCAATACAAAGGAGCCGAGCATGAACTTCTCAGAGAGGACACGATGTTCCTAGAACTCTCAGCTACATGGCCCTCTTCAGGCGCGGCTTCACGGTTCAGTTAACTTCTGCCAGCTCTTATTACGAGTCTGACGCTTCGGTCTCTGTAGAAGCTTTACCTCGAACTTTCTACAGCTGCTCTTCTTCCTCTTACCATCGGACTCTATGGCTCTTCTCTTCCATCCTCGCTACTTTTCTCGTCCGTCGAGCTTCTTTCGATTATAGCATCGTTTTGATACTAACCACCTTTTTCCTGATTATCATCAAATTGTAAAGCTCGATGTACGAAGCAATTAATATTTCCTTCTTTATTAATTTTAATTCGTTTTTTGTAATATAACAAAAAAGCCTTGCTAATTGTAAAATTTATTGGGAGTCAGATTACTTTAGTCATTTATCTGTATTTTCATTACATGTTATCTAGTCAACCAGCATGCTTTGTATAATAGTTTGTTGCATATGTTACAAAGAAATGTTATCATTATAAATAGATTCTAGTAGTTTTCCTTCCTTCTATCATGAATACCTGTAACTAAAATAACACTAATTTAATTGCTTTTTTCAATAGTTTCAACATGCAAAATAGTACTTTATATTTTACTATATATTGAATTAAATTTCCTTTAGCGTGTGCACTTCCCTTTTTATTCCGCTACTTAATGTAATAGCAAATATTTAGTATTAGTAACGATTATTTAACTTTTGAAACACAATCACTTTGTCATAGAAAACGCAATATAAATAATTTAAATTACCATTTTCATAATAGTTTGAATACAAATATTATTTTGCCATAAATATGTGTACTTTTTGTCATTAAGATGAATATTTTTTTACAAGGATCGTTGTAAAGTACATGGCATCCAGATTGCGTTTAGCATTTACATAATTAGATTATTTTTCCGATACTATCTACTTTGTACTTTTTCTAATGCAGGATATGTCGGTATTCATCTGGAAAAATGATACTATATAGTATCAACTATCAACTATAGTAATTCAACTATGATACCTGATGTATACGCAATAGTATGCTATTTCCAGAAATATTTACATTATAATGTTGTAAATGTCAAAGTAATAACTTATTATAAAACTGATTGATTTGACGCAATTAAATAAAACATTAATATAGAATAGATTGGCAGAGAATAATTTTTGAATTTTGTATGAAATTAGGAGAAGAAAAAAGACATACCATGTGTCTATCTTATCACACATAAAGTCGACACTTTTTGATGTCACCGTGATCAATATAAAGTCCGACTGAGGAACCTCGACGTATTGAGTTGGCAACTGAGTGATTGCGGATTTTGTCAATACCACCTCATGAAAAAATTCGCAATCACTTAGTTGCCAACCGAATACATTAAATAACGCTAATGCGACGATCTTGTTAAAAAATGCTTGATATTTCAAAAGTGTTTTATTCAAAATACAAATTTACGTAGCGTTTTAAAAATGTCTACCTTCCATAATCAATGCTTGGTAAAAAATATGTAATAAAAAATACAGACTTAAAAATTTGAACCTTGTATTTATAGGATGTTTCAGTGCCATTTCAAGGCTATACAAATACCAGCATTATAATCCCCCACCCCCCTCTCGATGTCGTACAGCTATTATGTGAACCATTTTGTCGTATTTTATATATTTTTCGAGATATTTAGTTGCATACAGATAAAACGGACGCACTTGCATATCCTTTATTGTCATTTCATTGCAAGCACATTCAACCTATTAAATGAGTTATTGCTTAATTACAAACTCTTCAGGTAACACAAAGAGTTGCGATAAGTTCTCGATTTAATTCTCTCATTTGTTATACAGTTATGTTGCATACACATAGAATTCTCCTGTAACTTGTTTTGCTTCGCTCTAGTCAAATTCTTCCAAGTTAGAAAATTATCTCTTAATATAAGTCCTTTTCTGTTCATCCCCCAAAAAATATTATGTGAAAACAATATGTATTACTATAATATATAAAAAAGACAAATATAAGACACGGTTATATGTGGGTATATGTAGAGAGCATTATATCTTATATAGAAATCTTAGTACATCCTCCTATTTAATTTTGATATTATGCACCATATAGACCATCAATTTGTTATTCTTAGTTTTCATTTTATTTTGACGCACAAACCTCCTAATGATTTTCCGCGAAACGATGAACGAGACATGGAGCAAGATAAACTCGGTCCAAGAAGAATTGGAAGAACTAGACAAGGGAGAAAACGCGCATGTAGAATCTCTGATACACGAATATCACACTATTAAATCACGATTAATGAACCTCATTGACAACCAACAACCATCGACCCCGTCGACACGTATAAACCTTCTAACTGGTGAATCATTCATAACCTCGAATCCGATAGCGGTCAAATTACCAGAGCTTCGGCTCCCCACTTTTGACGGAAACTTAGAGAAATGGAGTACGTTTCATGACACCTTTTCTTCAACAATAGATGAGAACCCCAGCCACAGGGACATACAAAAATTTAATCGCCTAGATGCGTTACCCCTTAACAATACAAATTACAATTAAGCTATAACCCTTCTCAAAGAAAGTTTCGAATGCCCATGAGAAACCGCTGGCGATATTGAAAAGATATATCGGCAATTCCTCGTACGACCAGAGGACCGAAAATATCAAAGGATATTATGGCGCAGCGCGAGTGGAGAAACCGAAACGTATCAACTCAACACAGTAACGTTCGGTTTATCCGCAGCTACGTATCTAGCCATTCGGTGCTCCAAGCAATTGGCAGAAGACGAGGGACATCGATTTCCGCGAGCAACGCAGATACTGCAGCGGAATTTCTACGTCGACGACGCTCTCACCGGAGCTGAGACGAAGAACGAAGACCTTACACTTAGATCAGAACTCGCCGAGTTACTAGTTGGTTTAAACATCCGGAAATAGACATCAAACGACAAGGAATTATTACAAGGACTCTCCGCAGAGGAAACAAACCACCAACAACACTTGAGCGATTCGCAAACATTGAAAACGCTAGGTGTATTTTGGAACTCATCCGACGATTCCATTCTTTTCTCGGGCGAGGCTGACCTCGTGGTCATGGGTCTGAGACCCACCCTCTCCCGAGTCACGAAACGAATCATCAGATCGGAGATCGCCAAAATCTACGACCTGTTAGGTTTGCTCGTGCCGGTAATCGTTCGGGCCAAGAGTGGAACAGATACTACGCCCAGTTACCACTGTTAAACAACATCAGATTCAAACGCAAAACAATAATTAAATCCGCGACGGAGATTGAAATGCATGGCTTCTGCGATGCCAGCGAGAAGGCTTACGGGGCCTGTGTTTATCTCCGAACCACCAACCCCGATGGCCGTGTCTGGGTACAACTGTTAGCCGCAAAATCAAAAGTCGCCCCGCTCGAATCCCAAACCATCCCTCGGTTCGAACTGAGCGGAGCACTCCTTGTTTCGACCACTCGCGGAGAGACGCGATCGCGAGGAAGCACGCCAACGGGAGTCGTAAATTCCCGTTACGATTAGAGATAATCGACGCCACGAAATGATCGATCCCCTATTTCGGTTAGGTAAATAGAGGTGGTTTGATTGAATGTGACACTGATATAACAAGTTATAAAACACTGTTTATTCCAACAACTTTGTGAAGATGATAGTTACGCTGTTGCGTGTGTATAAGATAAATAATTGATCTTCGGGTGTAGACCGGTCGAAGGATGTTGACTGTATGAACGATGGAAAATCAGTCCCATTCGGTGATGATGCTGTAGCGGAGGAAAGCTAAGGATGGGTGTATCTAGTGCACGGGACCATCGAATTTGTTGGTGACGATTTGGCTGAGAGGGTGAGGGAAATAGGCTTCGTTGTTAATTGGTTCTTTGCTATGCTGGTGGGTGAAGAAGGATGCTAACCGCCCTCGAGAGAGAGTCGCTAGTGGGAGACCTGATACGTGAGGAAAGGCGACTTTCCCGTGTCAACCCGTGGTGGACAATAAACTTTAGGAAACAATTGAGCGAAAGAATATCTGCTCGGTCTGAAGGACTTTGACTAGGAAATTCCTGAGATTTATGGAGGGTACTTGAGGCTATTGAGGGTACGCAGTAAGGATCCGAAGACATCTGGCTGCCATCTTGCCCGCGGTGTGTGGCCTGGTTTAGGTAGAGTGTTGCGCGACGCAACAGTCAGGCCGCATGACGTAACACTCCTCCTTACGTCCCTGATATCGACAATACAGCAGGCCCTATTACACAATACTACTCGAACTATCTATTGGACCGATTCCACCATCGTGCTCCACTAGATAAATACATCACCTCATTTGCTCAAAACATTTGTCGCTAACAGAGTCTACGAAATCCAAACAAAAACCAGAATCCGCGATTGGCGCCACGTTCCCACCAACGACAATCCCGCGGATCTAATATCGCGAGGCCAAACGCACGAAGAGTTTCTACGCCCGACCATTTGGAAACACGGTCCTGAATGGTTCCACCAGTCGGAAGACTATTGGCCGACATGGACATTAATACCGCAAATCGAATTATCGGAACAGAAAAGGGTGATTTGTCTGTCCGCGACTCTCGCCGATTACAGCTTGTTACAAAAATACTTGCAGAGGAATGGTCTTTATTGATTCGCGAATAAATCTAACAAGTTATTCGTGTACACAGTTAGTTATTTTATTGATATGATGAATCACAACGCACAAGTCACGGTACAATGTATTTCCGAAAATAAATACGCGGTGTTACTCTAAGAAATTTCGTAGACACTCTAATGCATGCGATAGCTCTGATTGCGATCGATGAACTCTCTCGCTCGTCACTACGTTTGTTTATTTATACTGGTCGGGGGACAGTCGACAAATTCGAACTCGACTGCGTTTGACGGTTGAAAGTAGCGGTGGCATTGTTTTGCTCGGAGTTCATTACTCCTTACAATACCTATGACCTAACGGTCATGATACTCTGAAACAAAACAACAACAGGATTTGAATTGTCCTGCTCGCGTGCCGCTACATACTCATCGTGGCCCAAGTTGATACGAATCATCGTTCGTTGCCTCCGTTGGAAACAAAAACAGAACCTAGTGACACCCTTACCCGTAACCGAATTGAACCTAACACATGACAAGCTAATAAGATTATTACAAGACATCCATTTTTCCGAGGAAATCTGTACGCTCCAAGAGGATCGAAACGCGGCAATAAAGGGGAAACTCAAGCGACTCAACCCGTTCATAGACAAGGAAGGAATATTGCGAGTCGGGGGCCGACTGAGTCAGACCTCGATGATTTTCACTCAGAAACATCCCATAATATTACCCATAATATAATATTAAATCATCAGTCACAGCTCGCATTATCGAACATGAACACGAGATCCACATGCACTCTGGCACGCAGGCTACGTTATACACAGTAAGACAACAATACTTGCCCGTCGACGGCCGAAGTCAAGTTTGGCGTACGATAAAAGACTGCATCCGTTGCTGCCGCGCTCAACCACTGCCGGTGGATTACATAATGGGTGATTTGCCGGAGGCTCGGGTAACAGAATCTCGCCCATTCACAAATGTCGGCGTCGATTATTGTGGGCCATTCCACATCAAGGAGAAACGAGATCGTAACCGTCGTCAGATCAAGGAATATGTGGCCATCTTCGTATACCTAGCAGTTAAGGCGGTGCATATTGAGGTCGTTGGAGATCTCACGAGCGAAACCTTCATCACCGCTCTTCGCAGATTCATCGCTCGGCGAGGGTTTTGCTCGACCATCCACTCCGATAACGGCACAAATTTCATTGGCGCAAATAACGAATTACAAGAGCTTTATGACCTACTACAGTCGGACAAGCACAAGGAAAAAGTAAACACATTCCTAGCAGATAAGCAAATCGAATGGCGCTTCACCCGCCCTCATTCCCCGCATTTCGGTGGGCTATGGGAAGCAGCGGTGAAGTCATTTAAACGCCACCTTAGACGCGTCGTCGGCAACGAGTTACTCACCTTTGAGCAATTTAGCACCCTCATCATCGAAATAGAATCAATCCTCAATTCACGACCGCTGACGCCAATATCCACTGATCCAAACGATCTCCTAGTCCTCACTCCCGGCCATTTCCTCATTGACGATTCATTAACGAGTTTGCGTGAGCGAGATTTCAGGGACACTCCATCCAACCGGCTCTCCAGATGGCAACACATTCAACAAATCAAACAACATTTTTGGAACCGCTGGCATAAAGAATATTTCAATGAGTTGATCAATCGCAATAAATGGATCATGGGAGGACACAGCATCCAAGAAGGCACAATCGTCATTCTCAGAGAGGACAACCTTCAATGCAGTGGCCTCTGGGTCGAGTTCTCAAGGTCCATCCGGGTGCCGATGGTTCGGACAGCTACAGTTCAGACGGCAAAGAGCATCTTGGATCGGGGCGTCAAAAGGCTTGTGCCACTGCCCATTCAACCCGATCTCGAGAAATGCGAATAACCAACGACCGAGACGAAATAGGATGGGAACATCAAACAACACCACACTTTGCTAATTTTGATCGGTACAAATCTCTCTGCATTGACCAGGCCATACACCGCGGGCAAGATGGCAGCCAGATGTCTATCCATCCTTACTGCGTACCCTCAATATTCTTAAGGATCCTCCACAAATCTCAGGAATTTTCTAATTAAGGTCCTTCAGGCCAAACAAATATCTTTGTAGAGGTTTATGCGAAGAGGATGTGCGTGAGAATTAATGACGAGTTACTTGTTGTCGTAACCGTGGAATATATTTAAATCGATAAATTAATACACAGCCGTAAACATAAGTCGTTGGTACGAAGTATAAATCGCAGGATAGAATCGCGGAATAAATACTTGTAAAGGCCTGTCGCGTAACTTGATAGACTCGTAAGGTACTCAGAAAATACTCTCGATGCTGTTAAATACACGATATGTACTCGATATGTACTGTCGTTCGCGATCGTGTTCGTTTATTTGTACTGGTCGGGGGAGAGTCGGAAAATTGAAATTCGTCTTAATTCGACGGTTGCATGTAGCGGTGACATTGTTTTTGCCCGGAGTTTATTTGTCGTTATGTTTCATGCGTCAAGGCCAAGTCAATGTCCTGAGGCAAAACAACAGCACGAGTCGCTCTCGACTCGCGTCGTCCTTTGACTCCTGTGCCGCTACATCTTTTTACCGAGTTGTTCTCAAAAGTTCATTGTCTACCACAGGTTGACACGGGAAAGTTGGCTTTTCTCACGTATGATGTTTCCCATTAGCAACTTTCTCTCGGGGGCGTTAGCACCCTTCCTCACCCACTTGGCAATTGACCAATTAACAACGAAGTCTATTCCCTCACTCTACCAACGAAAACTTGTCCTTAACAAACCAGCTCTTTTCGTGTCCTTAGACCCACCCATCATAAGTTTCTCTCCGCAGCATCATCTTCACAGAAAATCTTTATACATACTTCGAACTGTCATCATTTACGCTTACATCGCGTACTCTATATTGTAACTTGTATATCAATCGACACTTAATTATACTTTATCAATTTACATCTCTCTAGTCAAATTGTTGGAATAAACTGTAATTTATACCTGTTAATTCAGTGCATACTCAATTGAACTACCCCTATTATCCGAACAGAAATAAGGGGATCGATCAGTTTGCGGCGTCGATTATTTAATCGTAACGAGAATTTACGACTCTCGTTGACGCTCTCCGCGAACGGTTGAAACAGATACAATGTATGGTAATAGTCGTGTATTACTAAAACTATATTTTTTCTCGGCGTTTAACCTTTTCATACATTTAAACTTTTAGTAATGTTTCTTGTGCTGTTACGAGTTTATAGTTAAAGACGTCTTGTATGTCAGAAAGTAGTGATATTTGTAATTATTTTTATTTATTAAGACTTTTTATTAAGACTATGCTTCTTCTGTTTGATCCTAGTTTTTGAAACATTAGTGGCCATTTAATGAAAATTATTTTTGACTAGCACGGCACCCATATCGAAATACGATAAAGCGTTAAAATTCGTACTGTAGCACTAATTGTTGCATAAAAACTGTAGAGAAATATCAGTAATATTTAGTAGTATTAAAATAGATACAATTTATAACTTGTGTTGATTAGGAACGCGTCTTGGACCAAAGGATCACGGATTCTTGCGTTCTGAAATATCGAAGGGGCCGTAAGCGATAACGATGATTTTTACAGTTGCAATTACAGTTGCAATTACAGTTGTAATTTCAGTTGCAATGTGGCCAGGATAATAACCTCAATATACTATCCAATAATAACCTCAATATACTATCCACAGGAAGACCGACATACTGGCCGACAGACCTGAGCAAAATACCCGACCTATTAGATTTTGCAGTGACAAAGGGGCTAAACGCAAATAGACTAAACATAGCACCTAGTCTAGAGCTTACCTCCGACCATACGCCCATAATAATAACATTCAGTATCAAGCCATTACTTTACAGCAACTCAGAGACGCTATGCAATAAAACCACCAACTGGGAAACATTTAAAGAAATAATAGAAAGCAATATCAGCTGCAACATCCCACTGAAAACATCGGAACACATCGATCAAGCAGTAACAACATTGACAGAAATTATTCAAGAAGCAGCAAGGGCAACCACTATACCTGTAACAACCAACAGACAAACAAAAACAATTCCACTAGACATCCTCGACAAAATCAGAGAAAAAAGAAAAGCGAAAGCAAAATGGCAAAAACACAGAACAAAAGAAAACAAAAAACACCTAAACAAACTTGCAAAGGAAATAAAAAACAAAATAAAAGAGCACAATAACAACGAGTTCACAAAATTCATAGAGTCACTATCTGCACACGAGAACTCCAACTACTCACTTTGGAAAGTCACAAAAAAAATAAAGAAGCCAATAAAACTAGTCCCAGCAATCAGAAAAGCAGATAACACATGGGCAAGAAGCAACGAAGAACAAGCTGAAGAATTTTCCAGCCACCTAAGCAACATATTTACACCACATAATATCAATAATAGCAATCACAACTGCCATTTGGACGAGGAAGAGGTAACCACTAGTATCGCAACTGACAATCATTACAACATACCTAAAACAACAGCACATGAAATTAGAAACATAATCGAGAAAACAAAAAATAACAAGGCACCAGGAATCGACCTAATCAATGGTAAAATCCTGAAAAACCTTCCTCCAAAAGCGATACGACTAATTACAATAATCTTTAATGCAATATTAAGAATCCAATACTATCCTAAACTATGGAAACTAGCACAGATCATAATGTTACCTAAACCAGGCAAAGACCCACACCAAACAGTATCGTACAGACCAATATCACTACTTCCAGTATTCTCCAAAATACTGGAAAAAATAATTTACGCCCGCCTAAAACCAATAATAGAGAAGGAAAAACTAATACCAGATCACCAATTTGGATTCAGGAACAAACACTCCACGATAGAGCAAATGCACAGACTCACAAACGAAATAATACTAGCAATAGAAAACAAACAATACTGCACAGCCCTCTTTATGGACATCGAGAAAGCATTCGACAAAATAAACCACGATAGTCTACTTCAATCAATCAGAAAACAATTCCCGGAGCAGATATACCATTTAACTAAATCCTACTTAAGCAACAGAACCTTTACAGTAAAAATTAAAGATACATACTCTCAAGTTAAAGACATCAAGGCAGGGGTTCCGCAAGGAAGCGTCTTGGGACCAATTCTCTACACACTATACACGGCCAACATACCAACAACCACCAACAGCAAAATACTGACATTTGCGGATGACACTGTGGTACTAGTTAGGCACACTAACCCAGCAACAGCAGTCGCATTGCTACAAGAGCATATTGCAAAAATAGAAAAGTGGCTTCAAGTTAAACAAATTAAAGCAAACCCTGATAAATGCAACCACATTACATTCACACTGCGAAAACAGTTACCACCAAACATTACACTCAACGGCACGCAGATAATACAAACAAGGCAAGTCAAATACCTAGGACTACACTTTGATACACGATTCACATGGAAACAGCATATCAAATCAATAATAAGCAAAATACAGATAGCAAGGAGACAGATGTACTGGTTAACAAGTCGAAAATCCAAACTAAGCATAGAAAACAAATTAAAAATCTACAAAACCATCATTAAACCAATCTGGACGTACGGAATACCACTATGGGGAACAGCAGCAATGAGCCATATAACCAAACTAGAGGCAATGCAATCTAAAATACTCAGAACAATAGTAAACGCCCCATGGTACGTTAGAAACGAGGACATACGGAAAGACCTTGGAATACCAACGGTCAAGGAAGAGATTAGCAGATTCGCAAGAAGGTACAGAGAAAGATTAGCAACGCACCCGAACCGGCTGGCAGCGGAAACGATCATCACATTCATCGAAAGGAGATTAAAAAGGAAACATCCAGTAGATCTCATAAAGGATATACCCTAACAAGCACGAAGATGGTACCCCACTGGGGGTAGCCACCCACATGTTATATTATTAAGCAGCTATAACATTTTACCAAATGTCCTACTGGACAAATTGTAAAATTTAAAACAAATAAATAAAAAAAAAAAAAAAAAAAAATGTGGCCAGGCAGAGTAATACAATATTAAAAAAGTTAGGAGCAGGTGATCTCTGGTTTCATACCACTACATGGATCTTGGCCAACGGGAAATTAATGTACAGCCGCATATCGCGATAGAAATGATGGTTTGGTAAGGTTGCGATCGCTATCGCATTGATTTCATTGACGAAATTATACAGTGGACCGAGCAGCTTGCGTTCAAACTGCCGGCTATAATGCTGCGCTTTTCAGTCTACGCGTAAGTACATGTTACGTTTCTGCATATCAATTGCTTCATATTACAAACGCATAAAATCTTTCGGATTTTATTAGCTAAATGTACTGCCAACTATTATTTATCGTACAATTCAAAGTTTGAAACTAATCAAATGCAACATTATAGGTGTTTTTGTTGATTAAAAGATTTGCAGCAATAAGGAAGCAGATGAAATATTTAAATTGGATTTATTAAAAGAGAAAGGAAGATACAGTGATCGTATTTAAAAGAAGAAAGGTTTACAGATATTACGTATACTGTTACTACAAATATTAATTGACTATGAATTTATAGTATATTTTAAATATGATTCGATTTTCATTATTCATTCCGAGTTGATTTTTGTTGATTTATTTACTTTACTGGAAAACGGAGAAGATGTTACCTAAAAATTGAATTATTTTAATATAAAATAAAAAGTTACATAAGTATCACAACAAATAACGAATCAAAATCAAATTCGAGTTTTTTACTTCTTTTGTTTATTACGCACTTAAAATCACATGCGATGCTTATTACAAAGTACCTATAATATTTATATAGATAAAAGGCATGAGTTGGATGCAATATTTGTATTAACAAAGATAAAATGTTCTACATATGATGAAGCAATATATTCAATTGGATGATTGTGATTTTTATATTGAAAGGGAAACAGAGAAATAAAAAAATTATATCCGGAAATACAAATAATGAAAATGAACCATGTGTTCTACTAAAAGGAGTTCTCAATAATGAGGAATTAAATATTTCAGTTAGTTTGCCACACATATCCATTATATAGCAGTTTCTTGTCATGTACATACTGTAAAAAATGTTTAAAGAGTGGAAACTAATAATTAGTATACGCCTTTCATACGAAATCAAAAAATCCATTTTGACATAACACGGTAACCTCTGAGGATATGCCCGTGTTTTCAAATACTTTGAATAACATTTTCGTTCAAAAAAGTCTTACAATTAGTAATGAAATTACACAGGACATTGGACAAATTTGGACAAATGCTTTCTCGTATGTAAAGACAAAAATGTTATTGACAAGTATCTATTATCTTTTGTAAATTATAAAAATTGAAAGTTTTATCAAATCTATTTGCTCACTTCATCCGTATCCAACAACCTAATATGTTTTATAAGTTCTAAGAACTTTAAAACGATCTTTCGAATGGTTCGAGTTTTTGTTCGACGCACGAGTCAATCTCTATCTTATTCAAATAATTTCGCGGTGAGCAGAACAACGTAGCATTTTACGGGATATAACAGCATCAGGTAACCGCGGGAATTATGCAAATTTCGATACAGTTAATCGAACATAAGACCCACATCGTTGTTTCGCTCGCGGATACACTTCCGCCCCGCACTGGGTGGAGTCGCAACGGATTTCCACGAAATGCAGAAATTTATTTTTATGGCAGATAAGCATCCCGCTTTCTTGAATAACTTTGCATAAAATTCGTACGGTTTACGTGGAAATCGGCGATCAAAGACCTGGCGCGTCGGCCCTTTTTGTCACCCGTTATATTTAAAGCTATCACTAGCAGAAAATACATTGCTCTTAGACTAGACCACGTACAAAACAGCTTAATTATTTATTTTAATTTTATTTTCTCGATCCTTTGGTGTGTTTATTTGAAATTTTGAAGATTTACATGAAATTGGACTCATATCATATAAACATACTCTCAGATCTCAATAGTTAAAGAGTTACGGTTAACAAAAGTTGAGATTTATGCTAATTTTAATATGCAAGAACTTGATTCTTTTCTATAATATAAGAGCATTGAATAAACTATTATTAGAATTACCATTAGAATGATGTTACATTACCTTATACTTCAATATCTGACGATGATATGGCAATTTCAGGTTTCGTTTCAGTATCTGATTCGGCCAAGTAATCCGCTGGTAACGTCGTTAAATTTAACACATCTCTATCGAACGAACTTATTAAACGAAATCAAGTTGATCACTCCACTTTCTATACATTCATCAATTTCATATTATCACAACATGTAAAAGAAGAAACCTTACTTTTATACATTTATTTATCAAATTCTAAATTATAAATGGTAAATTTAAGAGAAAA